>JAJSOF020000038.1:23234265-23559404 GCA_025594305.2 Periplaneta americana
TCTCGGAGGGAAAAAATGACAGCTTGAAGAAACCAATCTGACTTCGTGTCAAATCGTTGCAGCACGAATACGTATTTAATTTAAAACTTATTTATTCTGCGACAGTTTGAACATTTTTGTACTGGAAAGAAATTTTCGGTCTGTTTACATGCAGAATGGAGTAAATGTTTTTCCACACACATAAAATTAAACTGACTTGGTTTAGCCCCTAAGGCAGGACTGCAGAACCCGTAAGTAGGGGAAATATGACGTCAGCCTCATTCCACGTCTATTGGGAATGATCGCATTCTGCGTAGAGTTGTTGACAATCTTTGTGTGTTGAAGGTCCATCAGTGGCGGCACTGTAATTTTCAAAAAGGATTGTAATAAAGTCATTGTATTTATAATGCGTTATGTCGTTTCAAGGTTTATGATTATGCTAGATTTTCTGTCGGTAGTTTCTTTGAGATTTCTTTACACCTAACCTGCTTTAGATTTTCGAAAACTTTCCTCCTATCATTACCTACAAATTTATAGAATTTAAGTAATGAACCTTGAAATTCACTATTAATTTCAATTCAAAATGAACAGAACGAGTGACGTCCTTAATTTAACAGTATATAAATAAATAATCAATATACAGTTCGTAATAATGAATTTACCCGAAAGTTTGTGCATTCCATAATTCTTAATATGGGCTTTGTTGAAATGTTGTTTGATATTTGAATGACGAGTAGAAATAAATTGGATGGGAAACAGTAAACAAACAATTCTTTTGTCTTCAACAACAAAATAATCATATTCCCATTTCCTTTGGAAGTAGTATTTCTCCACGGGTTAAGATTTTGCCATGTTCCAGTTCTTTTTAAACTCCAGTACGCGTATTGTGTATTTATTTATATATATTTTTTATTCATTTATTTGGCTGGAGTGCGTTACAATGTTGAATGATAGCATTGACATCTGGTCATATAGCTATCACTCACTTATTAACGTACAATTTATTTATCGTCCTATTACTAGTAAAACCAGTTAAGACCAGTAATGCAAGTTTTGTAAGAACAGGAATTAAAACTTTATTCATGCACGAAAAATCATAATAAATTCTTCAAATAAAGTAACTGGTTTGTTGCCTGCATGTAACATTTCGGACTTATTTCATTTTAGTAGAATACAGTGCACGGAAAGATAAGTCGGGGAATGTACTTAACTTATTTCACACAAAAAGTGGACTTGGTCCGCTTTACTAGTAATAGGACGATATATACATAGGTAAACCTTCTTACATTATATGCACACATACATTTTAAAATTTATTTTACATGTCTTTTAACTGATTTATTTCCCTCATTCATTTTTCTCTTACTTTCTAAATGTATGTTCCTAAGGATTTTATTATCTGTTCATTTGTAATTCTTGATAGCGTATTGTTTACCGGCCGCCGCGAGAATGAATGTTGATGCAGCCGAGCGTAACTAGAACGCCATGACCGCACTGGTAGAAAAGGTGGATGGGGTAAGAAGGGATAGTAAGGCAGTCGCTCTGAGGAGCTACAGTTGTGCAGGTCTGCCCTAAGGGAAGCCAACTGTGAACTAAAAGGTCGTGGAAAAAAGTGATTTTTTCTGTATAATATCCTTCGATCCTTAATATGAAATACATTTATAAGTAATCAATATATTTAGCTAATTTAATAAGTGCTGAAAGATTCTGCTAGTTCGACATGAATTTATGTACCTAGTTTTCTTCTCTTTCTCTTCGACGTACGCCTTCTTTAATGTCTTCCTCTCTCTTGTTCATGTTTATTGGTGTATTTCGTTCCTTCCCCTTTTCTCAGCTACTTCTTTCTCTTTCACTCCAGATATTAGCATCGATTACAGGCAATCCAACGAGTTATCATTTCGTCTATGAATCTTGTAGTATTTTCCAAGGTGTGATATGGAATGAAAATTCCATATGTTGTATAATGAAGCAGGAAAAAATATCTGTAGAAAATATCAGCGCTTGTGAAGACATTGTAAACGGTATGTTCATCGAAAAGAAATACTCCATTTAGGAATGCAAATTTCAAATGACAAGAATATTTACTACAAAATAACTAGTTGACGTGTTCCTTCTATGCATCAGAACCCGTAACTGAGATATGAATAGTTGTTTGTTTTTTAGTCAACTGTCCGAAGACAGGTTTGAACCTCATAATTGACACCAATATGATATCACTTATGAGGCAACTAAGCCAGGAGATAATGGGATAGTGTAGCCAGTTCCTTTCCCACTTCCATTGCAAACATCACTGACCAGTAACGTATTACACTAATCAGACTTCAGATGCTTACACATATCGTCAAGTGACATGTACTACCTGATAATAGATGTACAGATTCGGAACTAAAATTTGGTGCGAGTCTTGATGGGAGTTCACCTGTATGTAGGCGACAGTTTCGCACGACTGTCCACAATTAGCTTATATTCAAGGGCTCTTAATTATTGCACATAGGCAGTGTGTTGTAAGCGAAAGTTCTACAATAAGGAAGCTCCAAAATTTATTTCCGTATTTGTACATATCAGTCAGAACCTCAACCAGAGGATATGTGAATAGTACAACTTATTCATTGACTCATTTATATATTTATCCATTCATTCATATATTTATTGATTGATTGATTGTTTGATTTATTTATTTATTTACTTATTTAATTATTTATTTATTCAAAGACCTGAAGAGACGCAAAATCAAATAAATTGCAGTGTTGACGTATACAACAAGATTAACTAATACAAAAATTACAAATATACATTTACTAGTGGCTTGTGCAGCAAATGCTGCAAACTAAGTTCATTAGAAGTTCAAATTAAATTTTTTCAAAATTATTTCCATTGAAGAATACCAGACATTTTGGAAGTTATTTGCTTCCATAATAATGAAACATATCCCTCTGAATGGTTTTCTTTGTGCTAAATATTTTTATTGAACCTATACATCTTCAGTTTCTGAGTTTCATTAAATATATGGAAAAGACCTATACCACTTGATTAATAACTATAAAAATATTTCATTTTTAATAACAATATTATCTTACTTAAGTTTTGTATAGCCTACTATACAGCCGTCACTCAGTAAATATTATAAAAATGAAGATCTAACTTCAAATATTCTCTACGACTACTTACTTATATAACCCCAAAAGCTTTCACTTTCATATCATCAATAAAGCATCAATCTGTATAATAAGTTACAAATACTCACATGATGGCATTCACTATAATAATATTTCATTTTTAATGGTGATAATGTCATCAAACATTCTTAAGTTTTGTAGTTTTTAATATCTAATACACAGACAGCTGTACTCAGAAAATTACACACTAGAGAATCTGATCTGTAATTTTTTTTTTAGTAAATCTTGAAGATTTTAATAACCAATATTACAGAAACATTCTGAAAAAGTTACACAAATGAAGATCGACATATTGGTATTATGATGTCAGAAAATCTGAGCCATCTGAACTCTAAATACGTCGTAGCCTTCGTGTGATATTGTTTATTGTAGTGTGTTTGTGTTTTGTTTTATTCTCTAAAAGCCACTATTTCTGAAAACTGACGACAGATGGATTTTGGAAAATAGGAAAATGATGTAGGAAAACTGAAATGTCACTGAAAACTACTATTTTTCTGAAAACTTTTGGGTTCCAAGCTTCAAAATGACGGGTCATTTATTAAAATCCGTTCAGCCGTTTTCCCGTAATTTCCATTACCATATTATATATATATATATATATATATATATATATATATATATATATATATATATAGATAAGTTCAATATTTGTAAGATAACATGGATTTATAAATAAAGCAATAGATAGATATTCATAAATTATACACACCAAGAAACAAAATTTGGGCGACATAATTTTACTGTTCCAGACACAACGCATTGAGTATGTGCAGTAAACAAGAGTCCTAAATGTATATTACACATACTGAAGTATACTGTAACGGTCCCGTAGACCCCACGTCTATGTATGGACTGATATTCCCCGTTCTCGCAATGGATTTGACACAAGGTTTTTCGCAAAAGGTTTGTGTTACTGATGAAAACTTTGACGAGACAGTGCTTGAGTGGACGGAGGATGAGGATAGTGAGGTTGACTCTGCAGGTGAAAAAGATTTCGTCCTTAACCCATTATGTATTATCGCCGCGCTCTCATGCTTAACATTCGGCAGGTCTTTGAAATTTAATTGCATTATTGTTTTCAATTTCTTGTGTCGTCGCTCCAATCACTCTCCTCAATTTCAATGTTGTAACCAATAAGCTGCTTCCATTATAAAATGACACCTACTTGTCTAATTCACATGGACTAAAACCGAGGTTCCAATGTCTTGTGCTGAGGACGAACATTAAGGTATAGCCTATGATTAATAATTACTATTAAAGAGTTATTATTAAGAGTTAAGAATGTCAAAGTACTCGTATATGAAATAATAATAATAATAATAATAATAATAATAATAATAATAATAGTAGTAATAATAATAATAATAATAGTAATAATAATAATAGTAATAATAATTATAATAATAATAATACTAATAATAATAGCCATTTAACAATATAACAAACTAGTGCTTTTTCTTATCGAGGAAGTAGACGTGACAACGTGACGCTTAGAGTGAAACCTACAGAGCAACAATCGGTCGGCAAAATTATGTTTTAAAAGCACACCGCACGTTACTATATGAAGCCGACATGTTGAGCATGAGGCCACGGCGATAATACTAGTGTGATCATAGGGTTACGGCTATGCAACAATCGCTAGTTAAATTATTTTTTTCCAATTAATTTCCATTGTTGGGAATGAAACTTGTTTTCATTTCATTCCGAATATTTACAAAACTGTTTCGTGAAATGGAGAGATAACTCTTTCACTCTACTGGTGTCAGCTAAGTTTTGCTTATTCGTCATTGATATGCCGTTTGTTTGTTTGTTTTTTTTTTTTTTTTGTAAGAAACATGACATAAGAGGAAAAGTGATTTTTTTTTTTTTCATTATTGTTACTTTTTCAATGTTACTGGCACTTCTATCATTTGTTAAGATATGCCCTAACTGAATGGTGTTATGAAACTTGGTGGAATACAACTTACTGGTGTCGGCCTGATTGGCACAGTTGGTACAGCACTGGCCTTCTGTCGACGGCATTCAAGTGTGCTTAATGCGACAGGCTCATGTCAGTAGATTTAGTGGCATGTAAAAGAATTCCAGCGGGACAAAATTCTGGCACACCAACGACGCTGATCTAACCTCGGCAGTTGCGAGCGTCGTCAAATGAAACATAACATTTTAACAATTTACCGATCCAGTGTAGCTAGTAAAATTCTTGTGTTACCATATGGTTACACTAGTCTTTCTTGAGTACATTTTTCTTTATGGCTGAATTATTTTGCTTATCAGGTTGTCTGTGACTATACTTACAATAATGAGCTAGGGAGCCCGCATTCCACTATTGTCACGTTATTCGAATTACTGATTTACTTTTAAATTTAACGTAATTGTGACACGATACTAGAACAGAATTATAAGCAAAGGAAAATCCCGAGCAAAAACTTGTTCTGGCCGAACTTGGTCAGTAATCACACCTGGAGGTGAGAGGCCTTCGCCTGAGCCAAGATCAACTGCAGGTTGTCGGCAACCATATGGAAACAAGACAGGCCGACTTACTTCTACGTCACAGAGAAGGACGAGCCGGTAAAAGAAATGTATAGCAGCCAAATATTAAAAGTACGCAGTGCTCGAACGAAATGATGAAACTCAAAAAATTAATTATTTATACGACAAAAAAAAAGAAGTCAAACAAAACAAAGAAATATAAATTTGTTTGTATTTAAATCTCCCTAATATTATATCATTATTTAGTTCCTCAACAATGATTATGAGATGACAACATGTACAATGATTGCACAGAAAGACGTAATGTGTGGAAACCCACACTCAAGACCAATGCATCACTCTTAACTAAATATCAGGTAGGGTTGCCAACATTTTTTGAAGAAAATACGGGAGACTAAGGAATCGACAAAATTTGACATCGAAAATAGAGAAATTATTTGGTTCAGTTACTAAAAAAGAACTTTATTCTACACTTCGGCAGCTTCATTTAAATTAAGAGCATACTGATACAGACTTTGTAACGCGTAATAGTTGAAGTCGACTGCAGTGTTGCCAAGTTTGCGGTTTTGTAGCTAAATCTGGTGTTTTCAGGACTATGATCAGCTACAGAATTTTACCGTCAGCGGCTAGCTATTTATTTGGCGTTTTTATGATTCTAGGCAGAGAGAGATGATATTTTTTAGTTTTTTTTCTGTAAAGATGTTATAATTTTTATATGTACTTGTGGACAATGTTAGTTAATCATAAACCAGAGTTTAGTATGATATTAACACACTTTTTCATTGTGCGAGTATACAATATCAAAGTTTTATGTGAACTCGATTTGGTGCAACCACGTCCATTTCCTGCCTCATCCATTGTTGTTGTACAAATAAGGTATTCCGGATTCGTTAACCTCTTAATCTAATGTATGCATTGTTTTTGTAAATGAATTGATGTATTTAATCATAAAGAATAGATAATGAACTGAATTATTATTTTCATTTATGATATATTATTTAATTTATCATTTCACATTATAGTTTATATACCGGTGGTAACAAAGATATACTTAAAACTGAAAACCAGACTCATTGGTAGCAGGCACATCTCCAGCTCAGTGTGAAATCAGATTTCGAACTGACTGGTGTGACTGAATGTAATTATTTCCGAAGTGTCCAGTATATTCTTGATCTACTTCATTCAATTTTGAAGCAATATGCCGCATAAGACTATATACGTACAAAAGTTTAGAGATGTGTGAAAAAAAAAAACGATGTGTTGAAAGATTGGGTGGTAGGAGTTACCGGTGATAGTTCGAAAGCTCTCTGTAAATGGTGTAAGGCGATATTAAATGCAAAATATTCGGATTTAATTACACATGCTGATAATTATACACACAAAAATCAGTAGTGAGTGTTTTTCTGTTGTTCGACAACAATATTGCCATTCACAACAAGCTTCTGGACAGGTGTGAGTGTTATTTCAATTTCCAGAGTATTATAAATATTATAATTTTTTTTAAATTTGAAACCTAAAATTCTCCAGTTCCTTAAACTATACAGTTTCTATTTCAAATTTGGAAATGATGTGTTACGAAAAATCTGGATTTTTTTAGGGTTTTTTTAAGCTTGTGCAGCGGTAAATGGAATTCTGAGTTGGCAACACTGGTCGACTGCAGTTTTCAGTTCTGATTTGATTAGATGTTGGTGCTCCTATTTCGAGCATATTCAGTCCAATTGTTCACGAGGTATGAGCATTATCTACTACATGATATGGTTAGAACAACACTAGCCAGTTTTCCTAAATTTATAACATTAACATGGTTATATTTAAACCCATTTCTGGCAAGCATTACCAAAGACTGCATATTGTAATGCACTACAAAACTCGTCAATCATGGCAAAATCAAATGTTTAGAGCAGTGATGTCAACTGATGCCCATAGGAACAAGCGCGCGCTTTAGAGCCCAGGAGAGCCTGAGCGCTTTACAGCGGAAAGGAAAGACAGACGAAAGAGGTAGTATATGCCGCTTGGTCGAGCTATATACAGGGATGGCCAGCACTAATTCAATGGATAAAGGGAAGAGAACGCATTAAAACTGTATCCATGTTAATTTTTAGATTTATCTGAGAAGTGTAAATGCAATATAAGAATGTAAGTTTTGATTTTAATGTTCATTTTTCACAAATTTGCTTTTTTATTCAAAAGGAATATTTTCTCAACTATTTTACAGAAAAGTGAAATTTTCAGATATGTTTGTTTAGTAGCCTTACAGGTACTAAAACAATATTTTCGTAAATCTAATATATCGTAAATACGTATTACTGAAGATAGTGTATTAAAATATTTGAAATATTCGCATGCAAAATGTTTGTAAGAAAATTAATTAATAAATCAAATACTGTTACATCACACATTATTAACTCCTTCCAAACTCTAAACTAGCTACGGCTTAACGAACGTAGAAATTTTCATTCCCTTGTTCTCCTTTTCCAAGTCCTTCACACCTATACACCTACCTACCTTGCCCCCCGTTTCAGTTACCTGTCATCATATCATAATCTCGTCACACGCACGCAAAATAGCCGCATACTAGCCATACCAATACATAAGACATAATCGTATTCATCATCATACACAATCTCGCTCTCGCGCTTGTGGAATACCTTACCTAGTGACATCAAAGACTGTCGGAATTTAGTAGCGTTCAAAAGTAAACTTATTAAACAATTTCTTACTGTGTAGAGTAGGTTTAATTTTTTACTTAATTAATAAAAAAATTTTCTCTCTCCTTAACTTTTAAAATAAACTATCTAGCCTTTATTAATCGGTTAATCTTTTAGTACTTTGATTTTTATTGTATTTGTAAATCTAATATTAATTGTAATTATAAATTGTAATTGTATTCTTAATATTGTAGTTGTAATCCCCTGGTAGAGAGGAAGAGAAGCCCGGCCTGATGGCCTTATTTCTACCAGGTTAAACAAATAAATAAAAATAAATCATCAGATACATTTTTTATAATTAACCAATATGTTATCCCACGCCGTGGCGTCGTGGTCCAAGGCATCCTGCCTAGGACTCGCGTTACGGAATGCGTGCTGGTTCGAGTCCTCATGGGGGAAGAAATTTTCTCATGGAATTTCGGCCAGTGTATTGGACCGGTGCCCACCCGGCATCATGATGCACTTGGGGAGCTACGAAAAGCAGAGAAATCCGGTTGCGTAAGCCAGCTATAACGGCTGGGGGATCATCGTGCTAACCACTCGATACCTCCATTCTGGTTGGATGATCGTCCACTTCTGCTTCGGCATTTGGCCGTGACGCGAGCAGCCGGCTGGTCGGTCTGGGCTCTTCATGGGCTGTAGCGCCACGGATTATTATAACCAATATGTTAACCTCACTTATATCAATGCATGTAAGCATAGTGAACATCAAATATCCATGAAATAAAACAATAAAACAAGAATGAGCATTTAAGGTTAAAATACAAGATAAAATATATGAGAGCAAAAACGTTTACAAATTATGTTACGAGCTTTCACTTACGTTTCGTAATTTTTAAAATATGTCTATAACTGATCTTGTTTATTAGTGCAAGTGAAAGCTCGTTTACAATTTTAATTTACCATATGTGAGATGTGTGATGCGTGTTACTATTGTCTTTATTTGCGTTATTTAGAATTATAACCGATGTTAAATATTATCTATAATAGAAGAGTTAAATTGAGCAACGTCTGTATTAAAATAGATGTGCAATTTAGGCTTACATGGTTATATTCTGATAGAACTGTAGAACTACCCTCAAGGATTCCAAAGTTGAAGAGTGAAGCTCTTATGAATATTTTATGTGTGTTTCAATATTGGCATTATAGGTAGACATCGAAATATTTGATGGCTGAAATTCTGTATATATATTAAATTAAACTGATAGTATCAGCAAATGGTGTGGATGAGCGTGTAATTCAATTATAATTTAAAATACATCTTCTGTTGAAGATGTAGTACGGTACAGTTGATGCATAATCAACTTCTGATGATTGTTATGTGGAAGAAATTATATAAGTACCATGGTGTCTAGGAGTTGTAGATTACGACTCAGCGATATGTTAATTAATTCCTGGTTTAGTTGATTCATGAGTGATGCCTAATTGGTGTCACTTGTGTGGTTCAAACCTGTCTTCATACAGTTGACTAAACAACAAACATCAGTTATTAGTGGAATATATAAAGCGGTCCACACCTGTGGAGTAACGGTTAGCGCGTCTTGCCGCGAAACCAGGCGGCCCGGGTTCGACTCCCGGTCGGGGCAAGTTACCTGGTTGAGGTTTTTTCCGGGGTTTTCCCTCAACCCAATATGAGCAAATGCTGGGTAACTTTCGGTGCTGGACCCCGGACTCATTTCACCGGCATTATCACCTTCATCTCATTCAGACGCTAAATAACCTAAGATGTTGATAAAGCGTCGTAAAATAACCTACTGAAATAAAAAAAAAATACATGAAGGGTTGGATTTCCACGCTGATAACCCGGTTTCGAATCCCGGTGAGTCCAACTATAATTTGTGGTGGACAAAGACGGTGCTTGCTGCAAGGACTTCGCGGCTCTACCGACGTCTCATTACTGTTACATTAATCATCGTCACTCTGATTTTGTCCAATAAAGGTGACAGAAGTTTGTGCGTTAATCTTGAAAAGTTGCTTATTGTTTATTGTAAATCAAGTTATGGACGTGAAGTTGAGGATGAATAAGTACTAGTGAAACAAGTCTATAGAACAGAGAAACTACTTTTCCAGTGTACAAGTGAAACAAGTCTATAGAACAGAGAAACTGCTTTTCCAGTGTACAAGTGAAACAAGTTTATAGAACAGAGAAACTGCTTTTCCGGTGTACAAGTGAAACAAGTCTATAGAACAGAGAAACTGCTTTTCCAGCGTACAAGTGAAAAGTCTATAGAACAGAGAAACTGCTTTTCCAGTGTACAAGTGAAACGAGTCTATAGAACAGAGAAACTGCTTTTCCAGTGTGCAAGTGAAACAAGTCTATAGAACAGAGAAACTACTTTTCCAGTGTACAAGTGAAATAAGTCTATAGAACAGAGAAACTGCTTTTCCAGTGTACTTTGTTATTTACGGTCTTATGGACGTTTACTTCATGAATTATGAATGATTTAATATAATTTCAATGCTTTTTTTGCTCTATTTTTTGTTGTTTTTAGAGCCTTTTTAGGCGTATAAAATACCATTTTTAGTGCCTTAATTTCCGATGTCTAGTCATTACTCATCACATACAGTATATAGTCTATATTGAATAAAAATTCGTTCCGGCACCGGGAATCGAAACAGGACCCCTGAGCTTGGTGTGTTGATCACAAGATACTAAGGAGAAGAGTTCGGCCGGCGATGTGAATCGAGTCCTGGCATAGCTCACAGGCAAACATTCTGATGGGGGCAGATAAAAAAGTTAAGTTTTTTCTTTCCCCATATTAAAAATGTCAAAATAAATGCTTATACAAATTTTTGCCCACTCGACCGCAATTACGAGGCCGTAAAAATATAAGTTCGCCAGGGGCCGTTTAACAGAAAAAAAACACAATTTCACTGGTAGAATTTCTTTGAACAAACACAGCAATTATTTAGCTATTTTTCAACATAATTTCCACCGGAACTGAGATATTTGTCACATCATGGGATCAAAAACAGAGGTGCAGACGGCTGTCAAACACTGCTTCCGATCGCAGGCGGCCAACTTCTACGACACAAGGATACAGAAATTGATTCCATGGTATGACAAATGTCTCAATTCCAGTGAGGGATATGTTGACAAATAGCGCTGTATCTGTTTCAATAAATCTTTCCATTCAATTGTGTTACTTTTCTGTAAACGTCCCCTGGAAAAATCACTTTCTGGACGGCCTCGTAATTGCGGTCGAGTGGCCAAAATTTGTATAAGCACTTCTTTTGACATTATTAACATGAAAGAAAAAATTTAATTTTTTTATCTGCCTCCATCAGAATGTTTGCTTGTCAGTTGGTTGAGAACACTCAGCGCGCCAAGTTGGTCCTGGGCTCGATTCCCGCTGCCGGAACGATTTTCTCTATTAACAGTAATAGAATAGGATCTAAATAAACAAATAAATAAAACACTATAAATGTGGGGAAATATAAATCAGATATGATCAAAAACAGTATATCAGCATAAAATTAATCAAGGAGTACATGTGACGTACTTCACACCCTCAATTTAAAGGCAATTGTTATTACGGACATGCAAGTTGCAGATTTATGTTTCTAGGCTTAAAAGTGGACATGCGGAACAATGCCCTGTAAATCAACATGCAGCCGATACCAAAAGAAGCGAGAGGTTTCTAGAGCGAGCTGCATTCATGACCACTCCCATTATGAGACCTCGCTCCCTTATATGCGGTCATTACTGTGAAGTTATAATCCCAGCTTGCCGCACGTTGGCAAACTTGTAATTAAATTGCGACTATCTCTCAGACTTTCGCAACATCTGAGATCTGAACGACCTAGTGCGAAGGAGTGAAACGAGGGATGTCTGGCAAGACAAACCACCATCACTTACATTCCATTACGGTCAGGGGTTGTAAAGCGAATTATCTATAATACATCTTCAGTGTTCTTCATCCTCGTTACAGGGAATACAAAAATAAAGTACTGTGATGACGGATAAACCCGACTTATCACATTTTCACAGAAATAAATGTTTTTTTTTTAATTTTTTTTTATTTATTTATTTATTTTTTTTTGGTCAAATGAAACGGTAGAGGCAATAAATCTCCAGTGTTAATACTTCAAATTATGTTCCAACTTCTTTGAACCAAATCTGAGAGACTTAAAAAATGAAACTGTCGTAACTTACTTTCCAGAGATTTATACAATTTAAGTATTTTTATTTGATTATTTATCGAGGCTGTATCAACTACAAGGTTACTTAGTGTCGATGGGATTCATAATAGCGAGATGATATTTGGCGAGATGAGGCCGAGGATTCGCTACAGATTACCTGAAATTTGCCATACAGTTGAGGAGAACCTCGGGAAATAAAAACCTAACCAGGTAATGCGCCCAAGCGATTTAAGTACGGTATACTGTACTAGAAATAAACAAAACTAACTGCTGCTCTCGCTCGCTGTGTTCGTTGCATTTGCATTTCGAGTCTCGTCTCGTCATTCTCGTGCGCTTCGAGTCTCGCCCATCATTCTCGAAATAGCATTTAATCGGCGTGGAAAGATTTCGTAACTTTGAATAACATACATCATTGAAATAAATAACATTATAAATGTTTAAATGAGACAAAAAGACAAAACAGAACAGTATCTTAGTTATCAAAATGTTCTGGTTATATAAACAGAAAAAAAAAATCCTCAAATAAATTTGCATTTCTAAGAAATATAAAGCATAACGTTAATATCTTTTTACTTGAGATAGCACACTTGATCTCAAACATACGAAAAGAACATTCCTAGCCTTTTAATAAGGGCCTAGTAATTAAATAAAGACTGGGGAACGGATTATTATACACTGAAAGGTAGAGATGGTGTCTCATTGTTTGATTGTTTATACATAACAGTTGCCAAAGTACATAAAACTTCAGTCAGGTATAAACAACTGTGGCGATTCAAGGCTTCTTGACGCTCGGGACTTCGGGAGTGATGAATCTCGACGTCTTGAAACACTCACAAACAGTCTTTACGTCAACGTATACAACAATGTCGTGTGGATTTTAAGCTTTGCGGGCACTGTTAGTCTTGCTTTCTCGAGCGTTGTTCATCTCTATACTGTACAATAAGAAGTAAATTAATTTATAACAGTATCTTTGGTGATGTGTTGTATAATGGTTAATTATAACAGTTTTTATGGAATAACAACAGAGAGAATCCTTGAAAAGTCATGTTGTCGATCGCATCAGCAAGCATATAACGAGGACAGTCCAGAAAGTAAGTTTCTCTTGGGCCGTTAACGGAAAGAAAACACTTTGATGGTAAAATTTATTGGAACACGGAACATGGGATCAATAGAGAGGCGCAGAAGGCTGTCACACACTGGTTCCGATCCTAGGCTGCAGACTTCAAGAAATAGCTATTCCTGTATTATCACAGCTTGTAATTTTCTTTCAATATTTACGAATTTTGCAATGTGAAATACATTTAAATATTAACAGTTACGAGTGGTATACAGAGTGGAAAGGAATCTATTACATTAATTCACAGAGGTAATAAATCAAGTCAATGCGAACATGTTTTGTCAAATACGTTTTGATAAGTCCGTTAGTTTTGAGAATATAGAATTTAACGTGTTATAATGATGCAAATAGTAGCAATGCTCCTTGAGGTCATTGCTCTGCAGTGGAGGTGAGTAACTCCAGCCATCCACTCCGCAAGACTTGCGAGAGGAGAATGTAAGCAAAAACGTCTCAGAAACGTTTCGATCAAATTACTGTACTTGAAAACAAAGTATTCAATGAATTATAGCCAAATTGTTTGGTTTTTTAACATTCTTCATTACGCTATGACCTCTTTACCTCTAAATTTAATACCATGAAACCTATTCAACATTCACAGTATTTGTTGATTTCTTTGCTTTTTTACATAATTGCAAAATAGTAAAGATTGTACGTACATTCCTATGAAACAAAACTATTTCCATTAAAGATTCCTTTAACATTTGAAGTAAATTCAAAATAAAATTATTACAAATGCATATTCTGCACTCAATCTCCATTTAAGTTATCTTTGAAGAAATTAAAAATTAATTAATTTAGAAAAGAAATCAAATTTACAGTAATGTTAAGTAATGAGTTAAGTGTTACGAATCTACAATAATTTTATCGAAACGTATGTGATGAGACATTTTTGTTTACATTCTCCTCCACAAGTATTAAAAACTTATTTGACAAAACTTGTTCGCATTGACTTGATCAATTGAAGGGTTGAGAGGCATAGTGGGCCAAGCGCCACTTATTGAAAAAGGAGAAAGCAAGAGTTAAAGTTAAGTGAATACCAAGTTTAATGAAGATTGATATATCATTTAGTTTGAATGTGTTTACTTTATATTACTTGCTCTATGTTTCCATTGAATTATGGTGACTATTACACTTTTACTACGTCACACTACTTTTGACCAATAAAACGATACGAAAGGACGTCTTTCAACCAATCATGGCTGCTTATCGCACAATTTTATTGCGTCCCTAGCATTTCTTTAATTTTATCGCGTCCCTAGCATTTGTTTCTTTGTTTGCCAACATTTCAAACTGCACTGGTCTGGACGTCATAAAACAGGAAATTACAAATCACTCCAGTCGATGCACAGCACTTTCAAATATGACTCGCATTGGCATTCAAGAACAAGTATTAATAAAGATCACTGGTCATATATGAAGAGCACCATTCGGAAATCCTGAATAAGTTGAGGGATACACCATGTACATCAACGAGTTCACTTCTTTTACGCACACGTCCAATATAACATAAACTGAACCACAAACCGCTAAAACATTAAAATTTGAAAATTGTATTTTCAATGATTGTTTCTTTTAAAATTATTCAGGTTTATTTTCTATTTCATCATCGGTAGTTAAAATGTTTCTTGTTTATTTAATCATCCCTAATTAAAACTTTTCTAACACTTGTTTATATTATTTAGGTTATGTTTGTTATAGCTTCTGCTATATGATATTATGGATAGTCACGCATCAGATATTGTTTAATACTAAGATTTATTGAAAATCATCTGTCAAGTGACGTTGATTACTGTGATCCGGATGATTGAAGTGGAATGCAAATGTTTTAATAAAAATGAAACTGGATCAACAAAGCCTTCTTGACTAATAACCGTCCACAGAGTTCAATGAAGATTCCATAGTTGGCACAACTGATAACAAGAAAACATAATCATAACACACTACTGCCATCTAGCGTAATGTTGAGGTGGTGCAATAATACATTTGAAGACAGTTGTATTTTCATAAGCCAATTAATATTTTATTGTATTGGATTACTTTGTTGCTTCTAATCTTTATATACTTTCTTCTAATCGTGTAATATTCAATTAAATCCCACTCGAGTTTTGATTTTCTCTAGATAAAATCAAAACCTCTAGTGAGATTACTGTTGATAACTTCATTTTAACCCTTGATTTCTACGGTTTTAGTAAATGGCGCTTGGCCCACTATGGTTCTGAATCCTTCAATTACATCTATGAATTAATGAAATAGGTTCCCTTCCACTCAGTATAATGACATTATTTGCCAAGTAGTCAACAGTACTGTACCCTAATGTAACTGAACTGCAGTAGGTTTAAAAAAAAACAATGTGACAAACATCGGTAAGTGCAGCCATGAAATATGTTTCAAGTAAAATTAAAGTTCTGCCCACGTGCACCTCCACAAGGGAATACATAAAAAAGCGCAGGGAAATTTGCACGTTCTATGCTATTACACCAGCTTGCGCAGATTCTATGACGTCTGTTACCTGACATCTAAGCACCGCGCCCATAATAAATCCAAGTGCACACACGAAATTGCGCTATACCTACATCCACAACAGGCGCCCCTTTCTATTGGCACAGTAATGCACGAATAAGTTACAGTAAAATATCGTTTTGTTCAAAACCAGCAAGTATCATGTAGATTCGTAACAACCAAATACTCTCCAATGATAATACTGGAAAGTTCACGGTAAAGTGGCGAATGACTCACCAGTGCTATCTAACAGCAGGGATTGTAGGCAGCGAGGATGACGTGACGATTAGCGCGATGAACTGTGATATGAGTTTTGTTCTTCAACAAACACGTGATGTCGTAAGGATTATTGTCATTATAGTTGCACACAATGTCAGTTAAATGTGGAATTTGTTTGTTTTAGAAACTACGCTTAGCAAAAGCTGTTAGATCTTTCATCAGATTTTCAAAAGATAGAGATTGGGTGTAGTCATGTAAACACCAGTAGAATGTTACTTTTCTATTACAAGATTATTATTACTGCTTCTACTATTACAGTTATTTGCATTTGTCTTTTAGGTGTGCCATGCCCATATAGGTAAATAAATGCAAAGGACAAGGACTGAAGTCCTAGACGTTAGTTAGTGAGGTTTAATAGGGCGCGTCAGCTACTATAGCTATTTGCGGCCTTATCTAAAATTCTTTAAAAAACAAAACACAAGCAATATCATAAGCAAAATGCTAACACTAATTAAAAACATTGTCAACAGTTCTAGACGAAACATTTAGATTAGAGGGACAGACTATTCGTACAAAAATCACAGAGTATATTCAGATCACTTTAGATTATTGGACTTCAATAACTAACACTTTGGAACATCAGTAAGTAAAAATAAAGTGTAATAAATTGGAAAAGTATACTGAAGTTTCAAATCGGTTGTAGGACTGTTAATTTATAATATTTTCTTTTTAATAACAGACTGAAGGTAATAATTATTCATACACTAAATTTAACAGCTCCTTCTTCCGAAAATGTAGGTCAAAATCAAAACACAATGAAAGAACCGCGAAGGCCCCAGAGAAACGATCTTGCATCGAGGGGGCTGTGGGTTCTCTGAAATCAGACAGAAACTACGGACGATACTTCTCTACCATGTAATTAGATAATACATTAGCAATTACGTAATATTCTCTATGCTAACTGAATCAGTTACCAAACTGCATAAATCTACTTTACTTTCTTCATACAAAAAACAATTTCTTTATAGTTTCTCCGTATACAAAAATTGAAAGTCTTGACTTCTTTTTTAACCAAACAGTGTGCGTTGGGATGCGTAACATAAAAATGTGAATTGTTGATTTTGTGAAGAAAGTGGACTCATGTTTTTTTCATAATAAGTGATTCAGGTAGTTATTCGGACAAAATAATTTGCCTAGCCCTATACTTTAAAGGCATTATTAATATTTCGTTAATAAAGTTCATTTTTTTTACGATTCAAATATTCCTAAAAGATGAAAAATTTCTGAAGTGTAAATGACAGCTCCGAACACAGCAAATTCAAACGCTGATTTAATTAAAATTGTTTAAGATGGTGAATTCATTAGCCCCAAGTTCGCTTTAAAAGAAGCAAATGTGGAGACGGTATTCCAGTTACGACAAAAGTTTTACCGCAACATTCCATTATTGTTCACCTCAAGGTTAAAGGTTTTAAAAAGAAAATTATGTTTGTCAACAGTTAGATCTCTCCAAAATTGACTTCATGAATTTGGTATATAGACCCCGGTATAAATCCCACCATTTTACAATTCATTATTATAAATAAAATCGGATATTCCATCATTGAATGAAAACATTTAACTATTATTGTTGTAGATGAAATGTCTTTGAAGGAAAATATAACTTATAAAGCCAAAGCACACACTTCGAAGGATTAATTGAATTAGGTATAAATAGACCTAATCAACAAACTTCAACTGACGTAAAAATTTCAGAAGTAACACTTGCAATGGTTTTCATTATTCGAGGAATGTGCAAAAATTTAAAGCAACGATAAGTTATTTTCTATCAAAAGGTACCATGCCTGCAGAAATTTTAAAATCACACTGCTTGATGTAATAGATATCATACAAGATACATGCTTTATCCCTAAAGCAGCAACTGTGCCAGTATCTTCACTGACAAATATTTTAATGTACTAATAAATTGTTGCATCAAAATAAAATGGTTAACCATTAGCTAAGAAACGAAACAGGCGAAGTATGGAAGCTTCTAAAGACATGCACAACTAAATCATAATTACATTTGAAAATTCGAGAATTGTGTCATTTCATTTTTATTCCAATAACTTTGTAACTTCTTATTAAATAAAAATGTTGTTAACACTGTGACTCTAAATAATGCTATTGCTTTACATTTTATTATTGACATCACATACACACCTCTTCGCTTTTCCTCACGTAACCCAGCACGCCGCACGGAGTGCATCAACAATCCAAGCCGCTAGATAGCAGCACAGTCACTTTTCGCCGCCGCTTGCAATGCTAAACGGGGAAGCTTTACAGTATTATTGTTAGAGAGTATTTGACTTAACTCATTACTAGGCTTCGAGACTTCGGACCCAATAGAGCAGTTCAGTGGGAAATCCGCATAACGACGTACTGAGTATAGTGGTAAAGCGTACAGTGGGAGGGAGTACTGTAGAATGAATGACAACAAATACGCAAAGGAAAACGCTCTGGATTTGAAGGTTCTGACGAATAATTTGGTTTTCATACATATCTATTTTCAAACTGTGTTTGAAACTATTACATGATTAGAAAAGTCAGAGCAAGAGATGCCGGAAGCCCTTAAATAGTTGAGGAAATGACACAGAGAATTAATGAGACACCAAGTACACCGGTTACTGAACGTGTAAAACAGAAGTGGAAACCAATTTTATGTAAATATAACGGATATGGAACATTGTGTAACATAAACAGCAAATTAGTGAACATAATAATAATTTATTTAATAATAATAATTTATTTATACTGGCAGATAATTTTATTTATTTATTTTTACTGGCAGAGTTAAGGCCATAGGGCCTTCTCTTACACTCTACCCAAGAAAAAAGGACTATCTCTTAGAGACTGCAATGATAAGTTTTTTTTTTCGTTTTGCTCCTATCACGTCATGCGACATAGAGCGCAGCTTTTCACAGTACAAACTTTATTTGGCAGATAACCGAAAAAGATTTACGTTTGAGACACTGAAAATGTATTTTGTAGTACATTGCAATTCGGTATTGTAACTGCACTTCCTAAAGACGACCAATATGATAAATGAAGAAATTAAAATTGCTACCTGTTTATTTCCATCATTAACACTGTGAATAATTAAACACAAATGCTTATAAAATAATGCTTTTCACATTCTTTTGACATTGTCATTGTGTAATGTATATTTATTTACTTTCAGAATGTACATGTGTGTGTGTTCCCCCATACTACCGTACTCTACTCTAAATAGCAACGTTGTTACCTCAATACATCTCTACCTTTCACTACATGCAGCGAGTCAACAACCTATAGTACAAGCACAGTAAACTTATTGTATCGGGTCCAAAGTCTCGAAGTCTACTGATTACTTAACAATACTGTAAACTTGATTTCTTTTTCTAAATTAATTTATTTTTAATTTCTTCAAAGATAACTTAAATAGAGATTGAGTTACAGAATATGCATTTGTAATAATGTTATTTTGAATTTACATCAAATGTAAAATAATCTTTAATGGAACAATGTGGGGTATGTGAAATCACCTCCCAACAAAGTTCCTGCTTAGCCGCTTTCATCATTTCAGCAGAGTGCAGGCGTGCATTATTATGTTGCAGCAGCACTTTATGCGGTCTTACGGGTCGTTTTTTCTTGAATTACGGCCCCAAGGCGACTTAGTTGTCAGTAATAAATGTCAGCAGTTATGATTACATTCCTGGGAAGTAATTCGTAGTAAAGGACATCTTTTTTTACTTCACCAGTCGCATCTTCTGTGATCATAACTTTTGTACGGAGTGTTGCGTGTTGAACCGTTGGAACCATTTTCTTGCAATGCTTTCTCCGGCGGCATTCTGCCTGTACACGGCACAAATGTTTTAAATCGCTTCCACTGTTTTTGCTCTTCTATAAAACTGAAATAGAGGATAATTTCGGAAGTGTTCTTCTTCTTCTTTTTTTTACAGTGACACTCCGCCGTCTTTAGCCCACAAATAGCACAAACTTTTTAAAAAAATCCGCAAAATTGAAGGCGTATTATTTTATAAGCACAACACTCCAAATGACAAATGATAAACGATAACAATCTCCTAAGAACGCAGTGTTCTGATGAACAAAAACGTCAAGAACTCAAGCATCAACCTAATATTATTAACCCAGCAGCGTACTGTGTGATATGCTCTGTACACAGCTAACCTGTTTCCGTGAATCGGTGTCCAAGCGATGGCTCTAGATTAGCGGTGACCAAAACTCGAACTTCAGTGATTACATGCGACAGACAGCCTATGAAGTAAGGAGACGAAGGAAAGGTACTTGGCATGAAAACTACAACCAGTGGTGCTTCCTGTGCTAACATCTTGATCAATCCCGCGGATAAAAATTTCAAGCTTTGCTGTATCAGTAATGTCACTGCTGTCATCAAGAGCCAGTGATAATATACGATTTTTCTTGCTTCTTGTTTTAACCTTCCTCTTGAATATAATCAGGAATTTTCTAAATTCTTCTCTCGATACTTGGTCGAGAAATTCGTAATTTTTCAAAACTAAAAACTTCTTATGGACTTTAATAATTACTCTTTTGAGAAATTCTGTTCTATTAAAAGCTTTAGAGCAAGAGATATTTCAAACCCCATTAGGTAGCTGACTTCCTTACATTTATTTATCTTATCTTTCTCTTCCTGGTCATAATTTAAGGCATGTCAATTACTGGCGTTTAACAGTTCGTTGGCACATAATATTGAATCAGTTTTTCTACAATATTATTATTAAATGAATAGCTAATAAATAGTTACCCTCCTCTAATGATCAAGAACATTAAAATTGAGATAAAACCTAATAATTTTATCTTTCTAGGCAGATGATCTAAAAATATCAATATTCATGCACGTACAGAAGAATTATAGAAACACATGCTTAGTGGTCAGTAATAATAATAATAATAATAATAATAATAATAATAATAATAATAATAATAATAATAATACATTATTCAGCGTGGCAATATACTCCTAATTGAACCGCTGAGCAAAGTAAACATATTACATTTTGTCCGACAGAACAACAAAAAAGTTGAAGTTCTTCGAAAACTCAAGAATCAACATTTTAATTATAACTTGAATGCACATATTAACATTGTTTTCTGGTTTGGAATTTTCATTACTTGTTATTCAAAATATTTACCAAATATCATCGCAGCCATCATGTACGATTCCATGTGTCCTTTTCCGTTCTTGCTATAAAGGTGCTCTTGGTCATTGCACCTACACCTTGGTCTCCCCTGTTATAACACTTCCGCAAATCAAAATAAACTTTTCGCATCCGAACTCAAATCTGCCGAGCACAAAGGATAAGAGACGGCGGAAAGAATACAAAGTTCATTTTAGACCTTTGAAGTTCAGGATGTTAAACACTTTTGTGTCTATATTCCACGTTTGAATGCTTATACAAAGTAGAGCTAGCTCGTCTAAAAATAGAGTACAGAGACTTTCAATAAATTAACCTCTGCACTGCGGTGAGATGAGTGTGATATAATATGAACGTAGGCCTACTGAAGTTTTCTACTATATGCGACGTTAGCCTTCTTCGAAGAAGGGAAAAGTAACCAGGGTGCGAATTAAGTTTTCTGATGTGGGGGGGGATAGAATCCTAGATAGAGAATACCATACATAAAATTATTATTATCCTCATTGGATACGACTCAACGCTTGGTCGCACTGAGTTGCTTGTCTTGCATCTTGATTATAACAATAATTATATCCATGAACAGGCTTAAGATTAGATGTGTAATTTCTAAGTTATTGATTGTTTTCAGCTTGCTGATGATGATAATACATCAATATTATTTTCTTTGCATACTTTACACTTTATAAACTACATATACTCGTATTAAAAGAATTTCACTGTACAACATTAAATTTGTCCTTTTTATAAAAATATGTGTATTCGATGTATTTTGTGGTCGCAAAAACGAATCTGCAGTTAGTTTTTGTCCAGCACGTACTGTTTCTCCAAAATAAAATGTTTAATGTTAGTGAAATGTTGCACTACTTTCGCCTTATGAGATGCAACATGCCACTGAAAGTACACTTTCTTGACAGTCACCTGGACTTCTTTCCAGAAAAACCTTGGTGCTGTAAGTGATGAACAAGGGAACAGGTTTCATAAAAAAATATCGACCTTCGAAAAGTGCTTCAGTGGAAGGTGGAATGCAAGTATACTGGCTGAATATTGCTGATTATTCATCAGAGAGATTGCAGAAGCTGTCTACAAACGTAAAATATAAAAAAGACATTAAAATTTGTGAATTTTGGACAAACAAAGGTTGCTTTATGTGCCAGTTATAACAAATCTGTGTAAATAAGTGAAGTGCATTAGCGTAAGAATGGTATGTGTTAGAAAATTTTGGTTTTCAAAATGAACTCAGCACCTCTCATTTAGTTAAAATTACATAGTTTCATCTAAAGGACAGAAACAAAGTTTAAATTTGTTGTCCAGTGTTGCATTTTGTGAGGGGGATAGACGTTAGGGATGTTAATATGAATTTATGAGAGGGGATAACTTTCCAACAGGGGGGAAAATCCCCCATTTCCCATTAATTCTCTCCCTGAAAGTAACACTGGAATATGCAATGTGTCATTACTTTCATACTAAGATTCGATCTATGTTTTTTCTGGGACATAATAGGACTCTAATCATGTGGATTCAACGTTCATTCGAATGTTTTTAACAAGTAAACGTTCTCATGAGGATAGACAAAAAGGTTATTATGTTTCTTTTACCATGTTAATAACGTCAAATCAAGTGCTTATACAAATGTTGGCCACTGGAACACAATTACGATGGCTGTGAAGAAAGTAAGTTTACCTGGAGCCGTTTACAGAAAGAAAACACAATTTCATGGAAATATTTGAAGAGTCCACTGCAAGAATGATGGATGTCACTTTCTTGTCGAAAATGAACTAAGACTGTCAATGCATAGCTTAAGATATATAGAATGTACATAGAGAGTTACATGGCATTAACACTGATAGTCATTGTCCAGTAATGATCGGAAAATCACAGTTAAGCTTTGAGCGCTAAGCATTTCAAAATTTCAATTGCTTCTCCTGCAAAATGTATTCCTAATGACATCCATCATTCTTGCAGTGGACTCTTCATTCATTGGAACAGATAAAGCAATTATTGTTGAGCTATTTTTCAACATTTAATAGCCTCCTTATGGATATAAAAAATTGAACTCAAAACATAATATTATTTATGGTCAAATTAAAGCAGTACCTAATTTTCTACGCCTTCTATTCTACAGGTGAATTTATGACATTCAACAACACTGCATAAATATTTCTGTCTTGTATTGAGTACCGATACTAGAGATGAACAAAATTAACTGCCGCTCTCGCTCGCTGTGTTCGTTGCGTTTGTCTTTCGAATCGCGTCTCGTAACTCTCGTGCGCTTCGAGTCTTACTCATCATTCTCGAAATAGCATTTGGTCGGAACGGAAAGATTTCGTAACTTTGAATAACATAAGTTACATACTTGAAATAAATAAATAAGATTAGAGGTATTTAATTGAGACAAAAAGACAAAACAGTATCTTATTTATCAAAATGTTCTCGTTATATTATATTAGGCTACTTAAGTCTATATACAGTACATAGAAAAAAACAATTCTCAAATAAATCTGCATTTCTAAGAAACATAAAATATAACGTAAAATAAAGCGTTAATACATATATTTTTTTTTGTTTGAGATTGCACACTTGATCTCAAACATACGAAAAGAAATTCTAGCCTTATAATAAGAGCCTAGTACTTAAATAACGATTGGGGAACGGATTGCTATACACTGAAAGGTAGAGATGATGTTTCAAATAGGCTACTTGATTATTTATACATATATAACAGTTGCCAAAACAGATAAAAGTTCAGGCTGGTATAAACAACTGTGACAATTCAAGGCTGCTTGACGTTCGAGAGTTGATCACTCCCGAAGTCTTGAAACACTCACAAGCAGTCTTTACATCAACGATGCGCGACGAATGAAACATTGTCTTGCGGGTTTTCAGCTTTGCGGGCGCTATTAGTCCTGCTTTCTCGATCGCTGTTCAACTTCTTGTGTTGTACTGGTACAGTGGTGTGCTCCGCGGATCCCTGGGGATACGCCAATACTTATCAGAGGATCCGCGGTTGGTAATATTTTGAAATAAATAACATACAGTATAATACTACAGTTTTTCTCGACGCGATTGTACAGTACTGTACGCGCTGTACTTGTGAAAGTTAGTATATCGGCAAGGGTAGATGACCAGATCTCACCCTTGCGAGAGCTGGCCTTCGAGCTGTTGTAAAAAACACGACTTTCTTTTGTCAGCTAAGGTAGTCAATTCTATTGAAAATTTTTTGTCTACTTGGCGAGGGTGGCGAATTATTAGTTAGTTTTTATCTGCTTGGTGTGTGTGAATGTTTGCAGTTTCTTTCTCTCGAAACCAAAATAAAGTGTAAGAATAAGTTTTTGTAAATGTGTTCGGAAACTACATTGTCTTAAAATTGTGAAATAAATTTGTTTTACAATGTTATTTGGTCAGCAATAATTTTTTGACACGTTTTCAAAAAAAAAATTAATTTCTTCCATTGTTGTGCACGCGTTCTGCTTCTGGTACTTTTATTATGAAGTCCGTTTTTATTCATTCATTACGAGCAGGCTTAT
Source organism: Periplaneta americana (assembly GCA_025594305.2). NCBI lineage: Eukaryota > Metazoa > Arthropoda > Insecta > Blattodea > Blattidae > Periplaneta > Periplaneta americana. The sequence goes on from JAJSOF020000038.1 coordinate 23,259,313, forward strand.
ATCATGTGAGATGTTCGTGCTAAACTGTGTGTTAATAACCACGTCTCTTTGATTCCGAACATAATAATATTACGAATAATTTTAATTTTCATATTATACAGTGTCATTTCAACGGATCGGTAGCTAATAAAAGACAATAAAAATAACAGTTCTACAAATTCAGAAACCAGTCCATCACCATGTCATGTATCACACTCCAGTGCTGCTAATTTAAAAACGGGCAGCGGATCAACCAAAAAACAAAAATATGATTAATTGTATTTGGCTCTTGTATTTACGTATATAGGCAATAAAATTGCTCCGAACGTCCTTTGTGTGAAGTAACAGTTCCTTAATGCCCGCAAAATTGCGTAGACATTTGGCAACAAACCATTTCTAATGTAAGAACAGCATACATTCTTTTCAACATATTATTGAAGGGTTAAAACAGTGTCAGAATGCATCTGTGAAAAATGCGAAAACCGGCAATGAAATTTGTGAGCCGAGAAAACAACACTATTATTCACATTAGCAATTTGAAGGTTTCTCTTTTATTATTATGTAAGTAATTACTGAAACAAATACACGTAGTTTATAAATACCACTGCATGTTTATGAACTCATGGCTACGCATGGTAACTAATGTAGTTGTAGATATACTGCCGATCTTAAATACGTACAGAATATAAATATGGAGGCATATTAAATTTATATCTATATTAATCTAGCGATTAAATTATTTTAATTTAATCTGAGGATCAGTGAATCTTTTTTCGAGTCGAAAACGATCCGTGGTCAAAAGTTTGAGAACCACTACACTAGTATATTGTAAAACTCTTCTGTATATATTTGAACTAGACTGTGACTATGAATTAAGACTTTGTAGTACTATTAACAATTTTTTGACATGTTCCATTTTCTAGCTGTGAAGCGATGTGATGTGTGTACCATGAAATGTAAATAAAAACAGTACAATGGATCTGAAAAGCTGGGCGAATCTTCGGAATCATTTTTCTATAAGATAAAAGTCAGGAAGTGAAGAGATAGAAAGTATTTTTTTTATTTACGAAAATTAATTCGTTTATTCCTAAAAGCCGTCATGTTTCAGTGAGTCAGAAAACAAAACAGTTCAATTACATTATTAACTCCCACGCGTAATTTGAAATGAGAATTCCCATCAAAATTTAATATTTCTTTATCAATAGCAGTTCTCTGTTAACTTACGTGTCGGTATTGGTGCTGATTGTTGGAACTACATGTTCTGGCAGCCAAGTTGCAGGACCGATGTACACATCTTCGCTGAAACAAGATCAATCTATTCTGTTGAAAGAGTTCCTCTGATGAACATACATTTTACATATTATACTATTATTTTCTCTCTCTTTAAGACGCGCTGCTAGAAATTGTCTCAAACGCTACTTCGCCTACGCGTTAGACAGGAAGAGAAGGACCAACCACTTCAACTTCTTTATCCTACCACAAACATTTATTGGATTTTTTTAAAATGTTTTGAGACACTTTTATTTACTGGTGCATGCGGTACAAGAAGGAAATCTTCAACACCACATTGCGACTCATTACAAGAAGATCCAAATTCGCCGGTGATTTTTAACGTGTTGACTCTATAAGAGTAATGCGGGACTGAGGCCTGTATGCGTAGAGGAAGGGGAGTTCGAATACAGTATGATTATTTAGTCCTGACAGTCGTCCGGTAATGTGCGCCTGGGTCAGGCGAGTCCATTTAGTTACGCCAAGGGGTGTTTTGGTTATTCACTCGCTTGCCTTCGGAGCGATAGGATGTCATGCGTGCGGTAGAGCGGTATGCTTCCAGTAAAATTAAGCTGTACTGCATTTCTTCACCGACCGCTCGCCCTTATCTCTACTTCGGAACTCTCCCCACTCCTCCTATTACTTCCCCTCTTTCGCGTCGCTAAGCTGTCAGGACTATATAATCGGTATGTACATTCTCTAACAGCGAAATAGTTAAAATCTCCAATCCTGCTGCCAATATTGCAGGACCATTATCCCAGCGCCTAAGCGAATTTCAGTTTTATTTATTTTTTGGCTATATTATTGCAGATACAACCTGTATAGAGACAGCAATAGGTTGAAATGTCACATGACACACATACTATTCCAGTTTTCATTAATTTTATTGAATTATATTTGTTTTCGATACAATTAATTAGTTTTTTATTATTTTGTAAGGAATATAACGGAGCAGCATTGCACTTCATTGTGTTCGTGCAGTCTTGCTCTGCATGTTAACCTGATCTGGACATCCACAGCCCAGAGCTATAGTATCCTGCAGAACGGCTTGCTGTGCTGGAGGCGAAGTGAGACAAACTGGAGCGTACCAATTCAAGGACAAAGCGAAAGACCTGCTTGTAGAGACTGATAAGAACTAGGAATTTTAAAAGCGTTAGACGTTGAGAACCTCCTCCTTTCCTGCCTCCTCTTTTTTTAAACCTCTTTGATACGTCTATTTTTTTTTTTTTTTAGATATATGAGCGGTTTCCAACCTGTGGTCAGCAGAACCAGCAGTGATTCGAAAGGGGTCCCCGGAACAAAGACTTGTTTCAGACGGTATTTCAACCAAGCTTAACTTTATCACGTCCTCTGATTTTTATACTGTGAAATTTTTTGTAATTACTCAAGTTGACAACTGGTGGGTTAATAGAAATAGATTTACTTGTAATTTAGGTTTATTTTTCTTTCTATACCTCTATATAGGCTTAATTTTGTGTTTATTTCACTTGGCAGCTGTAGCTATTGTATTGTTATTGTACAGGGACATCATTTTATTTTTACTTCAATTTGTATTGTACCTGAGTTTTTGAATGTACTTCACTCCCATCCCTTCAACCGTCTTCCACACAGATCCAAGACCGCATATACAGTCATAGTAGCCACAGTACGTTCCAAAAATATGTTCGCATTTTCCAGTGACGAAAGAGCTTTCAATATTTAATCATTTTCGCACAGGTATTGTAGTCCATTTGCCTACGTCGTATCCCTTTTTCCCCAACCAGCTTTTATTCGCCAGCTAGTGGCTGGGCTGTCTTAGCTCTTTTCTGAGAACATTAATTTCTGTTAGGAATTGGACGTCTACGTAATATTATAAAACTGTTTAAAATAACTTAAATGAAAGGGCCTCGTTAAGTAATTAACTGTCACGTGATTTCCCTCCTTTCCACGACCCTACGACATAACCACTTGGACGGACAGTAGATAGTATGTCTGAGTAATTTTATCTTTTCGGGCAGAAGTGAAGACTGAATTTACAGTATGTAAGGTACTCTTTTATAGAGTAGGTACAGAATTATTTCAACATGAATTACTAGTACGAAGAACTGGTAATTGGAATTAAGTACAATATGCTATAGTGCGATAATATGCACATAACTTAAATAAAAGGGCCTCGTTAAGTAATTAACTGTCACGTGATTTCCCTCCTTTCTACCACCCTACGACATAACCACTTGGACGGACAGTAGATAGTATGTCTGAGTATTTTTATCTTTTCGGGCAGAAGTGAAGATAGAATTTACAGTACGTAAGGTACTCTTTTATAGAGTAGGTACAGAATTATTTCAACATGAGTTACTAGTACGAGGAACTGGTAATTGGAATTAAGTACAATATGGTATAGTGCGATAATATGCACATTAGAACTGAAGCCTGTATCGAAATGTGTTTAATATTCATATTATGATTATTTTTCAATTTAACTTCATTCTCTATATTGTACGCTAATGTGTTATAGACAGTATAATATACACTGCATAATGAATACGTCCACATGGACAGCTCAGTTCGTGAGTAAAAACACTCATTGTTAATACTGTACTGTATTTTGATTAAACAAAAACCTAATGAAAATGATTAAACTCAAAAGCGCAATATTTCCTAATTTACATAAATGGATGAACTACTTTTCTTCCCTCCTATACCTAGTGAAGTGATTTGTTTGTATATTACGTCAGTATCATCGAACTCCAGTCGTGGAAGGGGATAGCAAACGGGGTTGGTCCAGAGGTATAGACAAGTTAATATTAAAAATGTTAGTAAAAATAAAATGATGTCCCTGTATATTATTAGAGACAGTCAAAATTCTTGAATAAAAGGGGCTAAAATTCTTGGTTATAAAGGATCAAAATTCTTGAGTGAAAACGAAAATTTCTTGAGTAAACCTGAAATTTTCAGCCTGTTTTATTAAATTATGTTGCTCAAGATAACTGACAATTATAATTATATATTCAAAGTTTTTACGTCGACAACAATTCTAAGATACTTAACATTATTTAACATTGAAAGTTGTATGCAGACAACAGTTCTAAGTTTGTCATTGTAAGGTTTGTTCTTCTATTTGTTAGCACACACGAAAAAAAAATTCGCAGTCAACATTAGAAACTGGAACCCATATAGCTTGGAGTGCTCTGTTCACAAAATCACTGTGATCTTCAAGTAACAACAGCAAACCATCTCGCACTGAAAGTCCAGGAACATTTTTAACTATGTCCTTCAGTTCATTGTATGCATGTACTGCTACATCAGGTGATAGATTCTTTAAGGTTGGCACCTGATCAAAGAGAGGTTTCAAACTGCTTTCAGTTGCATCAAACCGTTTAAGAACCATTTCAACTCACATCATCTAGCGCCAGCATTCCAAACCTTGTGCATTTTTCAAACAGAACTTCTAAAATTTCCAAATTTAGGTAATGCATTTATTAATTGCTGAAAAATTGCGTCTTTTCGCGAATAACGACAGAAAATATGCTAAATTCGCGTGTCATAGATTTTTGCGATTTTTCGCGAGTGTTTCGCGAGTTGAAACGTGTAGTTATATGATATTTTTTATGTGAACCATGTTTTAAACTATGTTTATTTGGTTTTTAGGTTTTCGCGATTTCGCGAGTCACGAATTTTGACTGTCTCTATATATTATACACCACTGAAACCGAGAGTATACCCAATTGTAGTTTGAATACATGCATACACACATACAAATATAGATTCGCGTACACACGTACACTCACATAGGTCTCAGACTTCTGAGACACAGAGTTTAGCAGAAATGAGTTCGTCTGAAAGACTTCTTTTGGCTTGAAAATCTTGCGTAGCCATCCGATATTTTTAGTTTCTTTTTTTTTTCAATTGTTAACTTTATTGTCCAACATTAACCGTGTTCACCGTTCAGGTTAAGACTGAAGCAATGATAAAGAAAATAAATTGTGATCTTGCTGGGTTTATCAGTCGAGAATTCGATTCATTTGCCACTCTTAGTGACTTTCTAGCAACCACTGATCATGAACTCTCGTCCGATATCTTTGGAAGTGCAAAGTGCATATTCCTTGATTAATAAAGCGAACTTAAAATCGCGTTTGCTATAACGTCCCTGTTGCAGTCGTAATGGGAATATAGTCATGGTGAAGGCACATGTCGGACGTGTTCCTTGCGGATGAACCGTGAAAGCCCTACGGATGCGTAATGACGTCACCTTGATTACAGGAGCGCTAGGGACCACGAGGGCCAAGAAGATAACTTTACGAACGTGTATCATACAATACTATTTCTATGATAGCACAAATTTACATTAAATCAATATTTCAAGTTAGGGAGGTTATAAGATTACTATTTCACGCCGTCTAAACTCAGAACCATTAAGAAATAAGCATCCATGTAATTACAGTCTGCTTATTCATCTTCACGATTTCATGGCCTCTAAACCGGCCATAATCAACAAAGGGTTAGGAAAACTTAAATGCTGTATCTTGTTGCAATGAGTACTACCAGAGTCTTCTTCAGTTACAAGCCGGAGCCATACGTCGGCAACACTGTAATTAACTGTCAGGCGGAGACCTACGGTACAGAACATGTGTTTGTGCTAAGGCCGATTTTCAATGTAAATTAATGTTACAAAATATAAGTGTGTGTCGATGGAATTATGTTCGCGGTCGCAACAAACGTTAATTGTTGATGTATTATAAACTAAGTCGTGTTAGCGATAAAAACAAGACAATAAATGAAAGTGTGGCTGCAGTCTTTGGCAATTTTTACAGTTATTTATAATAATAAAGTAATTGACAATTCTTCTAAATATTAAATATTGTATGAACTCAATTTTTATAGTCTTACTTGTGGTTTGTGGTGTATCAGAATTCTAGCCAAAATTGTTGGGTCTCGCCTGCTATATCAATAAAGTTACGCCGTTGATTTACAAGTTCATTGTAAACAGCTGTTTTATGATCCTATAAATGTTGCAGTTTTGTTGAAGATTCGGAATGCCTGCTATACGTCAGAACTACCTATAATTTGTAGATGCATACACTCACTTTGTTGGTTTTCAAGGGTTGTTTATTAATATTATTTCTTTTGTAATAAATTAGTTATAAACGTGTTTTTCACTTCGTATATACAGGATTTAAAGTTCACTGAGTTTGCGCTAATTGGCACATAGTTAATAGATAATGATGTGTGTTGTTACGTACTATGTTGAAGGTATGTTTCTTCATTTTTCCATAGCTGTATTCACATTCTCATAACTTATTGTAATAAGTCAATAGTTTTCTCTGTTTACATTTTTATTTTAGTTGCATAATTTACATTCTTACCTTGTTTTCTGTAGTTATATCGATTTAAAATTATGTTTCAAAAAGTTTATAACAAATAATTTAGGATAACAGTATTGTTATGATGACTGGCCAGGTTCAAACTAAAACTGGCTCCCTGGGCATCTGAAATATTTATAGAAAAGTACGACAGGTAAGCACCTGAAATTAAAATGTATATGATATCCTAGACCTTTCACGTCAGAGGTGAAACAACATAAAGCGGCAAAACATTATCAATTTGCTAGCCACAAATTTGTTAATTGAATGGAACTTAAGAATATTGTGTAGGAACTTACGTCTTTATTGCATTATTGATTTTATTATTTTCAGTACAAGGTATATCTTTATTATTTATTTATTTATTTATTTACCTTTGTGTTATCAATAAAAACATGTTTTGTAATTATTTTAAGTGGCAGTCTTTGTATCAAATAGGCTACTTACGCCGTATTCTGAAGTATAGCCAATTGATTGCAATAAAACACTATTTTCGAACCCGTAATAATTTACATCACTACTCTGAATCTTGATCTTACCTTTGTGCATAAAGTAATATTGAAAAAAAAACACGTTACGTACAACGAAATCAATGAGCAAGCACAATTACATCAATATCACTTCAGAATCTTCCGCCTCCACTCACCGTTGCCAAACCTACCCTTGCTCCGGCTTGTAACTGAAGAAGCCTCTGGTACTACAGATATAACTTCAAAATAATACGGGCTAAAATGTAAACATTAATGTTAAATTTGTTACTTATCATTGTTACGTGTAATATTTACGTCATGAAAAATCGAGATAATGTTTTGATTTCTTATTGAATGAAGTTTATACATTGGATATTGTACAGGGACATCATTTTATTTTTACTTCAATTTTTATTGTACCTGAGTTTTTTAATGTACTTCACTCCCACCCCTTCTACTAATTAAGTTCAACCGTCCTCCACACAGATCCAAGACCGCATATATAGTCATAGTAGCCTTACATCATAATAAACAGTAATTTCCAAAAATATGTTCGCGTTTTCCAGTGACGAAAGAGCTTTCAATATTGAATCATTTTCGTACAGGTACTGTCGTCCATTTGCCTACGTCGTATCCCGGTTTCCCCCACCAGATTTTATTCGCCAGCTAGTGGCTGGGCTGTCTTAGCTCTTTTCTAAGAACATTAATTTCTGTTAGGAATTGGACGTCTACGTAATATTATACAACTGTTTAAAATAACTTAAATAAAAGGGCCTCGTTAAGTAATTAACTTTCACGTGATTTCCTCCCTTTCTACGACCCTACGACATAACCACTTGGACGGACAGTAGATAGTATGTCTGAGTAATTTTATCTTTTCGGATCGGGCAGAAGTGAAGATTGAATTTACAGTATGTAAAGTACTCTTTTATAGAGTAGGTACAGAATTATTTCAACATGAGTTACTAGTACGAAGAACGAAACTGGTAATTGGGATTAGGTACAATGGTCTATTATGCGATAGTATGCACATTAGAACTGAAGCCTGTATCGAAATGAACGGCCACCATTTTAAAAAATGTTTAAATATCCATATTATGATTAATTTTCAATTTAACTTCATTCTCTATATTGTACGCTAATGTGCTGTAGACGTTATAATATAGGTATACTGCATAATGAATACGTCCATATGGACAGCTCAGTTCGTGAGTAAAAACACTCATTCTTAATACTGTACTGTATTTTAATTAAACAAAAACCTAATGAAAATGATCAAATTCAAAAGCTCAATATTTCCTAGTGTACGTAAATGGATGAACTACTTTTCTTCCCACCTATACCTAGTAAAGTGATTTGTTTGTATATTACGCCAGTATCATCGAACTCCAGTCGTGGAAGGGGGTAGCAAACGGCGTTGATCCAGAGGTATAGGCAAGTTAATATTAAAAATGTTAGTAAAAATGAAATGATGTCCCTGTATTTTCTTTAGCAGTGCGTAAAGTTGATTATTTACTTTTGTACGCACTTATAGCAGTGGTTAAAATGCAACTTTACGCGCTTTCGTAGAAAAAAAATTAAATCACTCTCTCCATGACATATTAGCAACAATAAAATTCTTACATTTATTCACAGACAACACATTGGAAAGAAAGGCCTACAATTTAAAATAAAATAGATATCAGTAATTGAGGGGAAATCGAACCGGTCACCCTACCGAATTACCACCTGGCTTAGTTGCCTCATAAGTGGTGCCTCGTTGGTATCACTTATGAGGTTGAGATCTGTCTTCGGATAGTTGAATAAACAGCAACAACACCAACCAGTAATTGGCAAAATATTGTATAGCACACGAGAGTTTAATCTGTACTATATTTTAAATTAATTTGTATATAAAATAAAATAAGATTAGGAAATAAATGGTGTGGTTTCCCTTAAGTTATGTGAAGAAGATATTTCTGCACATCTGACTTCTATATTCCGAAGCTTGTAACCGATTACGAAGAACGGACACACCGGTATGATGCTGATACAATACTTTGAGGCGAGACACTAAGATTTCATTATATTCAATTTTAAGAAGGCAGGCCATAAAATGTGAATGTCTCACTGTGTACAACTTGTCCTTTTGTAACCATGGAAACGACTTAGCACTATCGCTAACTTTGCTTTGTGGCAGCTTACGGACTACCCACGTCTTGTTGGAGATATCAAAAATATCACCGTTAAATGAACTGAATATGCTATGGAGACACATGGTCATTTATTTCCGGCATATAAACTCTGTTTATGTCTGTGGTTTTAAAACATAAGGTCACACGATACTATATTTAGAGACTGTATATAGTTTCGTGTGATGACAAAATCTCGGAGTCTGTGGTGAAAGATTTTTTTCTCGAAATAAAGCGCGGACCTTCTTTTATTCCTTTTTCGTGATTTCAATAGAAACTTTGTTCCAAAGCTTAACTTTTCAAAAGAACTACTATGAAGTATAAAATCAAAGAGTGTACTGTGCGATAACACTGTATTGTAATGTAAGAAGTAAGCTTTCTTTATGTTGTAGCTAACTCAAAGTAAAGTGTATGTTGATAAAAAATAAATATAAAACAATTTGGGGATATTAAGTCAGAGTTTTGAAAACGAAATAATTAAAGTTTCATAAAATCATGACTTTGTTTCCTATATTTATGCAAAGGAGAAACAATAAACAGGAAATATAGATAAAAAAGGAAATCATGTGATATACATAACATTCTTAAGAAAAGTCCCAGATGATATCGCTTCACAAGCTACGTAGAGACATAACCATCCGAAAAATGATGTTTTTTTAACTGCACTGAATGTACAGACTGCATAAAAATACAATTTATAGAGTGGAAGAGGACTGATGCACCAAAATTTAAGAGGTGATTACGTGTTAAACATAACAAAACTTTTATTACACTTTTCCTTCGATGAAGCACCGTTAAGCAGGAAACAATAGTCTTTGCCCAATGTTTGCAGCGCTCTATTGCGGTAATGGCCCGAGAGAAATGGCTGATTGCTATACAAGCAGACAGGTAAAAATAACCTGAACAGTTAATGTCTTGAATCTTTTTTTGCATATCAAACCATTTAGCCACAAATTTAAATTGAATAATTGCGAAAATCGTTAAAATAAATCTTGCACTTTCACGCGTCACCGACTAAGTACAGCGGAAGGAGAGGGGGGAGGTAAGGAGTGCAGGTCAGGCTTGGTAGATTATTGCAGTAGCCGAGATGTTGACAAACAGCGTATTCCGAATCTCACCGGTCCGGTGGCATCAATGACGTCACGTTGCAGCGAAATAAGGAACAAAACTGCTGGAAGGATCGATGGCTGTCATGGCGACTGTACAAGTTGTTGTCTGTGCTACGCTAGCAAAATTTTTCGAAATTCTCGTACTGACATCTCGTTCAAAGAAAAGATAGCATAAACAATTTATTTCTTGAACCGGTAGTAATAACGGGTCCGTTGACATGTTCGCTCATAAGTCATTAACATATTGTTTTTACGTTGTGCTCATTACAAACAATACAGCAGAACTAAAGCAGAACACACCACCATGACACAACAGTGCACGATGTTATTCGTCTGCTAATTCCCGCCCTATACAAGAACCAATCAGATTCACTGATGGCGGCTGATGGAGACTGCCACCACCTCTGCAAGTTGATGGCACCGGTGCGACACCGGTGGAGCATCAATGACGTCATCGGTGGAATTCGGAACACCGTGATGCCATCGGATTGCTCACCAGTGAGATTCGGAATACGCTCAAATACTTCATAGAAATAAGGATTTCTACTAGACGGTGAATATTAAAGAAAAAACTTATTTACATTTTTCAAATGTCTCCTCATGATCTTCTCATAATCTATTAACAGTTTCAATTTGGTGGACAGGTTATCATCCATCCTGTATAGTATTATGATATATAAATATATAACAAATACCCTTAGGGCCGTATTCATGGACATTTTTAGCGCGGGCTTTTGGTGGATTATCAGCGTTTTTCGTATTCATAAACCAGTGTTAGCGATAGGATATGACTTGAATTCTGTACTAGTAACCAGTGGATAGCGGGGGCTAGCTTAGTACGCTCTTAGCGCGTGCTGCGAAATGTCTATGAATAGCACCCTTAATGATCTGCTAGAATAGTAAATATCTTTTCGTACCTTACTGCTGTTATGTTTGGCAATGGACCAAATAATAAAGTAATATATTGGCCTTTTTGTGCAATATGAATTGTAAAGAACTGACAAATAAACTTACAGCAGTAACCAAAAGTAACGTCGACAAAAATGTTGTTCTCACAAAGCAGTCTTAGATTGGTTTGAGTTACATAGCTTTATAGCACACTATACATATTTAACGTACAAGCTTTCATTTTTCATACTTAAAACAGTACGGTAATTTCTCGTAAAGTACTATGCACTTCATCTAACGTCTTTGGTATAACAGAAAAATAGATCTGGAGTAAAAAGATTTCTTGTAAAATAATAAACATCTCGGGCCATATTCATAGACATTCTTAGCGCGGGCTTCCGGTGGATGATCAGCGAACTAACTTTTTTCGTATTCATAAACATGATATGATATGAATCCTGTACAAGTAATCAATTGATAGCAGAGGCTAGTTTATCACGCTCGTAGCGCGCGCTAGCGAAATGTCTATGGATAGCACCCCAAGAGATTAAATATCAACTCCTGCGTTGGCTACTTATATTCGAATTTATTTTAAAATGTATTTTCGGAATTGCATTTAGTCTACTGCTTTGCGCTTTAAGCTGTATTTGAGATTGTTTGTCTGGTTAATTTATAGTTTATTTCACGACTGTAATATACCCATCTCTTTACTAAATAAAATGTACCAGAAACGTCTCTGGCGGCAGTAGTAGCCCGATGCATGAGAGACGTCATAGCTGTTTTGAAATACCGGAGATATAATAACGGATATTTGCATTATTAAGTATGATTATCAATAGCTACAACATTAATGTGTCTGAATAATTTGGTTTAAGTACTCACTTAGTGTAGACTAGAAGGCCCAGGCTGTGGATTTTTATTGATAGTTGGAAACTGTTGTACCAGAGTTACACTCGAGCGCGGATTCGATTCCAGCTTGGGCTGATCACGTGGTTCGGTTTTTTCCGAGGTTTTCCTCAACCATAAGGCAAATATCAGGTAATCTATAGCGAATCCTCGGCCTCATCTCGCCAAATATCATCTCGCTATCACCAATTCCGTCGACGCTAAATTACCTAGTAGATGATACAATGTTGTTAAATAACCAAGTAAAAAAAAATGTTGTTGCAGAGGTGTATTCTTTTGGTCTTAAGTCAGTTTTGCCGTAACCTGGGTTCGTATCAGATATGTTACATTTAATGTGTACCTACATGGATAAAGAAATACGCCAAAGTCAATTTAGTATTCTGAAACAACGTATAAGGAACGTCCGGATATACAATTTTCACAACGCAAACAAAGTTGAAAATTCCTATTTCTAGTTTTAGTTAGCCACTGCACTGTTTCACACTGCCACACTGTACAAAGTTTCTTCTATCTTGAAGGCAACGATTTATTTTTAATACAAAATTCGAAACTCCGATCGCGCATTAACGTAGTCTATTAGTTTAGGTCTAACAGATTACACTCCATTTCACTGACTGTGGATGTATCATTACTAAGTTGAAACGTTGCTACCGCCGTCTATTGCGTGATTTTGGTACTCAAATAACATATTCCAGCGGCATCTATTAACGTAAATCTTTTGAATTTCCTTCAATTATAAAACTTATCTCTTCATTCTTCAACTTAACCTGATATATCTGGGGATAAAAAGCACTACACAACAGTGTAGAAGTATTACCACAGTCTAGTATATACAGTGACGAAGCTTGAGTTGTGAGGGTGCTAGAACAATAGACTGTGCCGATACTATTTCGCATTGTCTGTGATGAGGCGATAGTAGCGATCCTAGTGGTTAGCAACTATCTATGGATGCATATTTACTACGTATTGAGCTTCGTGACTGTATATACTAGACTGTGGTATTACTCGGCAAAGGCGAGTGAGTAGAGAGGCGGCGGGACTCGGAACTACGTAATGCTACAGATGTTACGTGTACGACCGCTCGACCAATGCTATGTATATTCACTCCTTTCAGTTGTGGGTAGGTAGCTATGAATCGGAAGCCTAAAAATAAAATTCATGAGCAAGATATATCTCAGCTGCTATGAAAGTTTTTCTTACTAGGTTATTTAACGACGCTGTATCAACTACGAGGTTATATTTAGCACCGATGGGAGTAGTGACAGCGAAATGAGGCCGAGGATTCGCCATGGTTTACCTGACATTTACGTTACGATTACGGAACACTGCGGAAAAAACCCAAACAGATAATCAGCCCAAGCGGGAATCGAACTCACGCCCGAGCGCAACTCCGGATCGGCAGGCAAGCGCCTTAGCCGAATAAGCTACGCCGGTGGTCCATGATAGTTATTTTAGTTCGATAATGATAATAACAAGGTTATATTAGCACGAAAAAATTTATTTCAGTATTCTTGAAGCATATGAAAACCACAGACATGGACCAGTAAAACCAATACAGTACGATTATTTAGTCCTGACAGTCGCTGGAGATGTGCGCCTGGGTCAGGCGAGTCCATTTAGTTACGCCAAGAGGTGTTTGGGTTAGTCACTCTCTTGTGTTCGAAGCGATCGAATGTCATGCGTGCGGTAGAGCAGTATGTTTCTAGTACATTTAAGCTGTATTGAATTCCTTTATCGACCGCTCGCCCTTATCTCTACTCCGGAACTCTCCCCACTACTATTACTTCCACTCTTTCGCGTCGCTGAGCTGTCAGGACTAAATAATCGGTCTGTACTTGACAGTTGTTTCAGTTGTCCTGGGTTCTTGCAGGTGGTAAATCTGCGTTATTCTGACTCACAGGATTTGCAGTATCTGCCTGCAAAGTGTCAGAATAAACCCAGAAAAACTACTGAGCCTTTTCAAGAAAAATATCTTGTAATGGCGTATACATATTTAAATATTCTAGAACACGCCTGACCGCTATTAGCTCAATTGAGTCATAAAGATTTCCCCTTAACTCCCCAGTCCAACTTCCTCGGCTGAGACGAATAGACCGGCAGTTAAGCACTGCTCAGTGACGGATTGCATCATAGGTTTTACGAACTTTCGCTCTCGCTGGTCGCCTGAAATCTATCACTCATCTGTGCATTTGTTTATAAGACAGTAAAGCGTAAAGGATATGTGGAGGGTACTTTCAGAATTCCGTTCCACTTCCCGTTGTGCCCAGGGCAGTTTTAGAGCAGATAACTTTTGTATCCTCCTTCAAGGGAAACGAAAGTACAGTATACCTCCACCACCATATCATCGCCACCATTAACACCACCACGATCATCATCATCATCATCAAAAAATCGAGGCCACCGGCGTGGCTCAGTCGGTTAAGGCGCTTGCCTACCGGTCTGAAGTTGCGCTCGGGCGCGGGTTCGATTCCCGCTTGGGCTGATTACCTGGTTGGGTTTTTTCCGAGGTTTTCCCCAACTTTAAGGTGAATGCCAGGTAATCTACGGCAAATCCTCGGCCTCATCTCGCCAAATACCATCTCGCTATCATCAATCTCATCGACGCTAAATAACCTCGTAGTTGATACAGCATCGTTAAATAACTAAATAAAATTTAAAAAATAATCCAAATCATCATCATATGATGTCAATATTACTGTCATTTAAATCATTATCATGAGAGGATCTGAGATTACTGATAATTCTCTCCAGAATTTATCTATGAAACTCAGATCTTCGAGTTCCATTTGTAGGATTATTTCCCGAATGGGACGGTAACACTAGAATCTAAATAAAATTCATAAAATACTCTTAATAAAAATTATTTACATTATTTTAGTATATCGAATTAAATTCCTAATGACGTATAAAATCTCTGACTGCATACTGGATAACAAAGAAATGATAATTATTTTAGAAACAGTTTCGTCAACTTCTGATGATTAAAAATATTCAACATTTGGATAAGGTAGCGATTTACCTAACCGACACCACTTATTACATAACTTTACATAATCTATTCGTGATCAACAATAAAATAAACACACTTTATCAAAAGACTTTTTAAATTAATTCGCATTAAATTGATTGAAACACAGTTTTAGTTATTAATTAAATAAACACGGGCTCGGATCCTTTCTCTGAGTGCAAGCTCCTCTCTCACCCCAGACGCTGCTTGGCTTCTAACATCTTCGGCGATCCTGCCCTGTTGCTGTTATGTTCTGCTTCCTTCACCACCCTCATGTCGTAGCTATTACTAGGGACAGTACTTTGTTCCAGGAGGCTACAAAATTAAGTATTACTGGAGTTTTTAAGTAGACGATGCACTAGCAGGCGAAGCACTTGACTGACGGCTCACGCGACTGTTGTTTCGTAAAATGGGAAAGAACGAAACGTCGACCACTTTAACAAATACGCTAATATTTACAATTAAACTTACGTACACTATGTACACTAGAATACGCTATTTTTACAATTTACAGTCATGTCCATGGTCCTTGACTCCAGTTGGATGATTGTTTTTAAAAGGTCTTTGAAATTATTTCCAATGAACTTCGAATTCCTTAGTAGCTGTTCCGAGACGATGAAATTTTATTTCTCCAATTGAAACATTTGCTGCATCTTTAGGTAGTTATTAGTTTTAATATTTGAATTATTATTCGTTCAACCAACAAGCATAACACTTGCCTCTTTGACTGCACTTCATCTACAGATACCAGTACGCCTCTTTTTTACTGTTGTACGCTAACAGCTGTCTGCATGGGACAGAGTCGTTTGTTTACCAACGCGGAGACCATTCCATACCCTATACACTACTAACTTGCGTAAAAGTGGCTGGTTATTCAACGACGCTGTATTAACTTCTAGATTATTTAACGTCGATGATAGTGGTGGTAGCGAGATGATATTTGGCGCGATGAGGCCGAAGATTCGCCATACATTACCTGACATTCGCCTTATGGTAGGGGAAAACTTCGGGAAAAACCCCTACCAGGTAATAAGCCCAAGCGGGGATCGAACCGGCGTCCGAGAGCAATTCCGTATCGACAGGCAAACGCCTAAAGCCTTGGTTTTTTCTGAGCCGACGCATGCGAGATGCGAGGTGCGAGGCCCTATGGCTGCGACTCGAGGTCTGCGCACAAATCCAACCACTACATGAGAGATGTTTTGTGCGAGTGAGTGGTTTCTATGGCTGCGACATGCGAGGTCTGCTTGCACAAAGTTTAAAAAAATAGTAGCTGTTTTGTGCGAGAAACCACTCACTATCTCTGGAAAACGTGTTTTAGTCCTGTTTTGTGCGAGGCGGGATTTTACACACAATTAGATTTACACACAATTAATAATAATAATAATAATAATAATAATAATAATAATAATAATATATATATATAAATTTGAATTGGTAATGGAAATTGCTGGAAAACGGCTGAACGGATTTTAATAAATGATCCCTTGTTTTGAAGCTTGGAACACAAAGTTTTTCAAAAAAAAAATAGTAGTCCTGTTTTGTGCGAGGAGGGCAGATTTACACACAATTAATAATAATATTCTATATATATATATATATATATATATATATATAATTAATTTGAACTGGTAATGGAAATTACTGGAAAACGGCTGAAAGGATTATAATAAATGATCCCTTGTTTTGAAGCTTGGAACACAAAGTTTAAAAAAAAAAAATTTACACACAATAGTAGTCCTGTTTTGTGCGAGGAGGTTTTGCAGGATTTATACACAATTAATAATAATATTCTATATATATATATATATATATATATATATATATATATATATTTGAACTGGTAATAAATTACTGGAAAACGGCTGAACGGATTTTAATAAATGTTCCCTTGTTTTGGAGCTTGGAACACAAAGTTTAAAAAAATATAGTAGTCCTGTTTTGTGCGAGTTTTACAAAATTAATATATACATATATAATTTGAACTGGTAATGGAAATTACTGGAAAACGGCTGAACGGATTTTAATAAATGTTCCCTTGTTTTGAAGCTTGGAACCCAAAGTTTTTCAGAAAAATAGTAGTTTTCAGTGAAATGTCAATTTTCCTACATTATTTTTCTATTTTCCAAAAATTCATCTGTCGTTAGTTTTCAGAAATCATGGCTTTTCAGAATAAAACAAAACACAAACAAACTACAATAAACAATATCACACGAAGGCTACGACTTGCAGGATTACTGACATATTTAGAGTTCAGGTGGCTCAGATTCTCTGACATCATAATGTCAATATGTCGATCTTCATTTGTATAACTTTTTCAGAACTTTTCTGTAATACTAGTTACTAAAAAGTTCAAACTTACTAAAAAGAATTTACGGGTCGATTCACTGGTGTGTAATTTTCTGAGTACAGCTGTCTGTGTATTGGATATTAAAAACTACAAAACTTAAGAATCTTTGATGACATTATTACCATTAAAAAATTAAATAGGAGAATAAAGTTACGCAACGCAGAACTACACGCATTGTATTCTTCACCTAACATAATTAGGAACATTACATCCAGACGTTTGAGATGGAAGCGCATGTAGCACGTATGGGTTAATCTAGAAATGGATATAGTGTGTTAGTTGGAAGATCTGAAGGGAAAAGACCTTGAGAGAGGCAGACGTAGATGGGAGGATAATATTACAATGGATTTGAGAGAGGTGGGATATGATGGTAGAGACTGGATTAATCTTGCTCAGGGTAGGGACCGATAGTGGGCTTATGTGACGGCGGCAATGAACCTCCGGGTTCCTTAAAAGCCATTTGTAAGTAAGTGATATAGATATTTATATGTGTGATTCTCTTCAGTATTATCTGCAGGAAGCGGAAAAGTTATAATGACTACGGAAAGATCAAGAGGTATTATTTACTGATAAAATAAGAAGCCTACAAAATGTAGTGTCCCGATCACTATCTCTTAGCAGGATAAAATGATTCTACCCTCTTTATTTCAAGGTAGTTCACGATACATGCAGCAACTATACAAAAAACCCTATGTCTATTGTTGAAAACATGGCAAACCTGATATTTTCCTAACTCTCATCTACAATCCGCAATGACCTTAAACAGCTACTGCTTCACTCCCACATGAAAAACCGACTGATCGTCCTGACATTGTTACTTGCGTTTACGCATTGAAACTCAAGAACTGAAGATGTATAGGTTCAATAAAAAGCATTTAGCATAAAGAAAATCATTCAGAGGGGTATGGAAGAAAATAACTTCCAAAATGGCTTGTATTCTTCTTTGCAAATAAATTTGAAAAATTTTAATTTGAACTTCTAATGAACTTAGTTTGCAGCATTTTCTGCATAAGCCACTAGTATAGGTCTATTCTGTACATTCCCCACAATGTAGTCAAGAAACCAGGGAGTTCATTTTGAATAACTCTATAGTATGAGTAGTGTAGCTATATTGATAACGGAGCCTCATTCCGTCTATCTTTTCGATATCACGATTCACACAACTATATACATCACTAAAGCTAAGATATGATCCTGGCTAAAGCTCCTGGCCCTAATAATGATTAATAATAGAAAATATGCCTCTGGTTGGGGTTCTGGCTGATATGTACATCTAGTCCACACCTGTGGAGTAACGGTCAGCTCGTCTGGCCGCGAAACCAGGTGGCCCGGGTTCGAATCCCGTCGGGGCAAGTTACCTGGTTGAGGTTTTTCCGGGGTTTTTCCTCAACCCAATACGAGCAAATGCTGGGTAACTTTCGGTGCTGGACCCCGGACTAATTTCATCAGCATTATCACCTTCATTTCATTCAGACGCTAAATAACCTAGATGTTGATACAGCGTCGTAAAATAACCCAATTAAAAAAACTACTTCATATGGTTGAAAGACCGCCCTTCGTGATCAGCTGTTAAGCGAGTCACGTGGTCTGCCTTACGGCCTGTATTAGATCACGATGGCAGTGGTTCAAGCAACTGACTACGATGTGTGCGCCCCGTCTCACGGCGTCCAAGCAACTGACTTCGATGTGTGCTCCCATCTCACGGCGTCCAAGCAAATCGATATGACGTCTCGGCGATCGGACACCAGCCAACTCTGAGCTGACTTTGAGGTATCTCGACGCTCGGAGGGACACACACACACGCACGCACGCACACACACACACACACACACACACACACACACGCTTCGCTCGGTAGTCCCGCAGACTAGGAAGCAAGAAAACCGTTACGATATGAATGAGCCAATCAACATAGTCAGCCTCAAAACCAATAATAGGATACAATTAATCTCTATACCTGCATACATGATTCACACACACAGCGCCTAGCGAAAATTTATAAAATCTCCAAGAAACAAGGAACTCTAGACTAAATAAGCAAAAATGCATAGAAACTTCCAGAACCAACTAATAATAGAAAAATGAAAATAAATAAAAGAAACAAAACTAAAATAAGATGCAAAATGGAGATAGCCAAAAGGCAAGAACGAGGGTAGAAACAAAAAGTGAAGTGAAGTGAAACACGGTGGCGTAACCATTCGCCACAGTGCCTAATCTCAAATAATTAATAGGTGCTCTGGTTATTTTAATGCAATAATTTTCATCATTCCAAAGTGTACGCAAGGAATCTGATGCCCCGCCTGAACACGCACATCAAGATATAAACATGCATGTAGCAGTGTGACTACTTTCAGCTGCAAGTGAGCGGAGAGCCCTCGATTTAACAGCGGCCTGCTTGGAATCTGCAGCCGTAACGAGAGTTCGATATACTTACACGGGCCGCGACCGTGAATATTGCAGCTTGCAATCTGCAGCCTTCGACCACATGACTCACTCCACAGTTCGAAGCCTGGCACTGTCGTTGTGTAATAACAACAGATCGTGTAGCAAGTGGCCGGCGGCACACTGCAGTCCTACCGTTCGTTTCGCGTAATCTTTTAGTTTATTGGAGCGTTGCACATACTTTGTTATGCTACGCGAGAGGAATGCCACACACGGCTCACACCTGTTATCAAATACGCTCATGCTGCCTGCTGTGTCAGTCGTATCAAATTCACCAAGTTTATTGTCCTCCTCTCGAGTAACTATGCACAGTAAAATACAAGGGCACAGGTACGAATTCAAAAGGTTCATTAACACGTTGCTTGAAGTCAATAGGATTTGATTTACTTCTTCAGTAGTAATCGTTGATATCCTCCTCTTCTACCTGCCCTCTTGGATTTGAATTATTTCTTCAGTAATAATCGTTCAGTCCACAACTGTGGACTAACGGTTAGCGCGTCTGGCCGCAAAAAACCAGGTGAATCGGGTTCGAATCCCGGTCGGGGCAAATTACCTAGTTGAGGTTTTTCCGGGGTTTTCCCTCAACCCATTTTGAGCAAATGCTGGGTAACTTTCGGTGCTGGACCCCGGACTCATTTCACTGGCATTATCACCTTCATCTCATTCAGACGCTAAATAACCTATGTAAGATGTCCATACAGTGTCGTAAAATAACCTTCTTATAAAACAATAATCGTTGATGTCATCCTCTTTTATCAGATTTCTTGGATTTTAATTATTTCTTCAGTAGTAATGGTTGATATCATCCTCTTCTATCAGCTCTCTTGGGTTTGATTTATTTTTTCAGTAGTAACCGTTGATATCATCCTCTTCTATCAGCTCTCTTGGGTTTGATTTATTTTTTTCAGTAGTATCCGTTGATATCATCCTCTTCTATCAGCTCCCTTGGGTTTGATTTATTTCTTCAGTAGTAACCGTTGATATCATCCTCTTCTATCAGCTCTCTTGGGTTTGATTTATTTCTTCAGTAGTAACCGTTGATATCATCCTCTTTTATCAGATCTCTTGGGTTTAATTTATTTCTTCAGTAGTGATAGTTGATATCATCCTCTTCTATTTGATTTGTTTCTTCAGTAGTGATAGTTGATATCATCCTCTTCTTTCAGCTCTCTTGGGTTTGATTTATTTCTTCAGTAGTAACCGTTGATATCATCCTCTTCTATCAGCTCTCTTGGGTTTGATTTATTTCTTCAGTAGTAACCGTTGATATCATCCTCTTCTATCAGCTCTTTTGGGTTTGATTTATTTCTTCCGTAGTAACCTTTGATATCATCCTCTTCTATCAGCTCTCTTGGGTTTGATTTTTTTGTTCATTAGTAATCGCTGATATCATCCTCTTCTATCAGCCCTCTTCGATTTGATTTATTTCTTCAGTAGTGATAGTTGATATCATCCTCTTCTATCAGCTCTCTTGGGTTTGATTTATTTCTTCAGTAGTAACCGTTGATATAATCATCTTCTATCAGCTCTCTTGGGTTTGATTTATTTCTTCAGCAGTGACAGTTGATATCAGCCTCTTCTATCAGCCCTCTTAGATTTGATTTATTACTTCAGTAGTGATAGTTGATATCATCCTCTTCTATCAACTCTCTGGGGTTTGATTTATTTCTTCAGTAGTAACCGTTGATATCATCATCTTCTATCAGCTCTCTTGAGTTTGATTTATTTCTTCAGTAGTAACCGTTGATATCATCCTCTTCTATCAGCTCTCTTGGGTTTGATTTATTTCTTCAGTAGTAACCGTTGATATCATCCTCTTTTATCACATCTCTTGGGTTTGATTTATTTCTTCAACAGTGATAGTTGATATCCACTTCTATCAGCCCTCTTCGATTTATTTCTTCAGTAGTGATAGTTGATATCATCCTCTTCTATCAGCTCTCTTGGGTTTGATTTATTTCTTCAGTAGTAACCGTTGATATCATCCTCTTCTATCAGCTCTCTTGGGTTTGATTTATTTCTTCAGTAGTAACCGTTGATATCATCCTCTTTTATCAACTCTCTTGGATTTGATTTATTTCTTCAGTAGTAACCGCTGATATCATCCTTTTCTATTAGCTCTCTTTGGTTTGATTTTTTGTTCAGTAGTAACCGTTGATATCATCCTCTTCTATCAGCTCTCTTGGATTTGATTTATTTCTTCAGTAGCAACCGTTGATATCATCCTCTTCTATCAGCTCTCTTGGATTTGATTTATTTCTTCAGTAGTAACCGTTGATATCATCCTCTTCTATCAGCTCTCTTGGGTTTGATTTATTTCTTCAGTAGTAACCGTTGATATCATCCTCTTCTATCAGCTCCCTTGGGTTTGATTTATTTCTTCAGTAGTAACTGTTGATATCATCCTCTTCTGTCAGCTCCCTTGGGTTTGATTTATTTCATCAGTAGTAATCGTTGATATCATCCTCTTCTATCAGCTCTCTTGGATTAGAATTATTTTTTCAGTAGTAATCGTTGATATCATCCTCTTCTATCAGCCCTCTAGCATTTGAATTATTTCTTCAGTAGTAATCGTTGATATCATCCTCTTCTATCAGACCTCTTGGATTTGAATTATTTCTTCAGTAGTAATCGTTGATATCATCCTCTTCTACCAGTCCTCTTGGATTTGAATTATTTCTTCAGTGGTAATCGTTGATATCATCCTCTTCTATCAGTCCTTTTGGACTTGAATTATTTGTTCAGTAGTAATCGCCGATATCATCCTCTTCTATCAGTCCTCTTGGATTTGAGTTATTTCTTCAGTAGTAATCGTTGATATCCCCCTCTTTTATCAGCTCTCCTGAATTTGATTTCTTTCTTCAGTAGTAATCGATGATATCCTCCTCTTCTATCAGCCCTCTTGGATTTGGATTATTTTTGGAATTTTGTTCGGACCAGATTCTTTAAAATATAATATTCAAATTATGTCCTTCCATCTATTCCTTCAAGTGTATCAGTCAGTCGTAACAAGTCAGTCAAATGAAGTCATTCCGTCAGTGAAACTTTGTTCTTTGTTAATCAAGTTAATTCCTCTATTAGTCAAATTAAGTACGTACGTCAAGCGTCTGTCTATTTAATATGTCTTTTAAAATAAAGAAATTATTATAATGTGTGTATTTGTGTGTGTATTAAGTATGTAGTTGCAGAGGAAAATCTGAAACATCGAATAACCAAAATGTACATACCTGAAGGGCAGTTATGTTACAATGCATTGGTATTGCAGTCTGTCCTGAATTCGTGCACATTATATCGTGAATATGCTCTACAGACCCGCAAAATTACATTAAAAAGCTAAGAACATTTATGTTCTCTTTAAATCTTCATCACTCTCTATACCTACTCGTTGTTATACGCGATTCTCTCTGGTCCGTTCTCTTTCATTTTGCAGTATCAGAAATTTCATACCGGTACTTGATATAACTTATTCCTATTTTGCGGACAGAGTAGAAATTCCATGAACATAGGGCCATCACGATGCCGGACTTCCTCCCAAAGCCTTGGTTTTTCTGATCCGACGCATGCGAAGTGCGAGGTCTGCGTACCTCGCAGTTGTAGAAACCACTCACCATCTCTCGTGTAGTCGGGATTTGTGCGAGGGGGCCTCGCATCTCGCATGCGTCGATTCAGAAAAACCAAGGTTTTAGGGAGACAACGAGCATAGTTCGACGGTATTTGGATAAAGGGAGATAAGTAATGAAAATAGGCTTTGAGTTAAATGAAAATTAAATATCAGACCCCTACAGAAAATAATTTTCTACACAAATAAAACACATCAAATGCTAGTATTCTTGAAGTTTTTTTGCACATCCACTTTGTAGTATTTAACTTGCGTATTACCCTAGGGAACAAAACTGCATTTGTACAAAAAATGACTTAACTCCCTTTACCCGAACATTATCGAGTTCTTACTTACTTCCTTACAAATGACTTTTAAGGAACCAGGTTTATTTCCGCCCTCACATAAGCCCGCCATCGGTCCCTATCCTGTACAAGATTAATCCAGTCCCTATCATCATATCCCATCTCCCTCAAATCCATTTTAATATTATCCTCCCATCTACGTCTCGGCCTCCCCAAAGGTCTTATTCCCTCCGGTCTCCCAACTAACACTCTATATGCATTTCTGGATTCGTCCATACGTGCTATATGCCCTGCCCATCTCAAACGTCTTGATTTAATGTTCCTAATTATGTCAGATGAAGAATACAATGCGTGTAGTTCTGCGTTGTGCAGCTTTCTCCATTCTCCTGTAACTGCATCCCTCCTAGCCCCAGATATTTTCCTAAGAACCTTATTCTCAAATACCCTTAATCTCTGTTTTTCTCTCAAAGTGAGAGTTCAAGTTTCACAACCATACAGTACAACCGGTATTATTTTGAATTTTATTCAGCTTCCTCCAAGTGAAGGCTGCCTAGAAGACAAAGCTTACCAAACAATTGTTTTTTTTTTCAGTAAATGGTACGTACACAATTATAATGAAAAAAAAAACAATGGAGATGGAAAAGAAAAAGAAATAACATAATCATAAATAGTTGAAGACGACTAAACAAAATATCATTAATTCCACAAGAAATATAAAATTTCCTATTATGGTATCTATTTGCTATCAGGTGATCACAGTCGTCTATTTATTTAGCACTAGTTCAAGACCCAACTTAAGTGAGCAGATCGCCATAGGAAAGAGATCAATCTATTTACGTATAGAGATAGTTTCTTAGGATTTTTATAGATGCCTTCACTGCAGACAGAGATACTTCAGTGACAAGAGTTTGTCCTAGACCAAACTGCTTGCATAAATGCGCGAATCTTTTTGTGATGGTCCCTCTAGCCCCAATCAGTAATCTAATAACTTCGATCGACTGTTTTACAAATTCTAACTTTCAGATTTTTTGACAGCAGACTAGATGACACATTTTCGATATTTATTCTGCGTTTAATTTCCTTCCGGGTGTCATTTAGGCTATATTTGTTACTGTTGCTCCAAGATATTTGAATTCTTCCACCTATTGTAAGGATAAATCTCCAATTTTTATATTTCCATTTCATACAATATTCTGGTCACGAGACATAATCATATACTTTGTCTTCTCGGGATTTACTTCCAAACCTATCGCTTTACTTGCTTTAAGTAAAATTTCGGTGTTTTCCCTTATCGTTTGTGGATTTCCTCCTAACATATTTACGTCATCCGCATAGATAAGAAGCTGGTGTTACCCGTTCAATTCCAAATCCTGTCTGTTATCCTGAACTTTCTTAATGGCATATTCTAGAGCAAAGTTAAAAAGTAAAGGTGATAGTGCATCTCCTTGCTTTAGCCCGCAGTGAATTGGAAAAGCATCAGATAGAAACTGGCCTATACGGACTCTGCTGTAAGTTTCACTGAGACACATTTAAATTAATAATCGTGTTGTCTACGTAGGAAAGAGCCGCCCAGAAGGGGGAGCAAAGGGGAAGAGTGCATATGGGCCCGTCAGATTAAATGAGTTTAATTACTTTTTGTTATCATGAATAATTATTCGTAGACACATACGAGTACTATAACATTTTGTAAGAATATTTGTTACATAAATTTGACATATTAACTCAAAAATAGTATAATTAATACAAATTACCACTTCATATGTAAATATTTGACTTTATGTAATAAAATATCGGTTTCCCGCATTAACGTTCACCGACACGACAATTGAGGGCCCCGGCATTTTCCTGCACTATGTTCCCGTAGCTTGTACCGAACACGTTCAATTATTTATTGGCTTGTCCTTTTTAACCACCAAACTTCCGCTGGCCCACCACAACATACTAGTGGATTCTCTCAAAGCGAAGTCGTAGGACACATTTCTTTTTCAGTATATTCTAGGTTTCGTATCGAAACTTTCGTCCTTTCTTTGTCGTTTGTCTAGTAAATTCTGTTCATTAGTGTCACTGGTTATAGTTTAACTGCACAATGGACAAGTACAGGCATAAGTTGGGAGCTGAGAAGCACAAGGAGAGACAGAAAATATTGCAAGATATTAATATGGATGCTAGACTGGGTGGAAAATATTATGAAGACATTAACAAAGAGATCAGTGATGATCCGAAATATTTAAAACCAATTCATGCCTCTAATTTAGGGCCAACCCCACTGAAACCTATGAATCTCCTAAATAGTCTGAGGGAATTAAAACTGGACAGTTTATTTCCAAATATTTGCATAGCCATTAGAATATTCTATACAATTCCTGTAACAGTTGCTGATGCTGAAAGATCCTCCAGCAAAATGAAGGAAATAAAAAATGTATTCAGATAAACAATGTGTCAAGAACGACTGAGTAACCTTGGCCTCCTTAGTCTGGAGAGCGATCTTGCTAGGTCTTTAAATTTTGGTGATAGAATTGATGATTTTGCATCAATGAAGTCAATGAAAGTTGTTTGTTGATGTTAGACTGCAAGTTAGAAATTATAGGTGTTTAGGAATAATGTTTTATTGATATAATATATTGTGCTAATGTGAAGTTTTGCTAAAAGTTTCGAATGTAATAAACGTGTATATTTTTAAGTTTGTACCTGTGTATGGTGTTATCTTTTATTTATTTTGCAAATAATTATTATGGTTAGAATAACTGGTAACTTGTAATTGCTACTTTTTTCAACGGGGGTCCGAGTACAGTATTGCATAGGGGCCCATAAATTCTGTCGGTGGCCCTGCGTAGGAATGATAACTCACGGCAGTAATTTGCACTGCGGACTGACTACCTTCACGTGCAGTGAGTGAGAATTGAATAAATTTATAAATACGCACTGTACAGTGCGTGTGGCGTTATTAATATCTATACTAATAATAAATCTGTAGCCGAAATTTTTCTGGTAATTTTCGATTTTCCAAAAATAATTGGTCCTAACATATATAATTAACCGCCCTGAAACCGAAAATAGCTTTTTTGAAATTTTTGTTTGTATGTCTGTCTGTCTGTCTGTCTGGATGTTTGTTACCTTTTCACGTGAAAATGGCTGAACCGATATATATGAAAATTGGAATATAAATTAAGTTCGTCGTAACTTAGATTTTAGGCTATATGGCATTAAAAGTACTTTATTTAAAAGGGGGGTTATAAGGGGCCTTGAATTAAATAAATCGAAATATCTCCCTTATTATTAATTTTCATGAAAAATATTACATAACAAAAGTTTCTTTAAAAATAATTTCCGATAAGTTTTATTCCATGCAAAATTTTGATAGGACTGCTATTTAATGAGATAAATGAGTTTCAAAATTACAATAGCAACACCACCTAAGGCGGTGTAATGAAATAAAAAACAAATGACTTCGTCTGTAAAGGACCTTGGACAACAACAATCGAAAGCTATGAAACATACGGTAGCCTAAAGAGAATGTTTCTGTGTTTGTATGAAGTAATATCGTAAGCTAAATTAACCGATTTGTTAATTAATTATTAATTCACCATTGGAAAGTGTAGTTTCTCTAGATGGACATAATGCTATGTTATTACAGTAACTTCTGAGTGAATCGAGGACAGGTAAGATTAAAATAGTTTCTTATGCAAAGAAAACTTGATAGACATTCGTTTCCTGTATTTCCTAAAATAATTTTTATGACTGGATCAAAATGATAACATTTTAATTTTATTAAAACAATTTAAATCAAGTAACATAATAAACGATTTATCGTTCTATCAAACACGAATGTTTCCTGGATCAAATGTCCTATTTTAATTATGTAATTACTTCATATTTATTTCTAACGGGTGCAGCGGAGAGCACGGGTACGGCTAGTTATATATATACATACATATATATATATATATATAAACTTGGATGAAGTTTCAAAGTGAATTGTACAAAACACTGTCGTCTGCTTGTTACTGAATCCATGCCGTTTGTTAATAAGTTTCAGTAACAAGTAATGGCCAGCCCTGCATTTAAATTATTCATTAGATTAAAGCAATTTACTGACACTGCCCGAGTCACTACAAGTAGCAAACAATTGCACAATTGCTGCACAGCTTGCTGTCGATTCTATAAGAGGTGATCCAGGTCGGCAAACTGAGACAGATTTAAATAATTACAATAGCCTGCCCGAGGAAACGTACGACCAGTGCGTACTCAACTCTTTAGTAAACATCTTGTGCCTCGTTAGTGAGATAGATTACTGCGAGCGCTGACACAGATGCAAGTTAATTTCTTTAGTCAGAAACACGTATTGTAAGAACTGCAGACTTCATTAATTCAACATTCACGTGTGATATTTTAGTGCGCCATTAATCGAATGATAAGAAAGTCATTTTTCACAGTTCAAATCCTGAGGAGTACAATACTAATATGCGTTACAAGAGCGGTATGTTGAAGTTTTCATGTTCGAGGAAAAGTTTGAAAAAGCGAAACGTAGTTGAGCTTTTTTAATTTCCGAGAATTGAAAGAAAACATACCGCTCGTGTATCGTACATTATTTTGTGCGAAGATCGTTTATTACATACCTGAAAGACGAATTTCTAATTAGTTGCAATGAAATCTCCACCTTGGTTTCTGTTGAATGACGGCAAACTTGCAAAACAAAAATATCTGTCTTCAACATTGTTGCTTTAAAATGTTTTCTGTGTTTACTATACTGCAACAGGCCATGATATACGTCTGTCTTTTTTACCCCCGTCCTTTAAATGCGAGCTTAAAACAAACGGTAAGGTTATGTAATGATTTAGAGCCAGATTTAGAGTTTACTTAATTTTTGAAAATATTTAAAAACAATAATTAACAGTGCAATTTTGGTGAAATTGCAGTGGTAAGTTTCCAATTTATAATTATTACTATACTGAACGTCTCTAAAAATAATATGTTAAAAGTCTAAAGCAGTAAAATCAATATGTCAGTTAAGCGGTAAGAAGAGGGAAATTGTTATGTGTGTTAGGTTGGGAATACTGAATGTGGAATTTTAGACTTACCGCGGATTGGTTTTGTGCGGAAACCAAGCAAATCTCCAACTCACCTGGCTGAGAACCTGAGAAGAGTTATTCTATGTACAGTCTTGCTATCATACCACTGCTTTTTCATCTTTGTCCATGAGTAAATTAGACCTTCTGCTGAGGTTACACTAATTATCTTGTTAGATTATGTGAAAAAATTCTTTTGCAGGACCTGGTGTTCCAAGGACAACATGTTAAAGGAAAATAATGCTCTGCCTTTAGCAGAGATGTGATGAATGCAATTACAAAACTAGCTTATTTTCATATGGGCTGTTTTTTACTCGATATAAAGTAGGTCTAAAGCCGAATTGTTAGTAATAACAGTCCACACTAGGATTGGCGGAACGTTTCCGGAACATTTATTTTTGGCGTATCCAACAATGGAAAAAAATTGTTACAACGCAAGGTGCTTCGAAGTGATCGAGAAGTAAAAACCGTTTGGCCCCCATTATTTTGTAGAGAGAGAGAAGAAAGAAGAAAAAACTTCAGTATATGTTCAAGAAGTTGATGGAACGTTGTAGGAAGTATATTGCTTTCAAAGAAACTATTTTACAAAAGAAAAAGTCATGCCAGGGAATTAGTCTCAATGTTAAAGAGTAATGTGAACTGTCGAACTTTTTTAAATCTTTCTATTCAGTCCTATGTGCCTATGTACACAAGCAGAAGGTCTATTTGAAGAGTCTGTGAATTCACTAAACCTACAAACATACATACATACATACATACAGTCCACACCTGTGGAGTAACGGTTAGCGCGTCTGACCGCGAAACATGGTGGTCCGGGTTCGATTCCCGGTCGGGGCAAGTTACCTGATTGAGGTTTTTAACGGGATTTTCCCTCAACCCAATATGAGGAAACGCTGTGTACTATCGGTGCTGAACCCTGGACTCATTTCACCGGCATTATCACCTTCATCTCATTCAGACGCTAAATAACCTAAGCGTCGTAAAATAACCTACTAAAAATACAAACATACATACATACATTCTATTTGTTTCATTATATTAAAACGCTTGACGGACGGGCTTGCTTTGACTGACAGAGGACTTAATTTGATTGAAGGACGAACTAGGTTTCATTGACTGAAGGACTTGATTTCCTTGGCGCACGGACTTGATTTGACTGACAGATGGATCTGATTCGATGAGAGTGAAGGGGACTGATGGAAGGACTCAATCTGAATGACGGATAGATCTGACTGACCAATGGACTTCATTATTTCAGTGTTGGATGGACATGATAAGACTGATGGATTTAATTTGATTAACGGACGAACATGATTTAGCTGACTGACGAACTTGATGTGACTGATGGAAGGAATATGATCTGAATTTCGGACAAATTAACTTAATCTGACTGATGGAAGGACTGCATTTTATCGAAGGACAGATTTGATTGACTTTATCTGACTGATTGACTTGATATGGTACACTGCAATTGGTTAGAACAAAGCTTCATTCGAAAGCTGAGATCTTTGTTTCCGTGATAGATTTGAAACAGATTTTTGTAAGATTTCGATGTAAAATTACTATTTTTGGAGGGAGGAAGAGTGGAACATACCTTGCCGACTTATGGGAACTCTTGATAAGAGTTATTAAAATCGTCACTTTCTCCCAGAGAACATTCCGCAGTGCATAGTGACTCACAGATACTATTTTCGATAGCAAAGAGAAAGCATTTTGTTCTTGCGGACCATGCCAGGAGTTGAACCGTAACAATCCAGTCCCTAGCAAGCTCTTTGTCAATTCTAATGACTCGTCGACACATCTAATTGTACCAATTAAAGGCCGGCCGTTCTTTTAGCTATTACTAGACTTCGTTGAATTGCCACACGCAGCATGCAATCAGGTTGCCGATATACGGTAGTATAGAAGAGGTGAGCGACCTCCCGGTCTCGTAGTATAAGCAGTTCATGTTAATAGTTGTGACCGGTCCAAATAGATAGAGCAGCTACAGCTAATGTATACCTATGTAAGCACTTGTTTTTGCATTACTGTGGTTGGAATAGTCAAAGCTTAACATTTGTTCAGTGCAGACAAGAATTCAATCAAACATACTACAATGAGAGTGTTGCTGTTCCGAATAATTGCCCCTGGAATACCCTTACCCCCGCAGCCAGTCTTGACCCGTTGGGGAACGTGGTTTGATGCTGTTAATTATTATGCAGAACAATACGGCAAAACAATGGAGGTAATTGATGCATTGGATAGCGCAGACAGTTCCGCTATTGCAGCTGTAAAATCATTACCTTCTGAACAGCTATTGGAAGATATTCTGTTCATTGATTCTAATTTTAAAATCATGTACAAAAGCAACATCCTATTATAATCGTCTAAGCTACAACTCTCAGAAGCCATTAATATAGTGTATAAAGTATCACAAACCGTTATCCAAAATAACAATTCACTAATTTCAGAAAAAGTGAAATGTAAGTTGAGAAACATTATTGCTAAAAATTCTGCCTATTTACAACTTTGTATTATAACTGATGTACCATCAGGTCACGACAAGACGTCTGAAATTGGTAGTAACTTTCCGTTCTTCAAATATGCACCCATTACATCGTGTGATGTTGAACGTACATTTTCCCAATATAAAAACTGTTTGAGTGACCATCGGAGGAGGTTCACTTTGCAGTCGCTCAAAATGTACGTAACTCTTCACTGCAATGCACATATTCAAGGATGATGTGAGCATCTTGCATTACATTTTAAGAGTTAATATATCTCACTATAAAATAATTGTGTATTTACATGTTCAGACATTTCCTACTTCAATCATCATTCATTATATTTCTTGAATGCAGGATACAGGTTTTATTGTAACCGCAGTATACTGATCAGTGTTCACATCAGAGGCATGCTCTATCCGTCGCACGTCCCCTTCTCATACAATCTATACCGCGTGCGTAGTAAACCTTACGATTCTCGTGGCAATTTCACGAAGTCTAGCTATTACATTCCTATCAAACCGTTCATATAGTTGTCATGAAGACAGAGGCTGCGATACGCGGAGGCTAGGCAGAGTCAACAACGGAACCCATTATGATTAAGAATGGATCTGTAGCATGAAATGTGCGCTAATACGGGTTATCAACAAGAAAACTACTTTCGATACGTGTTTCTCAGTCTCATATGTAATAAAATATGAGACAAGAACGAACTACATACTGCTTCCAATGTAGACTATTTGAATTATGCAATGTCATTTTGATAAATAACGTCATTTATCAGGATTAAGAACTGTGGACAGTGAATTTGTAGACATGACTGAGGATCTGTTGTGCACCACCATTATCACTGAATGTCACTGAATCAAAAGGCTTTTCGTTATCGGGAAGGAAAGTGGAAAAATAAAGAACAAATAAACAAAAGCAGTCACGGCATGGAACAGCTATGTTCTCGATATAGATTTACGTATTTCGCATGAAATTCAGATTCTGTCATCTTTCAAATTTATTCACAAGACTTTCGGAAAATAAGCAATTTGCTACAACCTACACTTAATAGTAATATGCGTTACAAGAGCGGTATGTTGAAGTTTTCATGTTCGAGGAAAAGTTTGAAAAAGCGAAACGTAGTTGAGCTTTTTTAATTTCCGAGAATTGAAAGAAAACATACCGCTCGTGTATCGTACATTATTTTGTGCGAAAATCGTTTATTACATACCTGAAAGAGGAATTTCTAATTAATTGCAATGAAATCTCCATCTTGGTTTCTGTTCAATGATGGCAATTTTGGAAAACAAAAATATCTGTCTTCAACATTGTTGCTTTAAAATGTTTTCTGTGTTTACTATACTCCAGCAGGCCGTGATATACGTCTGTCTTTTTTTCCCCCAGTCTATAAATGCGAACTTAAAACAAACGGCTTCCTTAATGTTACATGCATCACGAAATGCAGTAATTGGAGTTGTAGAGTTTACTTAATTTTTGCAAATATTTAAAAACAATAATTAACAGTGCAATTTAGGTGAAATTGCAGTGGTAAGTTTCCAATTTATAATTATTACTATATTGAACGTCTCTAAATATAATATGTTAAAAGCCTAAAGCAGTAAAATCAATATGTCAGTTAAGCGGTAAGAAGAGGGAAATTGTTATGTGTGTTCGGTTGGGAATACTGAATGTGCAATTTTAGACTTACTGCGGGTTGAGTTAAGCGGTAAGAAGAGGGAAATTGTTATGTGTGTTCGGTTGGGAATACTGAATGTGCAATTTTAGACTTACTGCGGTTTGGTTTTGTGCGGAAACCAAGCAAATACGTACGATCTCGCACAAACGAATTTTTTTCATTAGATATGAAAGACATATTTTAATCTCAACAAGTACTTAAATATTTGAGTTCCACAATTAATTATACGTCATAAGTAGATGTATTAAAATAGGTACTATATTTTTAAGACGCGTAGCCATTTTTGTCCTTCAGCTAAAGCATTACAAAAATTAACAGAAATTTGAATAACTAAAATGTAATACAAGAACATAATAATTGAGGGGGTTGGAAGCAAAGAGATGCAAGTGGCATTCTAATAACAAGAGTTAAATGCATCCAGGGCAGGGTTAGGGGAGTAAATTACCTGTACTTATTTTACGTGTAATTTATATCTGAAATATGTAATGTATGAAACTGTTTTATACACGGAGTAAGAAACTAACATTTATTGATTTTGACAATCTAAACGTCAATTATTTCATTCCTTTTTAAGTCCTTATAAGAAAAATGTCTGTTGCAGCAGAAAAAATATTTTTTGTGACTTTATACTGTACTTTTTACATAGATTATAACTAGGGAACGGAATTTGGAGTAGTAAAAGCTAGTATTGGCATCTACACAGTCATTTGTTTACAACCCTTTATACCAAGTCCTCCCCTCCATGACATACTCGCAGGTCTCTACACGTCAACAACAGGTGAACGGGACAGTTGTCGCATAAGAACTTCAACGTGCAGATTTGCGGTTCAGAGGAGTGAAGTGCAGGTACAATGCCGAAAGTGAAACAACTAACAATACAGTATTGAAAGACTATATTTGTAAAACCTCCAGATCAAGTATCAAAATTCAGGAAACAATTCCCTAAATTGTCGCTTCCCCCATGTCCAGTTCCTACGAGATGGGGGTCATGGTTAGAAGCTTGCAATTATTACGCACGTCACCTCCAATCTGTGAAGAAAGTGGTCCAGTCTTTCGATACCGATGACGCGGCTGCGATTCAAATACGCCAGGAACTGCTAAATGATGAAACAATCGAGAAAGAAGTCACGGATATTAAGTCAAATTTTGGATATTTACCGGATGCCATTATTCGATAAGGAAAGTCAGGAGTAGAACTAGTTGAGCAAAAAATATTATGGGACTATTGTAAATAAACTGAGTGCAGTAGAAGGTGAAATAGGAAAACGTGTTGGTGAAAAAATGAACAGGGTTTGATTAAAACTGATGGATACGATATTCTTAGTCGGATTTCAGATGTACTAACAAAGATGTGTCCCAATGACGTCAATCAACATGTGAATTTAATTGACGTATCTTGTTTCAAGTACTCTCTAATTGTCTCTGCAGATGGAGAGCGGAGTTTTTCCATGTTAACAAAATTTCCTTCCTTGCAACAGAGCAAAGTTGTATTTTGAAAATTTGAAAATAATATTTACAATTTATTATAACAAGGCATAACAAGGCATAGCATTAATTGAAAATGTCATTTCGTTTCAATCTACATATTCAGAGGCGAGTTCCATAAAGAAGACAACTGTCTATCAACATCAATATGTCCACTGACACGCGAAGATGCAGAGGTTCATATTTAATTATGTATATTTGTAATGTTGTTTATTGGTGTCTTGTGCGTTGCGAAGAAAAGCACATGTAGCTCAAAAAGAAATGCAGATTATGTATGTAGGTCACGTCATTAAACTATTCCATTTGTTTATTCTGAAATATATTTACAGACGTTGCGTGTAAGTTTGTATGAAGTGGACTGTACACTTCCTTGCGCCGTGACGCAGCTCGCTTGACAGTCACTGAGCTACGAATATCTATACTACGTTTCACCATTCTTTATAATACTCCAAATCCCTTTCCCTGATTATAATATTTGTTCGTACTTACATTCACTTTAGTACTTAGAAAAATAGCAATGATTTGCTTAATTTCAGTTTGTTTGTTGGAAAAACCCCATAACATCCTAACTAATTTTATAATTATATATATATATATATATATATATATATATATAATAATAAAAAACACTATTCCAATGGATACCATCCCACTGTGGAATAATGGGAAACAAGAATGCGGATTCTTTAGCAAAGAAGGGCAGCACTGCTACTTACAGGCCTGTTACTAAATCTACGCATTACTCTGTGAAAAGATTTATTAAATCTACATACTTAGATTTCAAGAAACAAAATTTGATAACACAATCTCAAGGGAAGAACTGGAACTCTCTGCATCATAATCCACAGTTAATTCCCGATTTACCACGCAAATCGTATGTAGCTGCATTTAGATTCGCAACAGGCCATGATTGTTTGGCCAAACACCTGCATAGAATTGGAATATATCAATCTCCTAACTGCCCATTGTACAATTCAAATCAAGAAATGATTCGGAACACCTGAAAATCTGTGCTTCAGTGGCTGACCATGACAATATCTTTGAAAAAATTGGAGTGAGGCCAAATGACTTTATTGTCAAACGCCTGGCATTAGAAAACGAAAACATATAATAAAACACAACTAATAATGAATAAACCTAACATTTAGCAACTAATATCACTTGTTAAATACATTTTGACAATTGAAATAAAATTAATTAAACTAAACAATTTTTATTGATTTTCCGAAAGTTTTGCTTCTGTCACTTGTGGAATTTTAAAAATAAACTATTCTAGTTATAAAGGCCTTTTTATAGTACAACAGTTTAAGGTAAACATTATGATTTAAACATAATAACTCATTAAATGTAACAATTTTCCAAATTTCATGTGGTTAATGACTAATCATCAACGAGTTGGGAAGCATGGCTGAATACAAGTTTTGTATGTTAGAACATTAATAAAGTTATTTTTTCAATCTTCACTTCCACTGGCATTACTATCTTTGTTGGTCGTAGGCCATGTATACAAATCTTTCAAATCATCCGGTATGAATTGCAGAATCTTCTTAAGGTCTCCATTTCTAACATTAATTGATAGCCTCGAGTTATATGCTAAGTTTATTGGTAGTTCAAACGGTAAATTTTCATCACAAACTGAACAAAGAAAGACTAAAACTAAAAGTTCTTGGACGTTTTTTACGTATTTTACATTTATTACGTTAATTACGCATTATTTACGCGTATTTTACTGTAACATAAATAACCTTTTTTACGCGCGAAGTCCCAACCCTGATCTAGGGTAATCTAAAGCTTCTAAAATTTTAGTGGCAAAGGGATATTTATTTTAATTACATCACACATTAAAATTTAAATTAAAAATGTAATCTCATCTTACGATGTTTGGTGACGTATACACGTCCGTTGATGTGACATATTAATGAATTTAAATACTATTATAGTCAGAATCATGCCATGGTATAAAAGAAAAATTTCACAACCTCGGGCGGGAATCGAACCTGCGACTTCCTGTACTCCAGTCAGGCGCTGTACCACTAAGCTATCAAGTTCGTCTTGGAATTATCCTTTCATACTGGCGTCTCTGTTATAGGGTACTATCCATAGCGTCTTAGTTAAGGTAAGTTAAATATTACACGCGTCTAGACAATATATTGTAACCACGAAGATGTTGATGTTTATTGACTTTACTGGCTTTGAGCCAGAGACCGTTTTAGGGTCTTATACGCGCAGGATGCCCTCTCCAGCCATTTTACATAAATAACAATAAATATATATTTACATACTGTGTATGACACTATTTCTGGCATAAGTGCCAGTAGGTGTGTGAGTGCAGTGATTGGCTTTTTATTTATTTTATTTTATTTTATTTTTTACTTTATTTTTTTTTGTTTTAATTATTTTGGTGTAGGCCTAATTTGTTAATTTGGGATGCTTAAGGAATGGTGAACGGGACAAGAGTTCGGGGTAAAAGATATCAGTTGATAGACAGCATTAAAGTATTATATGGGGAGATTAAGAGGAAAGCAAGAAAGGGAAATGCTGGGTTTGCAGTTAAAGACCTGCTCTTGGGCAGAACACTGTGCATACATACATACATTTTTTTTTTAAGTTTCCCCTTCCGGTGGCAGAAGCGTCTGAATCGTTATGGAGACTTTCATGGTGAAGATGGAACGTATGAACCAAGTCGCGTGAAAAGCATTAGGCTAAGAATAGCATACTGCTCTGCAAATACTAGAAAGGCGCTAACTAGGCTGTCCCCGACCGGCATGATCACTTAACTAGAATGGCTTGGCTCTTAATCTTGGCTTTGTTAGGTCCATGAAGACCTATCGGTACGTATGTGGTGGTGAAAAAGCGATGTGGTGAAAAATCATAATATACTAATTCTCGCTGCAAATTTATGAATTCTCGGACACAATTCATAGTTTAAGGAACAACTGAAGCGTTGGGCCGAATGACGGTCTATGTTACAATCTGTTAACTGTGCAGGAGGATCAAATATGTTACATCGTAATTCTGCTCATAAATTTACTATCGGACGGGCAACATATACCGTTATTCCATCAATATGTTCTCTAGGCCTACACATCATAGAAGTTTGTAACATTTTTAACTCCACAGAAATTCTACTGGGAAATACGGACAAATAATTTTGTACAATCAGAATATTATGAAATATACAAAATTAATAAAAAGGTTAAATTATGAACAAAATTATTATGACATTTGTTTTTAAATGCTCTATATTAATATGAATTAACACCATGTAATTTATTAAAATTACACTCAATGAATAAACATACAATATTGATCAAATAATATCACTATTATTAGAAAATAACTGCAGCAGTGAGATGTAGGGATACAATTAAATTAATTAAAAATAGTTGGGAGATGGGTTTTGAACTCCTGTCCCGAATATTCAGTATCCATCCCAACAGATAGCTTATCTGTTAAGTATAAATTTTATTGATAATGACGACAATAACAATCACAGTTTTTAAATGCTGACTGTACATTTTAAACAGCTCCTTTCTAACATCAAGAGCAAACTATGAGCACTAGTGTGGTGCAATGTACGAACATGAAAGAGGCACCCAAGATGATACAACATTTGTCTTGGTCCATATGAAAAACTAATCGCAAAATATGTCAAAATCCTTAAGCTATTAAAATATGAAGGGCTGGGAGTAGAGGACAGCAAATATTTTCATAACAAGGCCGAACAAACATGACGGGCCGCCATTTGCACAGCGAACATCGGCGAATATCGAATTTCGTCATACTCGACAAATTTGAACCGAACATAGCGCCTGTAATGCACGACGCTAGTGAGCACATCTCCTTACAAGAATTTCCACAAATCTGTTCCTGAAACCCTAGATCATATAATGTAACAGATATGTCGGGGTAATAGGCTTTGAGGTTAACAACTTTTGTCAGGTTTACTACGCTGCCATCTAGTTGTTACATAAGGAGTCACGTCATAATACCCATTTGAATTGCATTAGCGACTGTGCTGCCATCTCGTGTTCGTTTACGGCGGACGGTGGCGATCCTGGCGGTTGTTCTCTTCAAAGTGGTGCCGATTTTAACGTAGCGAGGAGTTATCTGTTACATAATATGCTCTAGGCTGAAACGAAATACCTTGATAAAATTCTAAAAATAACCTATAGTGGCAAAACACAACATAGACCAACTCTAATACTAGATAAAGTGCAAATTAAAATACAACCAATAAAATACTTCGAAAATAACAGACAGGAACTTACATTATTGGGGATCTTTCGCACTAACTTGCGACTTCGTCTTCTTTGTTCTATAGCCCCACTCAATACTACTATCTCTCCGCGACATTAGAGACACATCTTTCCATTTATTAATATTAATTTGTCTAGATTTTTTTATAGCGGAACAATATCTACCGTAGAAATCATCACTGTCTTGCAGTCCTCCGTTTAACATAAAAGATCAACTGAAACCTGATACACAGAGTTCAAGTATCCAGTATTCGTAAAGAGAACAAACTCCTGTGCATTAACTCCCGATACGATGTTAACAACTGGTTACGCTAGAAGTGACTAATGACATAAACCAGCCGTGGCGAAAATGTGACACGCGAGCACATTGTGGATCGCAATGACAGCTATGCATGTCTCTTGCTTCCTGCCTCCTCCAACCCCCACCCTCTCACTCACTGGAGTCAAACTCCGTTCCATTTGTATTTGTCTCTGACGTGCGAGTGGCGTACCGTCGCAATGTCTCTCTCGAAACCATGTACCTCTACAAAAACGAAAGTTTCATGTAGGATGGGAGGACGCATTTTTTTGCTGCCAATATGATGAGAATATTAAATGTATGATTTGTTCACAAGTATTACGAAGAAAACGGTTGTATAACATAAAACGGCATTATACTACATGTCACTCATGAAAAATTAAAAAGTTAAGTATTATTATTACTAATATGATTATTATGATTATTATTATTATTATTATTATTATTATTATTATTATCATCATCATCATCATCATCATCATCTCTGTACGTCGATCCTTTTTTAGCAGATGTACGAATATTGCGGTTTGCGGCGGTCGCCTGTCGTCGTCGTCGTCGTCGTCGTTGTTGCCCCACGACGCCTTTCCTTGCCCTCGGCTGCCAGCTCCGTCGTATATGGAAAGTATCTCAAGGATGGCACGTTGATGTCAATAATTAAAGATGTACACTGATTAATTTGGGCGCCAGCCTCCTCGAGATTACTCCGGTAGAGGATGAGGTCCCAGGTCAGCTGCAAAAACGGTCGGGACATGGGGTTTGGGAGACGTGCTCGTATATTGAAATGATGTAGGCGCACACCAAAAGTTGTTGGTAAGAACTATGAGAACGTTTATTATTATTATTAAATGTTCGTTTCAGATTAGCAGAAATGCGCGTCCAAGTGTATAATTTACTGCTCTCACTTCCTACAAGTTGGTAGACTAATTTCTGAGTTCACGTAATTATATATTTTGTACTATAAAACACCAGTAATATAACGGACAGTTGATAACGTGATGAGAGAAAAGAATTCAGACCTATAGTAATAATGCAACACACGACTTCTTACTACACCCACTAAAAAAAATTCTAAGTCCGTAAATTGTTATACTTCCGAGTTAGGTTTGCCGAGAATATGTGGAGTGCGACCTCTCCGAACGCTGTCTATCTGCCTTCTGTCTGTCTGCCAAATCTACCCTCTACTTTCAACCACCAAACATACAATTTCGCCCTTCTATCTATATATCACGTGTCTCTATTAAGAATCCTGATTGGCCATGATTACACTTACGTCACTTAAGACGCATTCTTCAAAAATTGTTCGTTAACTAGACTTCCGACGTCCTGACAATTCTCTGACATATACCAGATCATCTCTTTTGGAACCTGGCTTGGCGTCATCTTACTGACCACCCGCAGGCAAAGTCCATACATTCCCTCATCAGTCAACTCCACGCCTGGACACATGTTTCCTGTCCGCGTAGCGTCGCTTCAGCCTTCCTGTCCACCTGTTACTTCCGCCTCACATTCTGGACCTTCCTTACACGTCCATGCTTCTTACTATCCATATGAGAATATTAACACGAAATACTAATCTAATGAAAATTTCCTCATCTTGTACGAGGAACCGTCTCAGGTTAGATCTTCGTTCTTTCTCTTGCTCTATTGAAGCAATGTTTGCTACAACTTACGTTTGTGAAAAAATGATTTTCAACAATGAAAATAGTAAAAGCCAAATTTAGATCGCGACTGATAGACAAATACCTTCGTGATCAACTACGATTGGCAGTAAGTGAAATAATTCCTGACTTTGAAACTGTGTCGCAGAGACATTCTGAAGACAGTTGATTGTGATAATGTGTCCTATGTTTTCTTATTCATTTATTTTCTTCGTTACACGTACTAAGCATCAGTTTGTAACCTTATATTGTATAAAATTATATTAAGTGCTTGACAATGAAAATGAAAATCCATTAATAAGTCAGACAGTTACTTCATTTCCCCTTCGGGTGTCCGCCTCCCTCCATACCTGCTATGCACGTTGCAGGTTACACAGTGGCTCGGCGCTCGATCACATTTTCGCCACGGCTGACATAAAGCGTTGTTCCAACTAAGAAATTCATGGTTGTAACTCGCGTAGAAGCGTCTCTGATACGGATATTGAAAAATAATTTTTGTGACAGCTGTATGAGACTAAACAGAGCATTGCATTACTCCATTAAAAATTCGATTTTGAAAAATTGTAACATAGTCCATTATTTGGCCCAGCGCTTAAATTGTAAAAGCTAAAGAAGTCCTTGTCCTTATACGTACATTTCAACAGTGCAGTATGTGAAAGATCAATTAATTTTAGCTGCAACTATGGAGACAAATTTTCAGAATTTGTGGAATGGGGGCGACATAATAACTCTAATCTGTGTTGAATCATTTCCATTTAGCGTCTCTGAATACATCATTTCTTAATAGTGCAATGTTTTCCACATTTGACATTATGTCTCCTATTGTTCTATACATCGTTGCCCTACTTGACTTATGCATGGGCTATTCCATATGAAATCGATCAGTAAAAAACCTCGCATTTTTTTAATACTCTAATTTTTTCCCTATTTAAACAAGCGCATTTTCAAAAATATACTATCGAAAGTCAAACGGTTTTCGTACTATTCAGCGACAAATTTAGCGTATTTTATAAAAACAAGCCTCTTTCAGCGCTCAGAACTCTGGAACCATTTACTGCACAACATTGGACGGGAGCTCATTTTGAAGCTGACATTTTGTAGGTTATGTTAAGAAGTAATCCTTATTTTTGTTGTATATAGAGAGACAGATAATCTGATTTTACTTACTTTTAGGCTTTTTGCCAATTTGTAAAAATGTAAAAAATATTGAGAAAAAACCTTGCATTATTAAGAGGGACTTCGACATTGTTTGCTTAGTGGCTCGGCAATAAGTTTCGAGGGTATTAAATAAATTATTTTCACACCCCTAGACTTGAACGACGCAGTACCGCACGCACTGGCCGAGAGCTGAAGATAAACGAGCGTTGGGCGTCATTTTACTCTTGTGTTTATGAAAACCTGTGATAAAGCTAGCCCATATGCGCTACTAGACGAAACATCACGTGTTTGTCTCCTGGCCTTGCTTGTCTCGGCTAGCTCCCGTTTCACAGTCAGCTGGTTAGTTCACGCGCGTACTATTTATTTTCTTTATTTGATATTTTCAATACTTTCTTATCAACAGTGCACCAATAAAAAATATGTGTTTATTTGCACTTTCAATGCGGAATCTAACTAGATAT
Organism: Periplaneta americana; assembly: GCA_025594305.2. NCBI lineage: Eukaryota > Metazoa > Arthropoda > Insecta > Blattodea > Blattidae > Periplaneta > Periplaneta americana. The sequence goes on from JAJSOF020000038.1 coordinate 23,301,698, forward strand.
TTTAAAAATACTTTTTCGTGGCCTAAGACGTCTTAATGAAGAAAAATCTAAATTTCTCCATTTCCATAAAAAGTAAGAAAAACTGTTTATATGTCAATATAAACTTTAATTTCTCAGCGTCAAAATAAACCATGATTTTGATCATTAGGTGGAAGGGTTTCGGAGCCACAACAGTTTAAAGTTGCTAATTTTATGAAAATACGATAAATTTAAATATTTTTAATTTAAAAACTATGAAGTTCTGATGGCTCAAACTTTGCACAAAGCATTGTATCACAGTTGTCAACGGACAGAAAAAGTTTCATTGTATTTAAAAATTGCAAGGTCAATTTTCTCTATATTTCGGTCGATTTGAGATGGAATAGCCCGCATGGACAATCTTTGTACCGCTACCCCTCTTTTGGTGCGTTCTAGCAGGGGAAGAAATTTACCCGCGCGCAGAGTAATCTGGTCGACATGCGCTTCAGCCCGTAAGGGCTTGAATTTGCACCCCTTTGACTTAAGCTCATCTTGTGTTATTAATGTCTAGAGTTGTTGATGACAGGCGAAGGCGTTTTAAACAACGCGCAACTATATTACTACAGTATAATACCTATCGAGCGTCAGAAATGTTATCGTATACATTGCATGAAAAGCAATTACTAACGGGTCGTTCACACTCGGCAACTCCAAAGTTATCATAAATCTTGATAACTTGATATCACATTTTTATGCTTTCTACATTATGCTAACATTATAATGCAATGGAATGAAGATGGATGGGCAACTCGTGCTCACAAAGTGCTAAATAAACCTTGAACGAGAGAAAAACAGACGGAGCCAGTCGCAGTAGTTGCAAGTTGTTTGTAGATTCGCTGCAGAAGCAGTTCACTGCCACAGTGCGCTCTGGCGGCTCATGCAGGTGGTCGTGATATCTACTCCATGATTTGAATTTCAGAATGACGCATGGTACAATAATTATAGTAATTTTGGATAGACTGTACCTAAACACACATAACAAAATTATATTATTTCCTACCTTTATAAATTAGTTTAGTACTGGAATTACAAACTGAATACAACCTTTTCAAGATACAACAAATATAGCTGCAACACTTATTCATTATACACTATTTATTAATATTTCTTATTATATGTCTTATTTGAAACGTATAACGCGAGAATTTACAAGTCTTTATACATTAAAGAGTATTCCTCTGTTCTCAGAAAGGTAATAGTCTATATTCGCAAATAATCACAAATTGAAAGAAGTAATTTTTTACATGTCACGGCAAATGAAATAAACTTACCTCTGAGCTCTTTCTGTATATTGAAAACTTTTACACTTCTTTCTTGTATTAAACTCTGCCTCAAGCACATACAGTATATATATGCAAGCAAAGAGAATATTTGGAAATTCTTACTCAGGCAACATTACGAACAGTTCGAATCCTGATTTCGCTGAAATCTGAATGGCGTGCTGTTCTGTAGATTTATCAATTCAAGGTATAAACTTTCAGGATTTTCTATCGGCTGTAAGTCAAAAGGATTTCAGAAAAATCTCGATTCCTTGTCAATTGTCACTGTTTCTCCAAACTTACCAGTGAATTCTGGTGTACGTCTTGAAGTAGGGTCTTAATTTGATAAGATTTTCTTATCACTCTTCAAGTTGGTTTATAGTCAAAGAAAGTGAAATTGTCAATGTTCTACATGATACTGCCACATATCCAAAATGCTCTTAGCTAGTCGATCATATAACGTGCAATTCTTAAGTCGCACGCACAACGTGCTAACGATATTTGATATCAGTCTCATCTTGTTGATATCCCATTTTTACCTTTAGCTATTCTAAAGCAGATCTACACAGTATTTTTTACTAAAACCTTCCCTGTGTTTATTTGTAACATAAAATGTCATGCGTGAGAAAGTGTAATAGAACATAATACAGGCTTCACCTCCCTTCTTAATTAAAAAAACTTTCTCTTTCGACTCATCACTAAAGGAAAATGATCTGGGGATTATATTGTTTTTCACTTAAAACGAGCCGCCACTTACTGCAGACGCGAGCGAACTGCAAGATCCGCGTACAGACACAGAGTTCATTCTACCTGACTGAGGTTGTGTTGACACTTTGAGAGCACGAGTTGCCCACCCATGGGAATGAAGGAAAGATTAAAGTGGAATGAAAGCTAAACGGGAATTGTATGCAATGGAACGGGAAAGGAACTGGCCACTCTACTCCAATGTCTCCTAGCCTAGTTGCCTCATGAGTGATTCTTTATTTGTGTCACTTATGAGGTTCAAACCTGTCTTCGGACAGTTGACTGAACAACAACAACAACAAATGTTTTTGTGGAATGTTGGAAGGAAAGGAGAACCCAAGGAAAACCGACATTCTCCGATGTTGCGGGAGATAAACTACTATGAAAGAATGTTTCAAAAATGAATTTAAAAAATACTTCTGAAATAATAAATAAAATTGTACCTCATCGTGAACCGAAATATTTTATATTATAATAAATAAATAAATTTAGCCTGCTAGATCTCGTAAGGGCAAGGCCCTCCTGATTGACAGGACTTGCCTCAGTAGACTTCACTCGTTAGGTGAGCTGGTCCTAAGGAGTAATATCAGCGAACTTGGCTGCACTACTTCGTTTCTATGTACACAAATACTATATGCACTTGTAAGATTCGCACCACACTACACACTGAGGACGGTGGCTTCTAGATCTCTCCATAGCTGTCTGTCTCTTGTACTGCTCGTCCAATGTGCTCCTGCCTTCTTCTTGAAGAAATCAGCCCATCTAGTTGTCTGGCGTCCCACTCTTCTTCTGCCGATCCTGGGATCCCACAATGTCACTCTGTGCGTCCATCGTCTGTGGTCCATCCTTACCACGTGCCCTCCCCATTTCCAATTCAGACTTTCGGCGATGTTTAGGACGTCTTTCATGCCGGTACGGTTGCGTAGCTCCTCGTTCCTGACTTTGTTCCTCAGAGAATGTTGCAGGATTTTTCTTTCCATACTGCGTTGGCAGGTTTGAAGCATACGCCTCTATTTTGATGTTAGGTACCAGGTTTGGCATCCAGTAGGACTGGTAATATACATTTTTCCAGGGTCTCAACCTTTAATCTTAGCTTCTGGAATTTGTCTGTAAGTATGAACTTTAGAGACCAGAAATTCTTTTACTTACAAAATGGTTTTTAAGGAACTCGTAGGTCAGTGCCGCCCTCACATAAGCCCGCCATCTGTCCCTATCCTGTGTAAGATTAATCCACTCTCTATCATCATATCCCACCTCTCTCAAATCCATTCTAATATTATCCTCCCATCTACGTCTCGGCCTCCTCAAAGGTCTTTTTCCCTCCGGCCTCCCAACTAACACTCTATAAGCATTTCTGGATTCGCCCTACGTGCTACATGCCCTGTCCATTTCAAACGTCTGGATTTAATGTTCCTAATTATGTCAGATGAAGAATACAATGCGTGCAGTTCTGCAATGTGTAACTTTCTCCCTTCTCCTGTAACTTCATCCCTCTTAGCCCCAAATATTTTCAAACCATACAAAATATGTTATATATCAATAAAATATAATTACTATTAATCATAGTTATTTTGATATTAATAACAATTAAAATTTTGCGAAATTTTCGTACTGCCATCTCGTTCAAAGAAAAGATAGCATAAACAATTTATTTCTTGAACCGGTAGTAATAACTGGTCCGTTGACATGTTCGCTCATAAGCCATTAACATATTGTTTTTACGTTGTGCTCATTACAAACAATACAGCAGAACTAAAGCAGAACACACCGCCATGATAAAACAGTGCACGATGTTATTCGTCTGCTAATTCCCGCCCTATACAAGAACCAATCAGATTCACTGATGGCGGCTGATGGAGACTGCCACAACCTCTGCAAGCTGATGGCACCGGTGCGACACCGGTGGAGCATCAATGACGTCATCGGTGGAATTCGGAACACCGTGATGCCATCGGATTGCTCACCGGTTAGATTCGGAATACGCTCTGAGCTACAGGGGGAATTGCATTCTGCGAGTACTTTTCTCAGGCATGCTCCCAATTGGAGAATGTTTTTTTTTATTATTATTTTACTCACTTCATTTTTTGAGTTAGTTGAAGTTGTTTGTTATGTGCATTCAAAAACATCATTCACAAAGTTGTACAGCCTGGGGATTGTGTAATATACGAGTAAGAAAACTGACGTGATCTCTATTAAGGCATTGTTAGTCGTGCCTGGCATTAAATTATTATAACAGTAATGAATGGAAAGGCAAACAAACGTTGCCATAGTAACTGGTAAGAATTATTACGAATACGTGTCATTTCATAAAGTACAAATTTATTGCACATCGCTTTATTTCTGACGTTAGGAATGTACTATGCAATAAAAAGCAAGAGAACGGGTTTACGACAACAAAGAAACAAGTAAACGTTACGTTAAGGAATGCAAATAAAATGTCTGAAGATATGTCTAGTCATGACATGACTCGTCTAGTCGAAGTACAAGCTCGTGTGCGGAGAGCGAATGGCATGGCCCTTGAACCCACCGCTTCTCACGACGTAAAGCAGACTACGCGTGGGTTCTTTTATGTGAAACTGATCTACCTGATACGTGGTCATCGCAGTTTAGGCAAGCAGGTAGGGCAAGTACACTTGTCTTTTATTCCTTGAACGACATAAAAGCGCCGACTGTATGGCTTCCTTCATTTTTCTATCTATTACTCAGTGGCGGCTCCTGCGTATTTCTTAAGAGGAGGAAAGAAGTTAACAGCACGAAATGATATCTTCTTGAATGAAACATGCTACAAATTTGCCTGCATGAATACATGTAAGATCAGGTAGTGTGGGGGTCGACCTTCCCTTCTGTATAGCAATAAAAAGCAGTTTGTAGTACCTACCTTCAATTTCAAATATATTTATACAAAACTTGGCTGTTGCCCTGTCTAGTAGACAATGAATGGAAGTGAATTTCAGGGGCCAAAAAGATCTGCGATACTAACGTAGAACCAACTACTTCCTGTTTGTTTTACATAAACCCAACTTTAATTTTCAAATATCCTTGAAAGTTTCAAACCATGAATAGTAACCTATATAAAGTGCAATGAATAATATTTTTGATTTATAATTAAAAAAAAAGTTTATATGTTGTCTTTCATAGCTTTGCGTTAAAACTATTTTTATTGTGCCTCCTCCTAGATGTGTTATAGTCTGGTTGAATGCACCATCGTTAGATGGCAGCGCTAGCGAGCTTGCTGCACGACCAGTCGGTTTCTATTTCCCGCCAGTGCGCTGATTCAGAGGAGGATCTCCTCCCTATCCGTTCATTTACTTCCTTTAAAACTCTGCTTCTTTGTCTGGCCGCTAGTGCGCTGTTGTCTATGTGTGTTAACTGCAGTAAAGGAGGAATGGATTGGCATTCCTCCACACAAACAATCTCGCACCTTTCTCAAAGTTTTCTACTAGCACATGAGCGCCGGTCGTTTAAAACTCGTTCAACCGAAGTTTTCTTATAGCTGAGAGCTTAAAAATTATCGAATCTTCCTCGAATTTCAAGGCACATATTTTATTTGGTATTTACTTTCAAAAGAAGAAAAATGTGAGGAGGACGTTCCTCCCTTCCCACCCCTGAGGAACCGCCACTGCTATTACTACAGATTCCCCCTGCGGGCTGCCTCCGAAACTCCTGTACAGCTACAAAATCTTTTTACCTTTCCGCTTAGGCGTCACCTCGGTCCCACGGGCTATCTTTAACGCAGTGGAGAACACATGGTGCATAACAGTGTCGTGCAATGTTCGAACATGAGAGGAGATATCTAGATACTACGAACTTCACCCTACTCCTTAGGCTTCCAGCAGTACTTGGAAATGAAGCATGTAAACTAGTGCTGCTTATGATTAGGTTTTTCTCCGGAGCAGTTGTTTGCGCGCTTTCATTCGGAGTCCTCCGGTTACCTCCGATTGATGCAGCGCAGGTTGTACAGGAACATCATTTTATTTTTACTTCAATTTTTATTGTACCTGAGTTTTTGAATGTACTTCACTCCTACCCCTTCTACTAATGAAGTTCAACCGTCCTCCACACAGATCCAAGATAGTAAACAGTACGTTCCAAAAATATGTTCGCGTTTTCCAGTGACGAAAGAGCTTTCAATATTGAATCATTTTCGCACAGGTACTGTCGTCCATTTGCCAACGTCGTATCCCGGTTTCCCCCACCAGCTTTTATTCGCCAGCTAGTGGCTGGGTTGTCTTAGCTCTTTTCTGAGAACATTAATTTCTGTTGGAAATTGGACGTCTACGTAATATTATACAACTGTTTAAAATAACTTAAATAAAAGGGCCTCGTTAAGTAATTAACTGTCACGTGATTTCCTCCCTTTCTACGACCCTACGACATAACCACTTGGACGGACAGTAGATAGTATGTCTGAGTAATTTTATCTTTTCGGATCAGGCAGAAGTGAAGATTGAATTTACAGTACGTAAGGTACTCTTTTATAGAGTGAGTACAGAATTATTTCAACATGAGTTACTAGTACGAAAGACGAAACTGGTAATGGGATTAGGTACAATAGTCTATAGTGCAATAATATGCACAAAAGAACTGAAGCCTGTATCGAAATGAACGACCACCATTTTAAGAAATGTGTTTAGATATCCATATTATGATTATTTTTCAATTTAACTTCATTCCCTATATTGTACGCTAATGTGCTGTAGACAGTATAATATACGTATATAATATACAGTATATAATGAATACGTCTACATGGACAGCTCAGTTCGTGAGTAAAAACACTCATTGTTAATACTGTACTGTATTTTGATTAAACAAAAAACCTAATGAAAATGATCAAACTCAAAAGCGCGATATTTCCTAGTTTACGTAAATGGATGAACTACTTTTCTTCCCTCCTATACCTAGTAGGCCTAAAGTGATTTGTTTGTATATTACGCCAGTATCATCGAACTCCAGTCCTGGAAGGGGGTATCAAACGGCGTTGATCCAGAGGTATAGCCAAGTTAATATTAAAAATGTTAGTAAAAATAAAATGATGTCCCTGTATATGTGCTGTGGCGCAGACATACACTTTCCGCTGAGCATTCCTTTAATCGGGTCAGGTAGTGATTCGAGTCCGCTGACGTCCGCGTATCTTTTAAAATAAGTTGTAATTTGTTGTTGTTTATTCTCTCTTTTGTGTTTATCTCTCTCTTTCTTCGGCTCTTTTTTTTCTTGTTTTGCTTGAAGTGCTACGTTAGCTGACAGTTTTTTTTTTTTTTTTTTTTTTTTTTTGAAATTCATAGTATATTTGGAAAGACGTATTAGTTTTATGTCATTGATCAAATTAATAACATTAAATCTAATTGCAAAACTAACGCAGAAGTAAAGCTTTTGAATAGCTAATGTAAACATTTATACTGTATTTCTCCTGGAAACACTCGTTTATTCGCAGACTGTTTCTTTCAATTATTATTCTAATGGGTTTAGTTTAACGTAAAAATATTAAGGTAGTTTAAGAATGGAACAGAAGAAACGTGTGATATCAGTGGGTTAAAGTTTACTGTCCACAATAATTTATTCATATTCTTCACCGGACAGGATTGTGAACATTTTGTTAAAGTGTGTCAGTATTTGAACTGCCTCTTCTGAAACGCTCCACTCTTTCTCTGCAATAAAAATATAAGAGGATATCAACTTAAGGATAATTGCAATTATATTATTATCACACGTTTCTTTAGTTTCATTCAGAAACTCAATAATTAAATCTAAACAGTAAAATATAACTCAAGTTGTCTAAACAGTAAAATGTAACTCAAGTTGTCTTTTAAATATTTCATATATTTTTATTGCCTCGAAAGTTACGTTTTAGAGAAATTTCAAGATTTTTTTCTATACTGTGGGCTTTGGGAACAATAGTACTAAAAAAAATTAAATAGAAATCGTATCAAATGCTTTGCGTAATTGTTTTGTCGGCGCTTTCATCAAGTTCGCGACTGTGCGATAGCTTCAAATGGTCTAACAAATTCGAAATTCCACCACCCTTAGAGTAAATTCGCCCAAAAAGTTTACAGCGTACGACTTTATTATTACCTTCAACGAAATTAAAGAATTTCCATGCGACAGATATCCGATTTGGCGCCATTTTATTCCACTCACAACTACCGTCAGTCCGTACGCGTCGGTCGTCCTTGAGCTAACTGTCGCTTCGCTCCGAACCACCGCATCGCTCCGTATGTCCCCTTTTCCAACTACGATAGTACCGGAGATCACCGGTGGAGAGCTTTATTCGTAATCTCAGATTCCTCCGCGGTAGTAGTCACTCCGATGAACAGCACTAATGTAAACTAAAATAATCGAGTCTGTTGAAAAACGGTGAGAGGCCTTATGTTCGGTTCAAGTTTGCCGAGTCTCTGTAGACCCGAAGCTCCCTTTGCGTTTGTTCAATCTTTCTCTTTCCTTACATACGTTCGGTGCCTTTCTCCTTAGTTCCTCCTCTCTCTGCGCCTTTATGGTTTAGCTGATAAGGATGCCAGGGACATACCTTGCGAAGTTACGCATAGTAATGAGTGTAGGTAATTTTTGTTGTTATTGATGTGACTAAACAATCACAGAAATATGTGTATAAAAAATCAAACAAAATATATTACAGAAAAAACGCATATGTTCATTGCACCCACTGCTGGGTGTTCATTTCAAAGTGTGTCATGACGTCACTGTTGTGAGTCAGCGATTTGAAGCGAGTTTCAGCTTTTATGTCAGAGAAGTTGCCTATTATTGAAGGCGTTCAATCTGAACTTGAGAACGTGTACGGTATAACTTGAACGTCGAAGCAACAAATGGCGGTCTGTAAAGTCTGTGTGCTACCATAACCTCTTTCGAACTGTGTTTTGCGCGAGCAAGTCGTACGCAGGGTATTTTTATCATCGGTTGAGTACGGCAACATTCCACAATACAAATCAAATGCTCCGTGTCTATGTTGACCGTCGAGGTTTAATGTCAACAAAATATACATAAGTAATCGTCTTAACCCTCTCCCCATATCCCGACAGTAAGAAAAAACTCACCTCAGTACGTGTTTCCAAACAGTTCACATTCCTGCCACTACCGGCGTTACCGTACGTATCGGTAAGTACTTTTCAGAATGAACGCCGTACTTGTTAGGCAACTTCTCTGGCACATAGGTAATACGCCTCTGCGGAAGTGTAGGAAGATTGAATTCTCTAGGCTCATCGGCTAGCCACATGACGGCATACAGCGAGCCATGACACACTTTGAACTGAACAAGCAGTAGAATTCTGCAATGTTCAAACATGAGGGAGAAAACCGAAACATTACAAACTTCGTCCTATTTCGTACGAAAACTAATCGCAAGATATGTGCTTAAATCCTTAAGCGGTTTAAAATAACGTCCTGCAATGTTAGAACATGAGAGAGGCAACCAAGATTTTACAAACTTCGTCTTATTTCATATTACAAACTAATCGGAAGATGTGTGCTAACATCCTTAAGTGGTTAAAACATGAAGAGGTGAGAGAGGACAGCGTAAACGTTCGATGGGCAGTCATTTTATTTTAAGGAAAGTGAGAATGAAAAATAAACTGCGCCATTCTGACTCGAGATCACCACAGCAATGCAGATAATAAGCGTAACAATCAATTTCTTAGACCAGTTCTAACCACTAGTTAATAAAGCGGTTGATGTGCAGCCACCCACGAAAATCCCAAACGAGGTGAACCCACGCGCAGTGAGAATGACGTCCACTTATAGACCCGAGTTCGAACCTGCGAAATGGTTAGCTTAATCCATAGAACTGGGTCACGATTTCCTATTTCATAATATTCGACCTCGCGCCGCGGAGTAGGACGTTATGCAGAGGAAAAACAACCGAGTCCGTAGGCGGCGTGCTGGGTCAAGACTAGCAATCACGGTTGGAGCACATTCCCGCAGATGGCGTTGAGGCAAATCAATCATCACGTGAAGGGTGTTGTCCGTCGCGTGAGCTGTGAAAGTACAGGAAATGGAGCGCGCTGCACCAGCAGACCTTGTCCCTTCTCTGACCACCGCGTAGCCGTGTTAACCATCCCACTCCCATCAGGTGGGTAACGGGAGTGACTTGCAAACGCGGAGTGATCTTTATGTTCTCATTAATGTGCATTGTTTAGCTAATTATACATAGGGTTACCATCCGTCCGGCAAAAGGAGGACATGTTCTCTTTTTTAATCACTTTATCCTGTCCGGCAGGCATTTTATAAAAATTTGGAATGTTCGGCATTTCGCATTTCAACTAGAATTAATATAAATATTGAATAATGTGCGATATTATGCATAGAATATCTAAACAAATGGTGAAAACCTATGAAAGAATTTAACTGCTTTCAATGGTTGAAGCTGGAGCACATAAAAACATAAAATATAATGACCTATTGACATGCTTTGAATTCTTACACTCTAAAAATGTCACTATTTGTGATTCTAAGCAATTTAGTAATTTTTTTCTGTACAAAGATATTCCAATCAAATTAATTCTGACAAAGATTTAAGTTTACATGAACAATGGTGCAAATTCTTCAATTCCAATGGTTCTGCGAGCACTGAAACTTTCTCAGAACTCTTAAAAATATGTGAATTCTATAGTCCGGGTCAGCTTACTTCAAACCCTAAGGATGAAACCTAACCATTTTTCCCCCATTACTACATATGCTAGTGGATTATGGTGATTTTCTAGTTTGCAGGTTGAATTTTCTTTTGCAAACTTCGTTTCGAATTTCGATACTGACAAATACTACAAATGGTAGTGATTTTGTAACTGTTATGTTATGTTGGCAGCTAAGACAAATATCGACAATATTTGTCGGTACTGGAGTTCCATGAAATTAAAATTGTACTACATTTCTGAGCCGGTTAATGGAAGCTAGTGAAATTTGAACATACTAATGATTAATTAATATCAGTATTAAATATTAATATTAATACATAATAGTCTTTTTATGTGTTGCGTTGTGGTTATAATTTAAGACTATAGTCCGGTATGTTCTCGGAGTTAGTACTAATAATTTCATGTGGTCAAACAAATTACATTTTTAGGTTAGGTCTCGTGAGTCAATTGTTTAGTCTAACCAATGAATTTCGTACTGCCAGACAAAATACTTGGCATGTTGATCCCTTTCTCGTATAGTTTGCCTACGAAAATATGTTACAAATTATTGAATTATTTAGAATAACCTTCCAACATAAAGTACGGTAAGTAAATGAGTCATTTAGTACGTAGGATCGTGTGATATCTGGTAACAGTTGGCAACGCTGACAAGACGCCAATATTTGCTGTTCAGGAACTGTCCTTATGCAACCCTCACTATATTTATTCCTCCCAAGTCACAATGGAAGTGCTGAGAGAGTATTTCCCCTAATATCTGCTCAATGGACAAAAGAACGAAATCGCATGCTAACGGAGACAGTCAGAGGTATCATCATGGTGAAATATAATTTCAAGGACATGTCCTGTGAACAGTTCCATAGTTATTTGTTACAAGATAGAAGTTTGACTCTTAAGGCTCTTGTGCACAAAGTGGGCTCCACTGATAAGTAGGGTACAGATGTAATACTGACCCAGCAACTAGTGAGAAAACTAAGGTGAGTCATTGTTTTTATCTTTAATCACAGTCTAGTATATATTATATATATAATATTAATATAATATTAAAATGGATTTGAGGGAGGTGAAATATGATAATAAAGACTGGATTAATCTTGCTCAGGATAGGTACCGATGGCGGGCTTATGTGAGGGCGGCAATGAACCTCCGGATTCCTTAAAAGCCATAAGTAAGTAAATAAGTCTAGTATATACAGTCACGAAGCTCAATACGTAGTAAATATGCATCCATAGATAGTTGCTAACCACTAGGATCGCTACTATCGCCTCATTACAGACAATGCGAAATAGTACAGGGACATCATTTTATTTTTACTAACATTTTTAATATTAACTTGCCTATATATCTGGATCAACGCCGTTTGCTACCCCCTTCCACGGAGTTCGATGATACTGGCGTAATATACAAACATATCACTCTACTAGGTATAGGAGGGAAGCAAAGTAGTTCATCCATTTACGTAAACTAGGAAATATGGCGCTTTTGAGTTTGATCATTTTCATTAGGTTTTTGTTTAATCAAAATACAGTACAGTATTTACAATGAGTGTTTTTACGCACGAACTGAGCTGTCCATGTGGACGTACTCATTATGCAGTGTATATTATACTGTCTACAGCACATTAGCGTACAATATAGAGAATGAAGTTAAATTGAAAAATAATCATAATATGGATATTTAAACACATTTTGAAAATGGTGATCGTTCATTTCGATACAGGCTTCAATTCTAATGTGTATATTATCGCACTATAGACTATTGTACCTAATCCCAATTACCAGTATCGTTCTTCGTACTAGTAACTCATGTTGAAATAATTCTGTACCTACTTTATAAAAGAGTACCTTACGTACTGTAAATTCAATCTTCACTTCTGCCCGATCCGAAAAGATAAAATTACTCAGACATACCATCTACTGTCCGTCCAAGTCGTTATGTCGTAGGGTCATAGAAAGGGAGGAAATCACGTGACAGTTAATTACTTAACGAGGCCCTTTTATTTAAGTAATTTTAAACAGTTGTATAATATTTCGTTAACGTCCAATTCCTAACAGAAATTAATGTTCTCAAAAAAGAGCTAAGACAGCCCAGCCACTAGCTGGCGAATAAAAGCTGGTGGGGGAAACCGGGATACGACGTAGACAAATGGACGACAGTACCTGTGCGAAAATGATTCAATATTGAAAGCTCGTTCGTCATTGGAAAACGCGAACATATTTTTGGAACGTACTGTTTACTATGACCGTAATGCTACTATGACTGTACATGGGGTCTTGGATCTGTGTGAAGGACGGTTGAACTTCATTAGTAGAAGGGGTGGGAGTAAAGTACATTCATAAACTCAGGTACAATAAAAATTGAAGTAAAATTAAAATGATGTCCCTGTACCTGGATAGTCTATTGTTCCTAGCACCCTCGCAACTGAAGCTTCGTGACTGTATATACTAGACTGTGCTTTAATTTTGTTCATATCAATTTTTAAAAAGCCCTCATTTTTTCAGCAATGTCCTGTTATTTTAGATTCCATGTCCTCCTATAAAATTTCTTTTCACGGTAACCCTAATTATACAGGATGGAAGTGAAATAATCCTGCAGATTGAAAGGGACGATAGCTTTCACTTAAATGAATAGAAAACCTATATTACGTTTTGTGATTAAATGCACGGTTAATTAGAAAGTTAAGTTGGAAGTTTCAGCAGTCCGGCAACATCACCGCTAACACACTGCTCTTTCTTCTCGTAATACAGATGTAAGAAGTCAACGAACTCAGTTCTGAATCACTTTATGAACCTCTTCCTCTCTGACTACAACGTTGCAATCTGTTCACATCGACCAGTGGCTTGAAATTAATGGTTTTAAACTAAATTTAAACGGAAACCTTTCACGCTATGAAAAAACGTCAGAGGAATGAATGATCGAGTACTTTAGTGCACTTTTCAAATAAAGTGATTGGCTATTTCTATAAACTTCCAAACGTACCACCCACCAAGCGGGCTGGCTACTTGTCTGACTCCCTGGTGCGTCGTTGGAAATCACTTATATCAATCTGTTAATCTTATGGCCCGGAACTAATTGCAAGGTGGCTGAATGCCCGCAACATTCAGTTTATTTTCCTCTCATTATCTTCTTTGTCCTTGTCGTTGTTGATATTTGACGTCCAGTCTTCGAGACTACAGTAGGTCTTGGGAACGCGTCCAACTGAGGGACTGTCCTGTTAGGCCTATTGGGTTACTTGTAAATGAAACTGACACGTAATTTGTAAAGATGCATTTTCTACATTATATGAATGAAATTAATAAAATTAATACCTAACTGAACGGAGTAATCAACTGAAACAAAATAAGAAAGAAAAATAAATAATTGGGTACATAACTTCGGCGATTTAATAGAAAGTTGATGTTCACGAACTTAGATATAACACGCGAAGCAAGTCCCCTGCAATCGGCAAACATCTTCTTTAAGTAGAGCAGTGGTATTCAATTTATGGTATGCGTACTCCCAGAAGTACGCCGGGTTGTCCCACTGATTACTTATGTAAAAATTCTGACATATTTATTTTATTATACTTGTTGATATTTATTGCATTATATTATAGTTTCTTTTACAATATCAACTCTTGTTTTTCCTTGCTTGAATACCATTTAACGTAAATAACTACTATTATTATTGCATTTAGTAAACTGTCCGAAGACAGGTCTGAATCTCACAAGTGATATCAAGAAGGCGCCACTTGTGTGGCAACTAGGTCAAGAGATAATGGGGTAGAGTGACCAGTTCCTTTCCCCCTCCATTGCATACATCGCCTACTAGCTACATATTACGCTAGTCAGACTTCAGATCCATACAAACAATTGTTCTTCCTCTAATACATATCGTCAAGTGAGATGTACTGCCTGATAATAGATGTACATATCAGCCAGAACCTCAATCAGAGGACACAATAACTACTGTATAATAATAATAATAATAATAATAATAATAATAATAATAATAATAATAATAATAATAATAATAATAATAATAATAATAATAATAAAGCGAATTGTAGGATCTATGATCTCTGCTACAGATTTTTTCCTATTGATGACGATAATGTCGATCCTCCGTACGCTATCTTGATCAGCCAAACAATGAACTTCTTCATAAACTTCCAAACCTTTGTTTCGGAGAGCAGCAGCAAGAAGGGAACGAATGATGTTATGTCGTTTTAATCAAGATTTCTCCCTGAGGCACCTCCCAAGCACATGAGGTAGGGATTCAAACTCACTACAGTGTCTGCAATGGGATGTGTCTGTGCTCGAACTGGCGCTACCATGGCTGTCATTTTTATCATATCTCTCCATTCTCACAAGAAACATTCTAATGGGGGGGGGGAGATAAAAAAGTTAATTTTTTTCTTCCGCCAGTTAATAATGTCAAAACAAGTGCTTATACAAATTTTGGTTACTCGACCGCAATTACAAGACCGTAATTTTCCCTGGGGTAGTTTTCAGAAAAAAGCACAATTGCTTGGGAAGATTTATTGAAACAAATATAGCAATTGTTGCGCTATTTGTCAACATATCCCTCACTGGAACTGAGACACCTGTCATACCATGGGATCAATTTTTGTGTCCTTGTGTAGTAAAAGTCAGCCTCCTGGGATCGGAACCAGCGTTTGACAGCCGTCTGCACCTCTCTGTCGTTCCCATGATATGACAAATGTTTCAATTTCGTTGGGGAAATGTTGAAAAATAACTCAACAATTGTTGTCTGTTCCAATAATTTTTTTTTCAATGAAATTGTATTTTCTTTCTGTTAACGGCGCCTCGCGAACTTATTTTTTTACGGCCCTCGTAATTGCGGTCGAGTGGCCAAAATTTGTGTAAGTACTTCTTTTAATATTATTAACATGGTGGAAGAAAAAATAACTTTTTTATCTATCGCCATCAGAATGTTTGCTTGTGAGCTGGGAAGATCTTGCTTTTTAATAATTCAAGTATAGGCAGATGGTACTTCTGAAAATAATTCAACACCTTTTCCTTTATGAGGGTATGAGCACCACTCATTATATTCGTTCTCCTTTAGATGTTATCATATTTGACGAACATTCAAATTCTTTATGAACTGGGGCCCGTTTCACAATACTAATAAATTAGAAATTAACAATTTTCAAATAACAAGTAAAAGATTACAAATGCTTGTAAACTGTGTTTCACAATGCCAGCTTATTAATTTATAAAGTTTGACGAACTTTGAAAAATCAGCTAAAGAAATTTACAAATAAGCATTATTGGTTATACAATATCGCCAACGACAGTGTATAAAAATAGCTAAGGAGCAGAGCTAAAGTCGCTGTATTTTTACCACTATCGATACATATGTTTATATTTTGTTCTGAAATAGATTATTCTAAGCTTACGATGAAAGAGTAATGGAACGGAGAAAAATTCTCTCCGGCGCCGGGATTTGAACCCGGGTTTTCAGTCCTACGTGCTGACGCTTTATCCACTAAGCCACACCGGATTATATATATAATATATTCCAAGCTTGCTGATTCATATTTAACCAACAGAAAATATAAATTATTGTTAAAAAAAATTTAAAGTTTTTAGATTTTTATATATTGGCGACAATGTAGTTTCATGTGATGTGATTGGTCGAGTATACCAATACGTCAATTACTTAAATGACCTAAGTTAGCGCCAAATTCAGTCAAATAAGTAAATAATAAATTTGGTCCACGTAAAAATATGCAATTGATAAAATAATTACAATGTCTACCACAAAATCGGGTTCATTTTTTGTGTTGATCCATCAGTATTTAATAATGTTGCAACCATAACCTCACAAACATTAGTGATCCCAGTAGCAGCATAAAAATTCTTTGCTACAGTAAATAACATTTGGTGATCTAAAACCTGCCTCGAATATAACTCTTTTAACAACATCAACTAACCTCTGGCCACGTTTGCACACTATCTTAGAAATTCCGTGCTTATCTGCTAACGAACGGAACTGACAGCTAGTATACAACCAATTCAAAACAATACAGTTCTCGCTTTGAGGTTAGGGCATCACTTTTCCCTTTTGGACGTTGGATGTGATGTCCCATATCTTGTAGGAGGGATTCCAGCGAAACGGGACTCGAAACGACTTCAGAATACCGCGTAAGTAGTGTCGTTATTGCATTATTGAATTATTTATTTTTGATGCAGAGAACTTATTTTTTAAGTGCGAGTATTTATTAAATACAGTCTTCGTATATAAATACTTACGCTGTATTCTGAAGTATAGCGCGGGACTCATTCGAAACCTTTCATTAAATGCATACGATACGAAGTGCTATTAATTCTTGGCCCGGAAAATTTTACGTATACGTCTTTGTTTGATTAGGCCTAAATTCAATTTTTTTTTATTTTTTTAATTTTAGTAGGTTATTTTACGACGCTTTATCAACAGCTTAGGTTATTTAGCGTCTGAATGAGATGAAGGTGATAATGCCGGTGAAACGAATCCGGGGGCCAGCACCGAAAGTTACCCAGCATTTGCTCATATTGGGTTGAGGGAAAATCCCGGAAAAACCTAAACCAGGTAACTTGCCCAGACCGGGAATCGAACCCGGGCCACCTGGTTTCGCGGCCAGACCCGCTAACCGTTACTCCACAGGTGTGGACTTCAATATCTTCGTCTGAGTCATTAGAGCTACTTAATAACGTCAAAACTGCTTTAGTTTAATTCTTAATATTACCCAGTTACTCAAAAATTAATTTAATAAATACATCTTTATTGTATTTATTCAGAATTTGTTGCAATATCAAACTTTACACATCTCAGAGCTCACAGCGAGCTCAGAATATGTGCGTCAGATACGTGTGCAACATCCGACGGTATGATCACATATCACCATCCTTCGCAAGTCTCTCGTGGCTCCGACTTAAAGAACGTAGAACTTTACACTCTTTGTCTTTACTCTTTCGAATTCTGCACACTTCAACACCAAATTACCTTTCGTCTCGTTTCTCTTATCTATACTCTAACCACGACGTAAATACCAGATCACTTATCTGTGGCACGCTAAGTATACCTCTTCATAGAACATCTTGTTATTCATCATCTTTTACAATATCCACCTCGCGTCAATGGAATTCCTTGTCACAAAGTATTAGGGGCTGCAAGACAATAAACACCTTTAAGAACAGCTTAAAAGATAACCTTATTAGCATTTCACTCCAATCATACTGATTTAAACTATCACTGACTACATTGTTACTTTTTTCTTTAGACATCATCCTGATTGTGCTGTATTTTAATTGTCTCGTAATAATCTCTTTCTATTACCTAATATTATTTGAAATATATTAACATTCTATGTATTTTAGTTTAATTCTGCTACACAGTTTATTTCAGTGTTTAATTAATAGTTCATAGTATTTTGTTGTTTAATTTGTAAATAACTTTTGTATACATGTAACTCTCATCTAAATCAAATTGTTGGATTCTTTGTAAGTTCATGCATATGTATATACACTTTTTGCTGGTTGAGTGGAAGAGAAGGCCTTACGGCCTTAACTCTGCCAGCTAAAATAAATCATTATTATTATTATTATTATTATTGTAGAAAATGTGCTAACTTTACAAGTTTACACGTTTGTAAAATTACCCTTCATTGTGAAACAGAATACTTGTAAAGTGCGCAAAATTTAATTTGTAAAGATTTGATTTTCTTTGTTAAGTTCAACATTACAAACAAAGATTGTGAAACAGAAGTTTACAATTTACAAGCAAAGTTTACAATTTACAAAGATTGTAAACATTGTGAAGCAGGCCCCTGGTCTAATTTAGTTCATGAAGACAGCGATTTTCGATGTTTCTAAAATCTCCAATTACATTGGTATGAGTATCACATGAATATTCTAATGATTAGTTTATGTTCAGCTGTTGTAGATAGGCCTCCCAAGAAACTCGTAGAACTGATAAATCCTTATACTTGTGGCTGGTGTAGAGCATGCTGTTAGGTGTGTCGCTAGGAAGCTGTAAGATTTTGTTTTAGAGCACTTCGA
This sequence comes from Periplaneta americana, assembly GCA_025594305.2. Classification (NCBI taxonomy): domain Eukaryota; kingdom Metazoa; phylum Arthropoda; class Insecta; order Blattodea; family Blattidae; genus Periplaneta; species Periplaneta americana. The sequence continues at coordinate 23,320,397 of JAJSOF020000038.1, forward strand.
ATCGTATTATAGGTCTTATTTAAAAACCGTTTTGGAATTTTACTGACATGGACTGTTTGAAGAGGATAGGTTAGGTCCGATAAATTGATTTATTACAACTAGTTTCTGGTGAGGCTGAAGCAAATATGTTGTAGATAGAGTATCCAAATTATTTCGGAGCTTGTCTAATATCTGCAATGCTTTCTCCAGTAAATTGAAAGACATGGAGAAAGCGAAAATGAGCCTCTATTTTTTATTAGTTTTATTAGCGTTATGCAATAAAAGTGAAGCTTATTTTTACCTATTCGGGGAATATAGCCTATGCATTAATTCAGATGAAAGATAATCATTCCTTTTTCTCTTCGGACTTTTATACAGTCGAATAAATGTGATATTAGATCAGTACGTGAAAGTGGAACTCTTCCAGCTCACTGAACAATACGCCATAGAAGCGTGAAGAGAAGATGATAATGTCTAGATTAACGGCTACAATGTGACTTTGAGGAAACTTATTCGCTTACCTGGAATCTACCAACAAGCAATGAGTATGAGATTTTTATGTAGACATTAAAATTATTATTAATTATTATTATTATTATTATTATTATTATTATTGTTATTATTATTATTATTATTATTATTATTATTATTATTATTATTATTACTGCGCTGGACTTTTATTCGCCAATGGATTTATTCCGCACATAAATATCAAATAACAATAAATAAATAAATTATCATCATTAATTATTATTATTATTATTATTATTATTATTATTATTATTATTATTATTATTATTATTATTATTATTAGTATTGTACTGGACTTTTATTGGCCAATGGCTGTTGTCCAGCACATAAATATCAAATAGCAATAAATGAATAAGTAAAATATTATTATTATTATTATTATTATTATTATTATTATTATTATTATTATTATTACTGCGCTCGACTTTTATAGGCCAATGGCTGTTGTTCAGTACATAAATATCAAATATCAATAAATAAGTAAATAATTTATTATTAATATTATCATTAATTTTATTATTAGTCTATTATTATTATTAGCAGTAGTAGTAGTAGTAGTACTGCGCTGGACTTTTATTGGCTAATGGCTGTTGTCCAGCACATAAATACCAAATATCAATAAACAAATAAATAATTTATTATTATTATCATTTATTATTATTATTATTATTATTATTATTATTATTATTATTATTATTATTACTATTACTGCACTAGACTTTTATTGGCCAATGGTTGTTGTCGAGCAGATAAATATCGAATATCAATAAATGAATTAATAATAATAATAATAATAATAATAATAATATATTATATTATTATTATTATTATTATTATTATTATTATTCCTCTGGAATTTGATTGGCCAATGGCTTTTATTCAGCATATATATCAAATATCAATAAATGAATAAGTTATTATTCGTATTATTATCATTTATTATTATTATTATTATTATTATTATTATTATCATTATTATTATTATTGGATTAATCTTGCACAGGATAGGGACCGATGGCGGGCTTATGTGAGAGTGGGAATGAATCTGCGGGTTCCTTAAAAGCCATTTGTATTATTATTATTATTATATTATTATTATTATTATTTATTACTGCGCTGGAGTTTTATTGGTCAATGGGTGTTGTCCAGCACATAAGTATCAAATATCAAGAAATAAAAATAAATTATTATTATTATTATTATTATTATTATTATTATTGCTCTGGAATTTGATTGGCCAATGGCTTTTATTCAGCATATATATCAAATATCAATAAATGAATAAGTTATTATTCATATTATTATCATCATTTATTATTATTATTATTATTATTATTATTATTATTATTATTATTATTAATCTTGCAATCTTGCACAGATAGGGACCGATGGCGGGCTTATGTGAGAGTGGGAATGAATCTGCGGGTTCCTTAAAAGCCATTTGTATTATTATTATTATTATTATTATTATTATTATTATTATTATTACTGCGCTGGAGTTTTATTGGTCAATGGGTGTTGTCCAGCACATAAGTATCAAATATCAAGAAATAAAAATAAATTATTATTATTATTATTATTATTATTATTATTATTATTATTATTATTCATTCTACAATTTAAACAATAACCAAAGGTTACATAATCCACAGCATGCGTACGCGCATTTAAACTTCTCTCTCTTGTCATTTGACGTACATTAATGAAAACGCTTTGTGAGCATTGCATTGATATCACTACGTGCCTAACCGTATACGCCTGACGATTCTACTACCAGTACACCAATATGAAATTGTAAGTTCATTTGCACTTACTATTTACTTCATCTTAATACCCCCTAATCAACATATTATGGCTTAAAACTCTCAATTCTTAAAATTCAGTAATGAAAAGCTATTCTAAATCATAACAATTTTATTTATCTTCAATTCCAGTTACGAACGGAACACGCTGACATGAATAATATCAGAATCTCTCCTCTTTATGAAGACATTGTACCCTTCAGCCTTATCTTACGTATATAACCACAAACATGATAGCACAGTCTAGTATATACAGTCACGAAGCTCAATACGTAGTAAATATGCATCCATAGATAGTTGCTCACCATTAGGATCGCTAATATCGCCTCATTACAGACAATGCGAAATAGTACCGGCACAGTCTATTGTTTCTAGCACCCTCACAACTCAAGCTTCGTGACTGTATATAGTAGATTGTGATGGTAGTATGTTGGTAATCTTGAATTGAATTTGTTTTACGTTATTGTATAACTTGAGAATTTTAAACCATGTTTTAACTGCCAACTTATTTATAATATTTTATTGTTGTCTAATATTACTCAGTTGTATTTATATACTTGCACCCAGGTCTCTTTCTAATTATATTTAAACAATGTATTCATAAAGCTCATGAAGGTTAGTAGATCTGAAGATAGCTCTATGCAGCATGAAAAGTTCATCATGTATCATTAATACTACCGATACTATGTAGTTCAAATAAAATTCTGTTTATGATAGCTTTTGACGGCCATTGTGTAACTTATACAGAGTATTAAAAAAACGTATCCAATATTTTGGGAGGTGATAGTGTACATCAAAACAAGGAAAAATATCTAATAAACATCGGTCCTACAACACATACTTTCTGAGATCTGAACACTTGTTCATAGGATGTGTTCAATGTGACGTCTATTTATGGCAGTGCATTTTTCTGCCCTGCAATAGAGCAGACTACCAGATAATCACACCGTAGTTGACACCCCTGGCATGGAATAATGATACGTCGCAAGGAATACTGAAAACAAAAGTTTGGTTGCGAATATGAACGGGGTTCAACAGAGTTGGTCTAGTGAAATTTCGTAATCAGCATGTTTGGGCTGATGAAAATTCCTATGCAGTTGAAGAAATACGGCATCAGCACCGATTCTCAATCAACATATGGGCAGGCGTTCTTGGCGATAGATTAATAGGGCCATACGTCCTACCATAGAGATTAACTGGGGATCGTTATCAGGACTTTCTTATTAACGTATTGCCTATCTTGCTGGAGTATGTACCATGTCAGCAAAGACAACAGATGTGGTTCATGTATGATGGCATACTAGCATATTTTTTCCTCAATGTGCGTGAACACCTGACGCTGACATTTCAGGACCGCTGGATTTATTGGAGACTCCCCACACCTTGGCCTGCTTGTTCCCCAAACCTAAATCCCCTAGACTTTTGGTTATCAAGAACAACCAGATCAATTTCAAAGAGTGAGTGATGCCTTATGTCAGCCATGGCGAAAATGTGTCTCGTGAGCACATTGTGGCTCGCAGTGATAGCTATGCATTTCTCTTACTTCCTACCTCCCCCAGCCCCCAGCCTCTCACTCACTGGAGTCAAACTCCGTTCCATTTGTATTTGTTTCTGACCTGCGAGTGGCGTATCGTCGCAATGTCTCTCTCGAAGCCATGCACCTCTACAAAAACGAAAGTTTCAAGTGGATGGGAGGACGCATTTTGCTGCCAATATGATGAGAATATTAAATGTATGATTTGTTCACAAGTATTACGAGGAAACGGTTGTATAACATAAAACAGCATTATACTACATGTCACTCACGAAGCATTAAAAGGTTTAGTGTTATTATTATTATTCTTATTATTATTATTATTATTATTATTATTATTATCATATCATCATCATCAGCATCTCTATACGTCGATCCTTTCTCAGTAGATGTACGAATAATGAGGTTATCTCACAGGTTTACAATGTAATGTTACAATGAAAGCTAGATGTAAGGTCTTGACAAGTTGAACTTTTCAAATCTTTGCAAAACAATAAATATCCGAAGCTTCGTTCTTTCGCTTGCTCTGTTGAAGCCATGTTCGCCACAACTTACGTTTGTGAAAAATTATTTTCAACAATGGAAACAGTAAAAACCAAATTTAGATCACTACTGACAGTAAGTGACATAATTCCTGATTCTGAAACTGTGTCGCAGAGACATTATGAAGACAGTTAATTTTAGGTTGTGATAATGTGTACTATGTTTTCTTATTCATTTCTTTCTCCGTTACACGTACTAAACATTAGTTTGTAACCTTATACTGCATAAAATTATATTTAAGTGCTTGAAGTAAGGAAAATGAAAATCCGTTAGTAAGTCAGACAGTTGCTTCACTTCCACTTCGGATGCCAGCCTCCCTCCACAGGTGCAATGAACGTTGCAGGTTATACAGTGGCTCGGCGCACGATCACATTTTCGCCACGGCTGCCTTATGTCGAAGGGCAAAGGAACTGCCACAAACGGACATCACATTGAGCACCTCCTACGAAGAAGTTATCATATCTGAGAAAGTATGTGTTGTAGGATCCAAGTTTATTCGACATTTTTTTCTTGTTTTGATGCATACTAGCACCTCCTAAAATATTTGATAACTTTTTAACACCCTGTATATTTACAATGTTTCTGTTCTGGTAATAAAGAAGAAGAGTTCTGTACAACAACACAAATAATATCTCTACTACTTCTGCTTCCGCGCTGCATTTTAGTGCTTCAGATTCATATCCGTGAAAAGAGTTTATCTTTGAACACTCTCGCGGACTGTATTGTACACGGAAGCAGTTCCTGTAATTTCGCAATCTCAGGAGATGTTAGTTTTCCAATCAATCTGCTTAACAGGCGACGAGTGTATCTGTCTTCTCTCTGAGCTGCAGTTAATGAGACGACAGACACTGGTTTGGCTTCCCGGTCAGTAGGTTACACCATTCTTCCTACACTTCCGCAGCCCCACTCCAGTGGCGACGCTTGCATCGTGTCGTCTTCCTCGTCACGCGTGGCCACCATGTCGAAATCGGCCAAACATTCCTTTACATGACAAATAGCTGTTGGAACTTGCCTCATTGCAGTGCTAACATTTCTAAACGTCCGAATGATCCCGCGGATAAAACGCTCGTGCAATCACTGCTGTTGAACACTTAAGACATGATTTGCATCTGGAATTACTGTTAGGAGGGAATTTGCCTTTGCGTGGAGACTGCCATGGTTTCTCATCTTTTTACAAAGAGTCGTCTGTTTTCCGTATTAAGGCTCGTCTCCACTATTAAACATTTAACAACAACATGTTAAATTGTTTACTGTTAACATCCCAACATGTTGATTGAACATGTTAATGCTAATTTCATGTAACACTTTGTCCACACTGTTAAACATGTTAAACTTGACTTTCTTTGCGTAGTCCACCATAAACAGTCTATGAGATTTTAATGTAGATAGAGTCTTATCTTCAAACTTTGGACAATGGACTCAGATGATGATCGGGCTTTTGTAATTGCCTCTATTGCTTGTTACAAGGCATTGAAAAGGAAGAAAATGAGAATGTGGATGCGGCAATATCTTAGTAAAAGACGCAATGCATAAGGCATTCTAAACGAGCTTAAAGTTGAAGGTCGATTTGGATTCAAAAACTTGCTGAGAATGTCAGAACACGATTTTAATATTAGTGCTGCAAAAATAGTTACTGTTACAATTTAAGATCAGCCATTTCATCTCAATTTAAAAAATTACAGCGCGATTGATTGATTTTCATAGGACATACGACATGACAGATGTTAAAGGAGCGGGTAATTATTCTTTTAAAATTTTACGAAAGTTAACATACATAACCAAATACGACCATTACTGACGTCAACATAGCATTAACGTTTAGCTTACGACGAGAGTGCGAAAACTGTTTATTCTATTTTCGAGAACAGTTACATAATAATTCCAGTTCTCTAAAACAGTCGGCCTTCTTTATTATGTCTCTGTATTCTTTTGCAGACGCATCCCACAAATAAGGGCTTTCCATCAGTGCATTAATTTTATTTTAAGGTATTTTCTTTCGTCCACTCCATTACTTCCAACAACTTACAGCCAACACCAAGGACCAATGATAGTATAAAAATGATCAAGATACGCGCCACAAAATCGGAAGTTAGTTGTTGCTATGGTAAATGTACGAACTTTGCTGAACTGTACAGACGCTGCACGATCAAATGAATTGACTTGACATGTTTTCCATTGCTGCTGGAAAACACGCCAACATGTTAAAAGTGTTAACTTCGACATACTCAGTCAACATGTTAAGTCAATTGAGACTTGAAATGTACATATACATGTAAATTCAACATGTTATATTTAACATGTTGTTGTTAAATGTTTAATAGTGGAGACGAGCCTTTATACTGACACCTTGTCTCGGGAGTCATACGATATGAAAACGCTTGAATGTTTAAATTAAACTGTGCCATATGCATAGAGAGTGATTCAGTAGGAATAATAAATATTTTAGGGGTTGGAAGCATGGGCTATTCTGAGTAAAAAATTAATACAAACATGTCCCCATTTTTTATGTTAAGGTGAGTTGGAAGTTCTCGCATGCAGAATAATGGTAAAAAAATAGCCTATCTGCAAGCAGTCCTAAATATAATACTATTTATTTATTTTTTAATTTATTGACGGTGAAGATTGGTATAAATCCTATGCCCATAATATTGCAGATATATTAATAATTTTGGTAGGGTATGTTTTAGTATCTATTAGCAGTAAGTGGCTAAAATTTCAAATCAACCTGCGCAATAATAAGTGAATAGAGTCCACCTAATCACAGGCAGGTAGTGAACTTAAAATATGTTTAAATCAAAAAATTATTTTAAAGGTAAAGATTTTCTCTAGACTTACCATTCTTTTTTTCATTTTAAAGCTTAATGTGTATACAAACATCACTAAAAATTGAAAGAGCTCTGATAAATAGTATTATATTTATGACTATTTGAAAATAGACTATTTTTATTATATTCTGCTTGCGATAACTTCCAACTCACCCTTAAACACAACAAGTTATAAGTGGAAAAAAGGAAAGACAAATTACTTAATTATTACATTTATCACCTATTTATGTTGTACTAATACTTCACTTCAATGCCCTTTTCCACTCTGTTGACAACAATAAATATTGCATTTCTGAAGTCGTTTTTCGTTCTTTTATGAGGACAGCATTATTCATAATACGAGCGACCAGTTCATCCCTTATTTTGTTCATCCATCTCCACAGACAAAAATCGATAGGAGTAAAGTCTGGGGACCTTGGTGGCCAACGCAGTGATCACTGCGGTCGAGCCTACGTTCGGGAAACGTAAGATTTAGATAATGTGTCACCTAACGACTAATATGTACAGGGACTCTGTACTGTTATGCTGGAAAAACCATGCTCATTCTTATAGCCAACGGAACTATAAACACCTATTTCTCTACATCCATTGTGAACAGCTCTGCCCTCAGACCATCTGATAAGAGCGACTATAAGCTATAGTTTTCCTCATGTGGATGTCCAGAAAAGAGCTCGTCATTCGAATTGGCAACTGTTCTCATAAAATTGAGGTTGATCATATTTAGATAGGCTATTGGTATAATTTATTATTTCACTTAATCTTCGGTCTATCCCGCCTACTGTTTGTTTCTAAACCTTAAGCTAACAAAATAATCAAGATTATTACTATGTTCAGTCCTTGAAATATCATCAAAAGTGCAATGTTTATAGGCTACTAGAATAATAAATACATTGAATAGAACAAGTGAGCCTTGTACTCCCACCCTGAGTTACAGTTAGTCATCAGCCGTTACAGCTTCCAGTGCTGCTCGGATCCGGCTAGCTGCTCTTGTCCTTCTAGCCAAACACGAGCATATCAAATCACATTATAGTCTGTCACCCAATAAATCCGTTCTCAGAAAATCAGGTAGAGTGTGAAGGGAACAGGCATTGAGGTGAGTTCTAGACTCGATAAAAAAATGTTCGACCTTGCAGTGTCAGTCGGTGTAACTCCTTTTCGGGAGAGCCCAGAACACACACAACGAATTAGTTCACTTCTGATTACTATTTCAAACCATACAATTACCGTTCTTGGCATTGAAGCAGATAAAAACATAATATAATATTTAAAATTAAGCCATACTAAGTGCTTTCATCTAATGCTGAAATCTAAGACAACTCTACTTTAGTCTTTTTTCAAAGAAGAAGTTGTGGACACGGTTCAGCAGTTTTGCTGAAAGGTAATTAAATCCTAGCATCAAGTAGGAGAAAAACGTGCTTACCTTCACTCATCACATTCTTGTATATTGAGGAGGACGGAAAGCAATCCATCTTTGCCTTTCTCCGTAAAGACTTAATTTTAAGCGATTCCTATTTTGACGTTATATTCTATCATGTAAGTTGATATAATCAAAATCAAACAAAATTACTTACAACATGTCAAAACTAATAAAATGTAGTGTTGTTTTCATTAATATAATTGAATTTTAATTTTATCAGATATATTGAATTCCTGACCAACGTACAACGTAATATTACGATTGAGTTAATATCAACATAAGTCTATAGAAATGTTAGCATAAATCATAAATAGCATGCAAATTATCCTCAACATTTGTCTTTATAACTTGATTATAATAATTTATTATGTAATCAAATATACAACAAAAATAATATTGTCTAAATATTACATGACATATCAAATTTTATGAATTGATTAATGGGGTGTAATATGTCTCTCAAAATACACTTTACATTCTCATTTGGATTTCTTTCCTCCTACCTTGGAGCGGTAAGCGACGAGCATGGGGAAAGATTTTAACAAGGAATATCTGAAATGGAAAGGCGATATAAAGGAAGATCATCATCCAGACTATTGTTGGTTCCTTGTAAAAACAATCCCGGGTGTAGTTATAAACGGAAGTCATCCGGAAAATTCTTTTAAATGGTAAGTTCAAATTCCGAGATTTTTCTCATTATACGCAGGAAATATTTTTTATTGTTGTTGTGTTTTAAACTCTATAACATCACTTTTGTATCCAGTACACATTTTTCAAGTATTACGAGGCATTTTAAATCCCTAGTGTGATGTAATTTTACCAGTAGCAGTGAAAAATTAGAAAATAAAGGAGTTTTATTCATAAAAATTCAATTCATTTTTCCCGAAAAATGGTACGTGATGGGGCAATTTGGATTTTAAATTCAGATTTAGGTCACACATATTAGTGATATTCACCAGTTTTTATTTCGGAGCAAGACAAAAAAATGTTGTTCAGTAATCGGTAAAATTAACTTGCATGTCAAGAGAGTTGCGTGCTACAGTTGCTCTATCCTATTTAGTTTGCTGGATACCCAACGTAAGTGCAATGTTCTTAAACTGTCAGTTACAGAACAGTTTGAATTATGTTCTACAACTTGTATTCTTGACAAGCGTCTGTCATTTGTTTAAGAGGGAGCAATGTAAGGAGCACTTTTCCTTGCCCAGCTGCCCGTCCACCCCGTGCCCCTCTCTCATAATTCTTTCTGGCGACGCCTTTGTTCACTCCAAGACAATCGTATTGCACAACGCTATATTAACTAACACGCCTCTTGTGGTTATCACCTCTGCTTATGATTATATTTCATTACATATTCTGATTTAGAATTCCGCAACTATAGAAATATTTTCAAACTGAAGTTACAGATTTTTCAAGTAGGATGTATGGTAGTTCAACATTAATATTTTAAAATACCAGCGATTTTTTTTTAAATTTTAACGCATTTAACTACAGTTTAAACAGTTTCATACAGAATAAGTAAAATTTTCATAAAAAGTTTGTAATTATTTATTTTATTAATGCCATGAGCATCGAGAGTGATGTTATTATCAGCTATAACAACAAAGATAAATACAAAGGAGAGACAGAATAATGCATTTAACATAAAAATAAAAACTAAAATAACATTAATAATAGGCTACACACTATTGTAAACTACTTCGGTTTATAGAAGAAAAAAAAATCCTTCATTTCATAAAAATAATTTTCTATTGGCCAACGATGCAAGATGATTTTAAATCTGTTAAAATTGAGGCCGAAATATACAGTATATATGAATGGTTCAGAACCATAGTGGTCCAAGCGCCATTTACTAAAACAGTAGAAAAAAAGGGTTAAAATGAAGTTATTACCATAATTCAATGGAAACATGTAGCAAGTAATATAAAGTATACACATTAAAACTAACCGACATGTCTATCTTCATTAAACTATGGTATTCACTTAACTTTAACCCTTGCTTTTTCCGTTTTTAATAAATGGTGCTTGGCCCACTATGGCTCTGGACCCTTCATATGTATATTCGTTGAAAATAGTAACTGCAACCGAGATAAAAATATTATTTGATTTGCTCAATCTTATACTTGATTCCGAAAGATAATAATAAAATTATTATATCTCATGATGTAACTCTGAAGTTCGGATTTATTAACCGCAACCGAGATAAAAAAAAATATTTGATTTTCTCAGTCTTACACTTGATTCCGGAAGATAATAATAAAATTATTGTATCTCATGATGGAACTCTAAGTTCCAATTTATTAGTGCCTAATATGATTGTTGAGGTTTTTCCGTTGTGACAATTTATTGAAAATAATAACCGCAACCGAGATAAAATAATTTTATTATTTGATTTGATCAATCTTACACTTGATTCAGAAAGATAAGAATAAAATTATTATATATGTCGTGCTATAATTGTGAAGTTCAAATTTATTAGGGCCTAACATAATTGAGAATTTTCTTAACACGTAATCAATAGTTTAACATTCACATATTTAACACAGTGAACATTTTTTCTGATATTAATAAGGGACTACAATTTGCATCGTAAGGAAAACCTATCAATATTGGTGTTATGTAGTCTTCTTTTTTTTTTTTTTTTTTTTTTTTTTGGAAGAATGAGAACTTCGGATATAGCACTGCTATTCATCTATATTCGGGTACTGTAAAATATTGTACTGTTGGAAAATGCATAATATGAGCTTTTAAGATATTTTTGGGAGTACAAAAAGTTTTAAATGTTTTAATAAATAGTCTAAATGACTCTTGGAAGTTCAACACATATCATTTTGGTGTCAAATGTAACCCCTAATAAGTTTACTTGTCTTTGAGAGTCCTCAATAGTAATCTCTCTTAATGAGAACAATGTATCCTGTGTTCTCTTTAAATTATTCTTCATTGCTCAGCTCGATAATTCCTTTATGGCAATCAAATACGGGATTATTCATAAATCCGTGAAACATTTTAAAGTTTAATAACAAATAAAGTGCGCAACATATCATGGTAACTGTCATACCAATAGAGAGAGAAACTCTCCAAGTCTTTTTACATAAGACAAGCCTGCTCTTAGTTGCCGTGATTTATCGTCAAGTGACAGTAGTGAGGTATAATGGTAAAATGACGTTTACTAAACGTGAGCAATCGTCTTGTATGTTGGAATATGCAAAGATTTGAAGCAGACGATTTCGCCGACTTGCTCATCGCGACGAAGCAACTTTTCATCTCTCCGGAAAAGTGAATCGACACAATGTGCGCATATGGGGAACTGAAATTTCCCGCGCAGTCATACAGCATGTGAGAGACTCACCTAAAATGAATATCTTCTGTGTGATTTCGAAAGAGCAGATATATGGACCATTTTTCTTTGTAGAGTCCACCGCCACTGGGATGATTTACATGTACATGTTACAAAACTGGCTGATGCCTCAGCTGAATGAAGATAGCAATGATTACATCTCTCAGGAAGATGGATCTCCCTGTCACTATCACAACAATGTGCGAGAGTATTTTAATCAAAATTTTCCACGCAGGACGAGAAGATGACGCGTTAATGAAGTGGCCACCACGATCACCGGATTTAACTCCGTGTGACTTTTCTTGTGGGGTATGTGAATGATATTGTCTATGTGTCTCCGCTAACCGCTGATCTCCAGGATCTTCGCCACCGGATTACAGCTGCCGTGGCTCTGATCAACCATACATGCTGGAGCGTATATGGGGCAAGATGGATTACCGCATGGATGTATGTTGTATTACTAAAGGTGGAAACATTGAGTATCTGTGAGGTATGTAACAAAACTTGGAGAGTTTCTCTTTATTCTAGTGTAAAGTAATTTATGCGAGATCGTGCGTATTTGCTTGGTTTCCGCACAAAACCAATCCGCGGAAAGTCTAAAATTCCACATTCAGTATTCCCAACCTAACACACATAACAATTTCCCTCTTCTTACCGCTTAAGTGACATATTGATTTTACTGTTTTAGGCTTTTAACATATTATTTTAGAGACGTTCAATATAGTAATAATTAGAAATTGGAAACTTACGACTGCAATTTCAACTAAATTGCACTGTAAATTATTGTTTTTAAATATTTGAAAAAATTAAGTAAACTCTACAACTCCACTAAAGTTACTGCATTCGTGATGCAAGTAACATTAAGGAAGCCGTGAAAAAAACAAGATTCCAAACTCATCATAGACTGGGGGAAAAAAGACACGTATATCACGGCCTGCTGGAGTTTAGTAAACACAGAAAACATTTTAAAGCAACATTGTTGAAGATAGATATTTTTGTTTTGCAAATTTACCGTCATTGAACAGAAACCAAGATGGAGATTTCATTGCAACTGATTAGAAATTCCTCTTTCATGTATGTAATAAACGAGTAAATAATGTATGATACACGAGCGGTTGTTATTCGTAGTGTAGTTTAGTAGTTATGAATTTTTAAAATGTTTCACGGACTTATGAATAGCCCTGTACGTATAATACGACATTCTACCTGAAAACTTGATTTTCAATGAACATATATAAAAAGATATAACAAATTATTATTAGTTCCGATTAGATTTCAAATAGTAAATGTTTTAAACATTATTACAAATTTTTGTTAGCGTATGTAATTGAGGCGAATAGAGATATTATTTCAATAAAAGACGGGAAGCAAATCGTACGCTTAGGAAAAAAAAATGAAGATTACTTGAAGGAAAAACTGAATGAGGTAGAAACAAATAGTAAAAATAAAAACATTAGAGATTTATATAAGGGCATAAAGGAATTCAAGAATGGACAGAGTTTGAGATGGGCAGGGCATGTAGCACGTATGGGCGAATCCAGAAATGCATATAGAGTGTTAGTTGGGAGGCCGGAGGGAAAAAGACCTTTAGGGAGGCCGAGACGTAGATTGGAAGATAATATTAAAATGGATTTGAGGGAGGTGGGATATGATGATAGAGAATGGATTAAACTTGCTCAGGATAGGGACCAACGGCGGGCTTATGTGAGGGCGGCAATGTACCTCCGGATTCCTTAAAAGCCAGTAAGTAAGTAAGTATGTAAAAGATGAAAATAATTAATAAGCAGTTAAGTTAGGATAAATGAAATATTACATATTTTTTAACAACAAACGAAAATGTAAATAAATAACAACAAATAATTAGGTAACAGAGGTTTGTCATTTGATTATTTAAAATTATTTTAAAAAATAATTATTTATTATAGTAATGCCAATTTTGAGATTTTAAGGAAGATAAAAATACGAAAAACTAAAAAATCTGGAACAAGAAGTAATTGATTACGGAAATAATGTAATTATAAGCCCAATGGAAAAGGACACAGTGGTATTAAGGTAATGCCAACACCATTAGGGCCATCGAGACACACATGGTGGCGAAAGGTTAAGACTCCCACCTGTACAGACATTGAGCGCTAATGCCAGAGGGGATGTCAGTTACGTGCCAGTCACATTTATCCCCAATAAAATTCCCCAGATTATGATAGATACTGAGTAAACCTGGCGGCCGAAAGAATTAGTTAGATCAGTGGAGGAAATCTATGATCCTATCGGGAATCGAACCCGCGACATTCCGGGTTGTTGTGTAACGACTTCACTCGCCCGTCAGTGGCATTTGGTTATCCAAATACGCTGGTCACCTGTTTTAGCGCACTTTATTGAAACTTAACTTTGGTATTATTAAATGCCTATAATGTTGAAGTTCGCATTGCGTTGCAATGTGACGATCAGTACACGAGGCATTTGAGCAGTGAACACACGAAGATCGTCTTGACTTCATACGACATAATATACGTACATACATACATACATACATACATACATACATACATATATACACATACATACACACATTAATGCTGTCGTTCGATCAAAATCGATTAACGATTTGAATTTAATCGATTAATCGATAGATTAAAACCTGGTATTAAAACAATACCTATCCCAACACAGCCTTTGTATACCGCAATGCTACCTATAAATGCAAATAAACTCAAAGATGTTCTTAAACTCACAAAGTACAGCAGTGGCAAAAAAAAAAAAAAACCGGACCGACCCTTGTAGCTGATTTCAGAGCCTTGTCCAGTACGATAGACTGGTAACTAAGACTTTCGTGGTTCGAATCCTGCCTGGGATGGAAACATTTTTTTGTTCCTTATTCAAATTTATTCCCAATACTTTTCGATTGCAGCGATATTTTACTACTTAATTTATTATACCCAGAATATGAACTTTACTAGCTTATTTTCTAATGGCTTTCGAAATGGGCTATGTCAGCAGTCGAAACTACAACAATTGCAATAGATTACTCGCTATCTTGTGAATGCGGGCGTGGCATGCGCAGTGGTTCATTTTGGGGACTTTGATTATTCCGTCGGTCCGTTTTTTTTTTTTTTTTTTTGCCACTACTGTACATTACCAAACAAAGTGCTCTTGTCTATCATAGAAACTTAATTGCTACCACTAATACTACTGCAGACGACGAGTAAGACATTATGATACTTTTTCATTGCACATAACTGCATATTTTTGTTCCTTAGTTTCTAAATGTGATACATATTTTGTATATAACTAGTAGTTAACTGTTTTTAAGCAATGATAGCAGAATAAAAAACGTTGTTTCCCAATATCCGTTTCTTATGTCGTCTAAACTAATTCCGTAGAAAAAGGGCCCAAATTCGCAGAATTAATAAATACGTATTTAATAAACTAAAGCAAGTAGAACATTCAAACATTGCATGCATGTGTGTGGATACCCTATCTACTATGAGAGAAAAAAATCATTGAGCTCTGCAAATTACAAGAAGTCACTATTCTTTTTTGTCTCTCCTGAAAAATTTAGAATTGTGAATTTGAGCCCTTTTTCTAATGACCTATTCAAATGTTTTCGTAATTTTACTAACGATAAAGTAGTATAACGCAAATAAAATAAGGACAGGCATTTTTTTTCTTTTTCTGGAAAAGCTATAAAGTTTTGACCCTATGTTGTATGAATATTCTTTTATCCTCTAGATCAGGGATGTCAATCAGAGCGTATATTATGCGCTACAGAGAACGCTTACGCCACTGGAGCACGTAGAGAGCGCAGCTACAAATACGAGCTTCAGTGAGGGTTGTACAATGTACAGTTGGCATTAATCATGCACCCAGCGAACTAAACTAAACTTTTCTATCGACCTCTTGCTGCAAACATAGAAATTGTAACACAAGAATTGCAGTTAGAAATAATTGATATTGGGAATACAACGTTATTAAAACATGCATATAATGATCAGGACCTCCTTAACGTTTACAGATGTTTGAGCCCTGAGCTATATCCTATGGTCCGTAAGTTTGCAGCTCAAATTATGACAATTTTCGGTAGCACATATGTATGTGAACAATTCCTTTCATTGATGAACCTGACAAAGCCAAGACTAAGTGCCAAATTATCTGATAATAGTATGCGTGCTACGCTTCGACTTGCTACTTCAAATAACATAGTATCAAACATTACAAGGCTGGTATCGAACAGAAATCATAGGAACGGTTCTCGTGAAACTTCATTTTGAAATGTTAATTTTCCCTATTTTCGCCATTACAAAAGACAGTAATTCTAATAACCAAGAATATTCAGAAATCATTATATATGTTAAGTTATTAGTAAAGCAGTATTCGGGTATAATAGTCTACAAAAACTAACCTTGGGTGACTATTCTGGTTAAATTTCATTTTCCGATTTTCATTTTCCCTATTTTCGCTATTACTGAAGATAATAATTGTAATAACCAAGAATATTCAGAAATAATTCTGTCTGTTATGTTATTTTTAAGTTACTAACCCCAGTATTAGGCTATAATAGCCTACAAAACTGACCTTGGCTGACTATTGTAAAGCATATATAAATTATTCAGCTGTCATATAATTGAATTTAATAAAAATGTATAAACAAATGTGTAACGAATTATTACATCTGGACACTAGATCACTTTCACTTTGTCCGCCCCTGTGTCTTGCTCGTTTCTGTGTTTACGGCATTCCACTCCAGCACATAAGCACGCGAAGGAATCGAACGTCGTTCATGAGCTCTTTCTTTGTAGACCGTCCCGAAGACTGTGAAAAAGATGGCACTTACACCCCTTACACTCTGTATATAGAATATATCCAGTAGAATATATCTGGTACTGAACCATATTCCATAAGCGAGAAATCGTCAGCCGGTTGCGATAACGACTGGACTTCTTTTTAATAAATGTAAGGTACTTCGTCATTTAACACTTCAAAGGCAAGGACTGAAAATAAGCGCTTGGAGATTGTGACAGAGGCATAGGCTGATTGTGTGCAAGTGTGT
The DNA here is from genome assembly GCA_025594305.2 of Periplaneta americana. NCBI lineage: Eukaryota > Metazoa > Arthropoda > Insecta > Blattodea > Blattidae > Periplaneta > Periplaneta americana. The sequence continues at coordinate 23,337,409 of JAJSOF020000038.1, forward strand.
AATATACGATTAAATTAACTACTCTAGATGTGTCGTAGATAATGAATGGTTTATGTACTGGATGATTGAAGTAATTAATGATATAAATTCATGAGGACAAGTGAATGAAGAGATATATCAGTGATACGGTTAATCTACCAGCTGGCAGAGAACCAACAAAGAGCCTTACATTCCCACGCGAGCATTCCTTCAGGTGTTGCATTAAAGAATGGACACGTCACTTATCCGACAAGCAATTTCAATTCAGACCTCGGCTTGCTGGTACAAACATGGTGAGACACGTTCAGTGATGCTGAAAAATGGACTTTGTTCATTAAATTCTAGTTTTACTTCGCCACGTTTAGAACCTAGTAAACCCTACACATTTGAGCTCTCAGCCATGATAACTGCTCAGTATATTTCCCGCCTTGTCGATGCCGTTTTGCACTATACTGGCGTGCTGCACATGGATATGCTTGGACTTCAGACGGCCTTTCACCTTCATTTCTTTTGACTCGCCGTCTTTTGTCTCTAGAACCGTTCGCTTAGCAGGATATCCGCATTCGATGTTTACAATGCCAACTCACTCTTTGGAACAAAAGATTCCATTTCTATGGTATTCAATTTTGTTCTCCTACTTTCAGAAGAAGTTCTAGCATCTACATTTCAAATGTAAAGGTGGATGTTTGTGGTACGAAATATTTCCAACAACTAATGCGTACAATTACGTAATAGGTATTGTGTACAGTAGAACCCCGATTATCCGTCACCTTATTAACCGATGGGCTTATTATCCGACTGTCCTTTTGTCGCTCTTTTTTTTTTCTTTCTTTCTTTACTGCGGAAATAAATATGTAAGCAACCTAGTACTATACCTGATATTAGTACTTATTTTTTCTAAAGAGTTTTATTACATGCCCTTACCTTTAATTTAGAAATCTTCTCACTATTCGTGAGCTGCCACAAGGGACAAAGAGTACTTAATCATATAAATGTTTACAAATTCATTGAATCATTAATTTTGTTTTGACAATGAAACTCCTACAAGTACATAGCTGCAAATACATTTTGAGATTAGTGGAAATATACCTAGTTTTAGAGAGGTAAGTGTTACAAAAAAGTAAATAATGCTAATGAACTTGGTTTCATTTCGAATATAGGTGATACTTCAGGAGAGCAAGTGATTCTTTCAATGCATCGGAATGATAGATGCAGGTATTCCAAGCCTCTTAAACACATCTTTCATGAAGAGAGTAGCGGTACCTCTTGCTCCAACCAGAAGTCCGATTACTTCAAGCTCTTTTAGCTGGTACTTTTGGAGGTAATATGGAATGGTAGGATTGTAGATATTCTTTTTTTCCTTATCCACTTCTGCTGGCTGCTCCTCATTCGTTTCGAAACGCACATTGGGATCAATTATGAATCCAGATCTTGTAGATTCCTTGAAAGCTATTGTCCACACCTGTGGAGTAACGGTCAGCGCGTCTGGCCGCGAAACCAGGTGGCCCGGGTTCGATTCCCGGTCGGGGCAAGTTACCTGGTTGAGGTTTTTTCCGGGGTTTTCCCTCAACCCAATATGAGAAAATGCTGGGTAACTTTCGGTGTTGGACCCCGGACTTATTTCACCGGCATTATCACCATCTCATTCAGACGCTAAATAACCTCAGATGTTGATAAAGCGTCGTAAAATAACCTACTAAAATAAAAATAAATTGAAAGCTATTATATCTATGCGTCGTGTACTGCCAGTGACGGAGAGACCATGTACTTCTTCAAAGGTGTTCTAATCGGCATCTTTAAGGGCAGTGGCTATAATTGATCGTACTTGGTGGTGTCTAGCATTTCGCAGAGCTTCGCCGTGCGGACAGGATCCCAGTACTATTGAAGAAAATAAGAACAGTTACTTGAAAGTGTTGTAAAATAGTCCCAAGAACGTCGGCACAATAACTATATAGCAAACCTGTGCAGCATTCAGTCCTTATTCTACAGTGCACGAATGCCCGTACTTTATAACATCTATCCAAAATATCTTCCACGGGTGTCAAAAGTGTTTTGCTAAGTATTGAAATAAAAATGCAAATAATTGAGAGGTTTGGGAAAAGAGAACCCGCAGCTCATTTCGGATCAGAATATGTATTGGCGTTAAACTTTGCACGATTTAATGAAAAATAACGATAAAGTGTATAACGTATGCAGATATACAACAGGAGTTCTTTACTATTCCTATCCTTCCGCAACCAACCACCATAAGGAAATTCTTTGGCCCTTATAAACCCGTCGTTGACAACCAGAATTAAAATAGAGAATTTCTGACCCACTATCTAGCATGCTGAACACAGCACTATGGAGGAAATTATGAGACTGTAGTACGGACTTATGAAAATATTTTAAGGTAAAGATTATCGGATTATTTCGATTAACCTTCATTACCACGGATAATAGAGGTTATACTGTATACACTAAGGTAAGAGGGGACGAATAGGTCCAGCGGTAGAGTCGGGCCAATTTTAGAAAATATTTAACACCAGAACCATCGACACTGGTTTGTAAGGTACTCCATTTCATCCCTCAGAAGTTGATAGAGCTGGAATCGCGCGGAAGTAGTATTTCTTTCTTTGTGAAAAAAAAATCATTGTTTGCAGGAGGAAGGAGTTAGATGAGATAAATACAGCTGTTTTTAAAATACTACACAATATTCTTATTATTGTACAGTGTGAATATTGTTTAGAATCTTGTTCTGTGGGAGATAATAAGTAAAAGTGATACAGAGATTATTGTTTGAGTGGTGAGTGGACGTCTGCCACAACTGTTGAAGTCACTAAACCATTTCAGGTGAATCGGCCCGTTATGAGAAAAAGAAAGTGTAAATTACTGATGAATCTCTAAAAGTCTACAGTTCTGTGACAATGGTATATGATTAATGACTCGCCTTTTTTCTGACATTGTCCATTGTTTGATATATTAGAAATACACGACGTTTCAGGAGTTGGGTCTACTCTCCTATACAGGTGCTTTTCGTGATACTGATAGTTAGTGTTATTTTTATTATGGGGTGGTTAAACATTAGTCCAGTCCGTTGACAATTCGGTGGTCTAGTGGTTAACGTACTAGATTATCCTCGTAAGTAATAAGTAGAACGTCAGGTAATCACACACAGTGTTGCCAATTCAGAATTCCATTTACCGCTGCACAAGCTTAAAAAAACAGCTAAATTGTAGTTTAAAAATTCCAGATTTTTCTTAAAACTTCCAAATTTGATTTTTTTTAGGAATGGGAAAACTTTATATAAACTATACACTAAATTATGAAAATGTATATTACAAATTCAAAATCGTCTTCATCCCAGTACAGGAGGCATGATGTACCATACAGCCCTGCAACTCACAAGATGATTCTCCTTCATTACCCGACTTACATGCAGCCATTGTACCTAAACAGAATAAATCATAGTCGTGTCGTGTTTATTATGAAAATATTTTTGTGATAACATATTCTGTTCTTAAATTATTATTATTATTATTATTATTATTATTATTATTATTATTATTATTATTATTATTATTATTTTTTAGCTGGCAGAGTTAAGGTCATAAAGTAAATCTAGAATATACTAGACACTTCGGAAACAATCACATTCACAATCACACCAGTCGGTTCGAAATCTGATTTCACACTGAGCTGGAGACGTGTCTGCCAACAATGAGTCTGGTGTCTGTGTTACGTAAACTATAATGTGGAATGATAAATTAAATAATATATCATAAATTAAAATAATAATTCAGTTCATTATCTGATCTTTGTGATTAAATATATCAATTCATTTACAAAACAATGCATACATTAGATTAAGAGTTTAACGAATGCGGCGTACCTTATTTGTACAACAACAATGGATGACGGAGATGGTTACACCAAATCGAGTTAACAGAAAACGTTGATATTTTATACTCGTACAATGAAAAAGTGTGATAATACCATACTAAACTCTGGTTTATGATTAACTAATACTGTTGTCCGCAAGTATGTATAAAAACAATACAAATCTTTACACAAAAAAAAACTTAAAAATATCATCTCCTTCTACCGGAATCACAAAAAAACGCCAAATAAATAGCTAGCCGCTGACGGTAATAGTAATATACGTTACAAGAGCGGTATGTTGACGTTTTCATGGTCGAGGAAAAGATTGAAAAAGCGAAACGTAGTTGAGCTTTTTTAATTTCCGAGAACATGAAAACAAACATACCGCTCGTGTATCGTACATTATTTTGTGCGAAGATCGTTTATTACATACCTGAAAGACGAATTTCTAATTAGTTGCAATGAAATCTCCATCTTGGTTTCTGTTTAATGACGGCAACTTCGGAACACCAAAATATCTTTCTTCAACATTGTTGCTATAAAATGTTTTCTGTGTTTACTATACTCCAGCAGGCCGTCATATACGTCTATCTTTTTTTCCCTCAGTCTATAAATGCGAACTTAAAACAAACGGTAAGGTTATGTAATGATTTATTTTTCATTTTAATATTTTAACTATATTATTTATATAACATATTGCAGTAATAACATCGGCATCTGGAATCTTGATGATTTTTTCACGGCTTCCTTAATGTTACTTGTATCAGGAATGCAATAAGTTTCGTGGAGTAGCAGACTTTACTTAATTTTTGCAAATATTTAAAAACAATAATTAACATTGCAATTTAGGTGAAATTGCAGTGGTAAGTTTCCAATTTATAATTATTACTATGTTAAAGGTCTCTAAAAATAATATGTTAAAAGCAGTAAAATGAATGTCGCGCTTAAGCGGTAAGAAGAGGGAAATTGTTATGTGTGTTACGTTGGGAATACTGAATGTGGTATTTCACACTTACCGCGTATTGGTTCTGTGCGGAAAACAAGCAAATACGCACGATCTCGCACAAAATTCTTTAGCTGACCATAGTTCTGAAAACACCATATTTAGCTACAAAACGGCTGACTTGGCAACATTGATCACACAGCCTCATCTCGCCTAGTATCAACTCGCTTTCTCCAATTCCATCGACGCTAAATGACATAGTAGTTGATACACTGAAGCATTGTCATTGTTATGTCCACAGAGAGTCATTAAAAATACGCATGAGATTGCCATTGATCCCATTGATATTAACAATGAAGGAGGTAGTAGTAGTCAATATTTCCCACACAGTAGAATATCGGTTATCCGAATACCGATCAACCGAAACGTCGGGTAACCGAAAGCGTTCCAGTCGGCAAATTCAAATTTTCGCGCGCCATGTAGAAGTTCCGCTAGAGCTGTTCGCGAGATTTGGCTGCAAAAAAACGAGTTTCAGCTCTGAAGCAAAAAAAATTTTGGACTTTTCCTAAACGGTAGGCCTTTAATGGCCGTTTTGAACTTGTCAAACTAGGCTAGTCAGTTGTTTGTTTTATTTGTAAGACGTGTGATGCAAAATGTATATATACATATATATATGTACAGTATTGTGTTTAATATCAGTGTTTCTTTGTTTCATATTGCTCCTATGACACCGGTACAATTTGTTTTCGTAAATGATCGGTTATCAGAAAAATCAGTTATCTGAACACCCGGCTGTTCCCAATTGTTTCGGATAATCGATGCTCTATTATATAGTCGCGACGCTGTTATTCCCGGAGTGACTCCTCGTCTTTGCTTACGCCTTAGGAAGTCAAGGCTCTATAAAGTCTAGGTAGGTAATATCGACCGCCATTTTTGTTCTTTCGTTGCCGAGCTATCAGACGAAAGATCTATTTGCCACACGTTAAACATTATTATATCGTAGCTCCTATGATAATAAATCAAACGCACTGTAATTCAGCAAATAATAGAGCGGCAAATAACGTCCTCGTATGCTTTCTGCGAACGCCAACGAAAGAGCCAAAATGGTGGGCGATTATATATTAAGTATTTATTCTGCCTTAGGAAATGCTTTACATCTTCATCAGCGAATCATGAGACGCACACGTTTAAATGTAGCCGACCTGCAACGTGATTGGCTGCCGGAAATTAGAGCGACGGGACTTATAGTTGCGGCCTGAAGTATTGAGAATAATTTCCAAAGGTTACGTTTAGACCCGTATTAGATTATAAAAACTCTGGAATTCAGAAGGCTCTTTCTGTATTTAAATCCAAACGGTGTGAAATCCTGTTTCGTATTAACTTAATGTACAATTGTAAATACAGGCCTATTAAGATATTAATAGAATTCCTTTCCAGACCAAAATTAATTTCAGACAAGGATTATTGCCATCCTACAATTCAAAACTCTGCTCTTGGGTATGCGGGAAGTATATTTTATTACAAAAAATTACAGCGTGATGGATATCACAGCTGCTCAGAAAAACTATACTATACATGTAAACTGTATTTTACATTTATTGGGAATCTGTGCTGGAGAAATAATCAGTGTTGAGGGTGATTTAAAAATGTTTAAGCAAGGCAGATGAACACTGAATTTACAGATCAATCAGAAAAGACCTGTTGAGAAACGATATCCATTCTCTCAACAGACAGAAGAATGATTCCATGCCATAATGAATAGCCTTCAGTGGGTCATTATTTATTGGCAGAACTCAAAAAACGGTATAGTGTTGGACTGCCTGCATGCGACCGCGGCAAACGCACGAACAGAAGAGCCGAGTTGCCGAGAGCAGCTACAAATGAACATATTTACTACAAATTAAGAGCGAAGTCTTTGTAAAGTTATGTAGCATTACATTTCAAAACATCAGAGTCACGATGATATAATTATATACTTTTTCATATGCTTTTATGCATGAGGAGGCGAGACCTGGCATGTGAGCTGTGCGAGAGAGGAAAGAATGAGCTATCAGGCAGTGGCGGCTGTTGACCAAATTATTCGGCGGGGCACAACTTAAAAGACTAATATTGGATTAATTGAACCCAAATGTTCCTCACTATACGAATATAGGTTTGCCATACTGAATAATTGCTGAAAATTTCAATACCAAAATGTAAATATAAAGAATATATACACTAACCTTTCTATTTATAGATTAAATCCATTCTTCGATCCTTAGTTCGAACAAATACTTCGATAACTCGCTGGTTGAAGTTAGGAATCAAACGCACCATTTTACTCTTAATTCAAAGCATTGCTAATGCTGTCAGTCTTTCTTGGCGCGAACTCTGTTGTCGAAATCTAACTGCCTTCCAATTAGTTTACTAACTTTATTCATATTGAAATGATCAAATACACAAGCACTCAACGAACACTAATATAACTAACTTCACACTTAAAATAGAAAAGAAGAGAATTTTTAATAACACTCAGAATTTTATTATTGCCGCTACAAATACAAACTCAGTAACCGATAACATGTATTTCGTATGGTTTTCAATGTTGCCAACACTCTTATTAAAAAAAGCAGCCTACCATAATTTTGAATATAGCTAAACTTCTATATTAACATTGTTAAACGGTTTAATTTTAATAGCTAAATTAATCGGAAAACATAGTAAAGCAATACCTATTATAAGAAATACAGCAATTATAGTAACTAATCTAAAAAAACTAGATCTAGTACAGAATAGCTAAGCTGGCAACTCAATTGGTTCTTCGGGCCATGACAGTGTTACCATCATACTTCTATACGTAACGCCTTCCTCATCCGCGTTCTACGTTTTAAAACCATTTGCGCATGTGCACAGGATGGCCACGCGAATCACCGAGCCCTGGACGACGCTTCCCCTCTCATCTTCTCGATCCCGCATCCATCACCTCACACCGCTCTCTTGCACTTGAAACTCTGAGTAGTTGTGCGTATGTGCAAAGGATCGACACTAGAACTACGGTGCCCGAGACAGATTTTTCCACGATTTAACTAGCTCGACGTACCGGTAGCTGAAGGCATTCACATTTCACAGTATGTTTATACCTGACTGGAAGCTCTTAAATCATTAAGTTTTGAGCGGATAATTTTAAGCAAAACTTGCTTTATTTTTTTTTTGTAGGAAAATAAAACGAATGGGAGGGCACGTGCCCATGTGCCCCTTAACGCGAGCCGCCACTGCTATCAGAAAGAGAATTGCTTCATGATAGTTAATATTATATGAATTTACCGACACGGAAGTTCATCTCAGACTAAAATTTATCTTCCACCTCCATAACCATTGATGATAAAGCCATGGCACATGATAAAGTCACAGGACAGTTTTACCTCTCTACTATACCACATTCGCAACAATTCAGTTCCTTTACCATCATGGTACTAATTATACTTCTATAATAGCTACGTAATTTTTTCAGCAATAATTTAAAAATACATAGTTTATAGGCTCTATACAATATAAACTACACCAGTGTTTCTCAAACTTTTTTGAAGTGGGGGCCACTTTTTTAAGTCAGAAGAGTTCTGCGGACCACCTTACTCTTGTTCCCTTCGAAAGCAAATTTATCATTTTTGTAACATATTTTAATACCAGTATACTTATATTTTAAAATAGAATTAATTAATTAATTAATTATAATACTGCTCTAATTATATTTTTGTAGCCAATCACAAGTAACTTATAACAATTCTGTGCATTGTTGATTCATCGCTTGCCTGTTAGCAGTTAGTTGTTTGAAATCCTCTTTATGTGGTACGCGCTAGTAGCTGTCCATTCTCTGTTAAATAGTGCCCATTATAAATAATGGAAAACTGGCTTCGATCCGGATCTTTGAAAAGAAAGGAACATGATGATACGCTTCATTTAGGCAGTGCTAATAGTTCAGAAACTGTGTGTGAAGAAATATATTAATATAAGTGATTATTTATAGTGCCATTAAAAAATATCTAGTCCTAGTGGTAGCTATTCAAAGAAAAAATACTTCCTGAAAATGACAAGAGTTATTTGGAACTTGGATTTACTTCGTGTGGCAGTGAGAGTGAACCAAAACCTCGGTGCGTTGTTTTGTTACGAAGTGCTGTCAAACGAGTGTATGAAACCCGCTAAATTGAAGCGGCACTTAGAGATGAAACACGCAAGTGTAAAAAGTAAACCTGTTGGATTTTAAAATAGCCGGAGTCTAAAATTTCTCATATCTTCATCTGGAAAAATAAATAAAAAAAATAATCCAGAAACATACCCGATTTTCAACAAGTAAAAATGCAAATTGACACGTTCTATTATTGGTGTACGACGTACTGTACGTGCCCATTTCAATGTGCAGACTGGGTGTCGGCATAACTATTAAGAAAGCCAACAATACGTGAAAAAGTTCGGTACTTTGGTCCTCTGTTATGAATTCGGGTGGCTGGGTTACACGCTCGGCGCCAGATATGCAGGGAAACGCCACGTTCATAACGCTTTAAATCCCTCTTTTGTTGCTGAGAATGAAGTGGGAAGTGGGTAGACGGGTAGGGTAAGAAATTTAATAAAATATTAGTAATAATAATAATCCGTGGCGCTACAGCCCGTGAAGGGCCTAGACCGACCAGCCGGCTGCTGGCCTCACGCCCACATGCCGAAGCAGAGGTGGACGATCATCCAACCAGAATGGAGGTATCGTGTGGTTAGCACGATGATCCCCCCCAGCCGTTATAGCTGGCATTCGCAACCGGATTTCGACCTATGGATCACGATGCTGGGTGGGCACCGGTCCCGTACACTGGCCGAAATTTCATGAGAAAATTTCTTCCCCCATGAGGACTCGAACCAGCGCGCATTCCGTAACGTGAGTCCTAGGCAGATGCCTTAGACCACGACGCCACGGCGCGGGACAAAATATTAGTACTGGGAGAAAAAGTGAAAGGCGATTGCCATGTGTAATTTCCAAACTCTGATATTTTCAGCTATAGTGTGATACGCAATTCCTTTGAATTTTATTTTTTCTTCTGTCTTTTCCGAAGAACCAGAAGGGCAGAACTCGAGGACCACAGGTGGTCCGCGGACCATAGCTTGAGAAACGCTGAACTACACTACTGAACGGCTGATACTGTTCCAGTAACTCCTAGTTTAAATGTTTTAAACATGTTTCTTTCTCAATGTACCACAGGGCCTATTATTAGAATGTGCTTTCTGCATATCTCTACAGCATTCTGTTCGCAATGCAAGTGTTAGCGTTAATGGAGTACAACATTTGGGCCAATGTTAACCGAAACTATCCATTAACTACAAACTGCTCTAGTTAAAGCAGCGCTGATTGGGAAATAAAAAAAAAACCGATTTGATCCTTTCCTTCACTCACAAATGACACTAATGCATGATTTATACAGTGCAGTTGCATTATATCAATGAGTTCGAATATGCCAATTTTATATAGGCCTACACATCATAAAACATATCTTGCACAACTTGTATGAAAGTGAAGTTTATACTTATTTAATGGAAAAGAAAAATGCATTTCTTTTGCTCGACTGTGACAGTTAATTTCTTCCCATTTCCAAGGGATGTTGCCTGGAAAACTGAACATAAATTACTCGTACAGATACGTGTTTATATACAGGGTGCAAGAGGTATAAGTGCCATTATTTTAACTGATGATTTTTCATATCATAAGGAAGAAAATGTCCTCACAATTTTTTATAATTGCAATATTTAACTAATTATTAAAGTTTACAATATTGGACGTTTTGCAACGTTGCTGGATGGGAAGGAGGGGGTTTACAAGTACACAGTACAGCTCAAGCGGATACAGACACACCGGTACAAAACAGATGGTCTGTTCTAATGCAGAGGCGGACGGTTGTTTAAATAAAACGAATAGCAAATACAAACTTTCAATCGCATTAATAGAACTTTATGGTAAATTTCCATTTTATTTAACAATATTGGTCCATTTTTTATTGTACGTCTAAAAAATCAACAATAATGGTTTACTGCACAAAATCACATCACCTTTTTTTTAAATGCAACATTTTAATCTCTCCCGCTTCCATAAAGCAGTACCATTTAAAAATAATTTCTGTTTCTGTGGTTTTTGAAACGAGGTAATAGACTCCTAGTTCCTAATGATCGTTGAGAAACTGCTACAAAAGATCGCTGATTAGGTAACCTTCATTGCGAAAAACACTGACGGTACATTTTCTTGCCTCACTTGAATTACGACGACTTTCTTTTCATATAATATTCCTGAACTGTGAATGACATTGTAAGTTGTTTATCGAATACCTGGTACCGAACTGTCATCCGCTCGGCAGTAGACCTATGGTCAGGGAGCTTGAACTCAGCTGACATATACGTACGTCTGCGCAGAGTACTGCCTGCTGAACGTTGCCACGTGTCTCACGCCAGAATATTAACAAATTTAAGCATGCAATTTACTTAATTTCACGAAAACGTAATAGAACACACAACCTATTTAAACTAATATTAACTCCTTGTCCTTGCTAGATATATCTACGGATGTAATTGTTTTCGTAATTTTAGTAACGATACAAACAGTATAACGCGAATAAAATAAGAGAAGAAATATTTTTTTTTCGGGGAAAACTATCAAGTTTTTACCCTATGTTGTGTGGACATTTATTTATCCTGTAGACTGTCCCCGACGACTGTGAAAATGACGTCATTTATACCCCATATATTATGTATACGATATGTACATATCCAAATTTTAAGCCCTTATAAATCCGAACTAGATTGAGATTAGGAGTTACATTACATAAACATACAAAATATAACGTCGTTAAGCAATACAGTCTCTTAATCTAAATACTGAATTGAACTGAATTTCTGCACGGGAGCAATACGCCTCAGCACTGCGACCTTTCAAAATCTATTACGCTGATACTCAAGCTAGGCGCATTCTCAAATCCACACCGGCTGTCTACACTGAGGTTCACTACGTATCCAGGTTTCGATCAAGCAACCCCATTCGCCTTACCCATTCCCCTCCGTGCGTCCCAGCCGAAGTTTGGGGAATGCTGGAAATATGACGGAATGATGTAAATGCCTAATGTGGGAAAACGGAAGAACCCCGAGAAATGCCCCAACTGCAACCTCGTCCGTCAGAAGCGTCACTATGGATTTTTCACAATGAAAAATCCCAGGCCTGACCGGGACTCGAACCCGGACAGCCTGCGTGACAAGCTGAAGATCTGTCCACTCATTGTCAGATCTGTCTTCCAAGGTGCACAACCTCCCACCTCCCTCTCTGGCTACAACGTTGCAAACTGGTCGCACCGTTCAGTGGCTTCAAATTAGTGGTTTTAAATTAAATTTACACGAAAATCGTCCACGCTATTGAAATATGCCGGAGAGATAAATAATTCTTTATAAGATCTTCTATCGATATGGATAACAATCACGATTCTACTCGAAATAGTTACCGAATAAGAAAGTATTAAACATTATGAAAAATATTTTTAAGAAAATTAAAATTACACGAAAACCGCCCACGCTATTTAAATAGGCCAGAGGGATAAATAATTCTGTATTAGATCTTCTATCGATGTGTACAAAAATCACGATACTACTCGCTATAATTACCGAATAAGAAGGTGTTAAACATTTGGGAATAGACTTTTTTCTGAGAAAACTAATGAACTTCACACCAATTTGATATTACACGTTTTTGTTACATACATCATGAGCTATTAACTTTGAAAATCTGTAGATTTATTTCACTTCCACCCTACATTTGAACAAGAAATTACACATTTACAAAATTTATGTAGGCCTATGTGTAAGCATAACTAGACACAACAAACATTCATGATTATTATGTGACAATGATAATGGTGATAATGGTAATAGTAATACACACAACTATTTTTAACAAAATAATCTGCCCTCGATGAGGGTGACCATAAAGATCCAGAATAAAGCATTACAGAATAATTTAGAAAGACAAAAAGATTAAATACAGGAATTGTTTAGTAAAACATCCAGAGAAATGCAAACCCAATAGAATCATCAATGGCCAAAATATAAATGGTAATGTAATATTTCGATAATAATAATTTATTTATTTATTTATTGATATTTATGTGCTGGACAACAGCCATTGGCCAATAAAAGTCCAGCACCGTGATACAAATAATGCAATAAAATGAACAACTATGGTACAAATTAAATAAAAGAGATAACAACAAAATAAAGAACATAGATTACAATGATTAGTTTACAAGAATTAATACTATTATATTTTATGGAAAGGAGTTGATTCATACAAAAGTATTACCAAAATGTGTAGAAAGATAATGCAATTAATATTAGCAAAGACATTGCCATGTTCCAATACTTCTATACATTGAATGTATCGAAATCGCCTACATGTAAGTTAGCATGTTTAATACATCTGGAGACCGGCGAGGAAGATTTAGAATTTCTAATATAGAAGAGTTTGTGATGTCTCATGTCCTTCATAGGAATACGAAGGCTGACACTGTTTAAGAAAGATTGACAATTAATGTCACCTTTAAGGACTTTGCATAAGAATAAGTCATCGAGATCATGACGTCTGGCATACAGGCTTCGACATTTAAAGTGCTCGCATTTTTTATCATAGTTATACTCAGACCTATTAGGCAGGAATCGGTAAGAACATAATGAAATAAATTTCCTTTGAATATTTTCAAGTTTTGCCGAATCAGAAGTAGCAACAGAGTTCCAAACTACAGATGCATATTCGAGTTTCGATCTCACTAATGTATAGTATAGTATTAAAAGAGAGTCAGGTGTTGAAAAAGAATAAGTAATTGACCGAATTATTCCTAACATTCTTATTGCATGGTTATAAATATAATCAATGTGGTTGTGAAAATATAATTTATTGTCAATTAATACATCAAGGTCTCTAATACAATATTTTCTGTTAATTAATACATTTTTTAGATGATAGTTATGTTTTAGTGTAGAGGTTTTCCTTGAAAATGATATTACGTAAGTTTTGTATTCATTAATCATCATCCCGTTATCAACTGACCAATTGGTAATTGAATTAATGTCATAGTGAAGAAATTGACAGTCGGCAACACTATTGATTTTTCGAAAAATTTTAAGATCATCAGCGAATAATAGATAGTCAGAACTTATTCTTTTGCAAATGTCGTCAATGAAGATTAAAAATAGAAGAGGTCCTAAAGTTGAGCCCTGGGACACAACACAAATAATATTAAATGGATCAGAGAGAGTATTCGCAATTCGTACACTAGATTGTCTATCGTGTAAATAATTTTCAAACCAGCTTACGTAGCTTACCGATAGTCCTATATTATCTAATTTAGACAAAAGAATAGAATGTGGAACTACATCAAACGCCTTACTGAAATCAAAATATATTGCATCAGTTTGGCCCTGGGATTCAACAACTGGTACAATCTGATTCAAATAAGAGACTAAGTTAGTTGTAGTAGATTTGGATTTAGTAAATCCGTGCTGTGCAGAATTTAATTTATTTTTTACAAAAACAGAAATATGTTTGTGAATTATAGTTTCAAAAATTTTTGAGAAATTATTTAAAATAGAGATAGGTCTGTAGTTACCAACTACATTCCTTTTGCCATTTTTAAAGACAGGAATAACTGCTGCTTGTTTCCAGTAAGATGGAAATACTCCAGTTTTCAAGCTTAAGTTAAATATGTGAACTAATAAAGGTACAAGAATTTCAGAATATCCTTTTATTATAAAATTTGGAATACCATCAGTGTCCGTAATAATAATAATAATAATAATAATAATAATAATAATAATAATAATAATAATAATAATAATAGTGGCATATAATTACAAACCATTTTCCAAATTTGAAATATTTTAAAATTGAACCATTTAAAAAAGAAATTTATAAAATTATTCATGATATATATTAACAAATGTGTGTATTTTTTACCTTTTTATTTCTGTCGACTATATTCATGTTTTTATTAAATATCACTAACTTTTGTCTGATTATCAATATATTAAATGTGTTTTTCTCTTTTTCTCTTTTTTTGCTCTTGTGTGTTATTTATCGGTTTGAATTAAGTTACTTACTGTATTTAGTAAACTGTCCTTGTAAATTTTATGTTATATTATTGGCTAAGACCACACCTGGCTCTTACGGTAGTGGCTAGAAACATTTTTATTTTATAAATATAATTTGTACTCACTTTGCTAGCTAAATAAAAAAATTAATACATGTAAGCAGGATTATTCGCCGTAACATTTACATTTATATTAATATATATTCTACAGCAAATGATATAGATCTAAGCACTAATGGCACCAATGTAAATAAGCAGGTTACTATATTAAATATTACTTTATATTCCAAGTATAAATAGTAAATTTCACATTAAAAAAGATGCACTTGAACATTCACTTCCCGTTCTCTGGTCTCTAAATACAATTCGAACTGAATGACTTCTCTACATTACTACGAAATCTCATTATGAGTTAATTTTCTGACAACCTAGAGATTCTCTTCGAAAACGCTTTAATTATTTCAACTGTTAATAATGAACTTTGGGAAGTGATAAAGCCAAACTGTATGTCTTCCGGGAAAACTTATACTTTACTTCGGGCATTCTTTTCATTCAATGGAAGCTTAGAATTAAACTTTTCCTCAGTTTGAAGATAATTCATTTACGAAGCATAGGTCACACTCTTCCGCAAATCAAGAGGTGAATGATCTAAAATATGTACCAGATATTTCTTTTGAAATACGTGCAAACTTGTATATCATGCTTTGTCAGAATCTATCCGTTCAACCACACTTTCATTTAACAAGAAGCGTATTGCGCTCAGTGCCGAATTTAGGCCTAGGCAACCAATGCATTTGCCTAGGCGGCAATTTCCAGGGGGGGCATTCTCTCTCTGTCTTCTTTTTTTACAGTGAAATTTGTTTTTAAAACACTTGTTCGTAAATCTTTTCTGAAGTTTGTTCTTGAATACCTGTGGAATTCGAATATTGTTTTGTTATTGCATTGTCGCGGTCGCGGCGAGAGTAAAAGGAAAGTGTGCAGCTGCATAGTTATATTGTAATGCCGTTATCACGTTGTTATATTATGAAACTGCTTGTATAAACAAGAATACATTGTTCAAAATCAATTGGATGTGTGTTTATTAGCTATTTATCAGTACCTATGGATAGTCATCGCAACTCTCAGTTACATTTCCAATATAATTATATCGTCAACAATACCATTTAATCAGTTTCCTGCATGTACACTACCGTATGTAATTCGATATGAAAAGTTTATTCCGCAAAGAATGGAAGTTTATTTTTCAATTTACTTTATGCTTTCTATCGAAGTAAGAAATACTCGTAATAATTTTATTATACCACCAACAAAACCAATGCTTAAAATAAACCACAGCTTGCCTTTCACAAATCAATTTTATTTCATCAATGAATAAGTTTGAATACGTTTCTTTGCATCGAGTCTGATGTGCTTCGACAGATCGACTTTGATGACATCATCATGAAGAAAATTCGGAGGAAATATATACAATTCAAAAGTAAGATGCATATATTTTGATTCCAGTAATTTATTGTTCTCTGAAATGTAACATTTCATTTAAAACTAATTTAAACTAAATCTGGCCTGTATAATAGCTGCTCATAAACTGTTTGTGGGAGTTGGGAGGCGGCAAATTTTAGCACAGCCTAGGGACGGCACTACATCTAAATCCGGCCCTGATTGCGCTGTTACTTCCAAGTAAGAACCGACTGTTATTTCTGAAACTTGTAATGATAGTGTGACGTAGGCCTATGTGTTGAATTATGAACTTTCAAATTTTAAATTGTTTTATTTAACGACGCTCGCAATTTCCGAAGTTATATCAGCGTCGCCGGTGTGCCGTAATTTTATCCAGCAGGAGTTCTTTTACATGCCAGTAAATCTACTGACATGAGCCTGTCGCATTTAAGCACACTTAACAATTTCAAATGTTTTCCTCTGGAGATGTAAAAGTCTATGAAATAGAGTAATGTAAACAGAACAATTAGCCTTTTGTGTTCTACTAAAGGTTCTTCCAATAAGAGTGCCACACATCGAAAATGAAATAAATTGTATAAACGAAAGAGATTTATTTATTTAATTACTATTATTTTGACGCACACTTAGGGTCGATTTCTAAAACACGGACGAAATCGTGGTTCGAAACCTCGGGTTTTAAACCGCGATCGACGTCTGAATCCTTATGCGATTTCTAAAACGGGGTCGAGACGCGGCTTGAGAAGAAACCGAGTTTCGTGGGTTTTATATATGGCAATGTAGCTAAGAATCGATTTTTATTCCTGATAAACAGTCGATATTAGAAAGAAATGAACATCGGGATTAATATTTTTATTGAATTGCAGGAAGTCACATTCTTTTGTTCTCAGCTAAGTTACTGTTGTATTTGCTGATTTACAGAATATAGGCTATGTGCGTTTAATACTAGCATTACTTTTTAATAGGAAACGGATTTTTAGGTACGTTTTTAAATAAAAAGGTAAACAAACCAATGGAGGAGTAGGAAAAATAATTTAACTAGAATGATATTAACCAAATAATTACCACAAGTCGAGCGTTTATGTTGTAATTCATCATTTGTTCATAACTACTACCAACATTAACTAAGTACCTGAAAACCCGGTTGTAAGGAATTAATAACCTAAAATATTAACTGGATTAAAATTTCAATTGAAACTAAAATGTAGTATGGTTGTATTTTCACATGTAACTGGCCTACTACATGGAAAGCCCCAGCAGCATAAAACTTAAAATAAAATACGAAATCACGTTTGCTTCATATTCTTGTAGGCCCACATCATTTTCGAGTATTAAATGAAATGTCCAGAACTACTGTAAAGACTAAGAATTAAGTTATATCGTCTTATTGGAACAAAATATTATATCTTATTTTCCTCAAAGCAACAAAGTGTAAAAAAACTGTCAACCTGCCGCCTCTTGAATTTCGTTGCAGATTAATATTTAGCATTCTTGCTAAATTTTGTGTTGATTCCTTCTAAAATCGAAATATTCGCCTGAAATTATTGTCGTTATATAGTTACAAAGAATTATTTCTGTTTCTCATCATTCTAATCGGGGGATTTAATACTCATAGACACAAATTTTCCTTTGATAATCATCCAGCTGATCTACTACCTCCATCTTGTACACATGAAGCTGTAGTTTTAAACCTACCCCAGCCATGGTCTCTGCTTCAGACCATGGTTTCGAGCTGTGGCTCAGAAAAATGAAAAAGACCTCGTTTTATAAATCCAAACGCAGTTTAAAGCCATGGCCGTGGTCTAGACCTTGTTTTAGAAATCGACCCTTAATGTCATTACATATGAAAGAGAAAGTCAGTGAAGTGACTGCCGCGGCTTCGTTGGGTTGCGCGTGTACGGGTCTTCCAATTTTCAATAACAGACAAATATAAGGCTTTAACTGTTTCTGACTTGTTGGCATAAATCCGTTTTTTAACATAACCCCATAAGAAGTAATCCAGTAACATCACCACCAGGCGAAATGATTAAGCCAACTTCTCTCTCAAAAGGTCGATTGTTGACAGTATGGCACGTGGCGCGATCTTGCTGAAACGAGATGTTTCTGAGATCCTTATCTTCCAATTGAGGCCAAAAATATAGCCCGGTATCTTACACACACCGTACACTTCAGGAAATGTACGGAATGTTTGGTCAACGGATGACTTTTTTATAATACGTTTTAATGATTTCTATGCATTATGGAATGATATAATGTTCCATGGTTATCTGTCAACAACAACACTGTAACCATGGGAAAAATATGACTGCTATAACTTCATAAACATGGTAGCTCTTATGTGTTGAAATTAGGACACTCTTATTGCAAGATCATTATCTGGTAATTCGAATAATGTAAGGTTACAAAATTTCTCAATGTAATCATATTATTCGATAACAGTTTAATACCACACCTGTGAAGTAACGGTTAGCGCATCTGGCCGCGAAACCAGGTGACTCGGCTTCGATTCCCGGTCGGGGCAAGTTACCTGGTTGAGGTTTTTTCGGGGTTTTCCCTCAACCCAATATGAGTAAATGCTGGGTAAATATCGGTGCTGGACCCCGGACTCATTTCACCGGCATTATCACCTTCATCTCATTCAGACGCTAAATAACCTAAATGTTAATAAAGCCTCATAAAATAACCTACTAAAAATAACAGTTTAATTGCAATTTACTATATGAAATACTGTTTATTAATTTTTTTACTTGATTAATTAATGACGCTGTATCAACTAATATATTATTTAACGTCGAGGGATTAGTTATAGCAAGATGGTATTTGGCGAGATGAGGCCGAGGATTCGTCATAGATTACCTGACATTTGCCTTATAGTTGGGGAAAACCTCGGAAGAAACCTAACCAGGTAATCAGCTCAAATGGGAATCGAAACCTACGTTTGAGCAATTCCGGATCGGTAGGCAAGGGCCTCAGCCGACTGAGCTACGCCAGTGGCTAGATTGTTTATTGCTATTTAGCAAGCCTAGATGCTGAAATAGAACTAGACATAAAACTAATATCAGAAGAATACGAAGTAATAGTCCAAACAAAACTATTAAATGACAAATAAAAATTATAATTGGACGAAGTTACGCAATAAGAGATCAAGCGACAAACACCAGTTTTCGAGATATTGACCACTGAAGTAAATCTGGTTATTTATTAAACATTTTAACAAGAAGTATTGTAACATTCATACTATTAAAAAATACTACCGATAATATTAAAAAAGGCTAACCGATTTTTAATAACAGACAAGCAGTTGTTTTATAGCCCCGTCGCTCTAATTTCCGGCAGCCAATCACGTTGCAGGTCGGCTTCATTTAAACGTGTGCGTCTTGTGATTCACTGATGAAGACGTTATGCATTTGCTAAGGCTCGATAAATACTTAATGTAATCGCCCGCCATTTTGGCTCTTTCACTGGCGTTCGCAGAAAGCACATGAGGTCGTTATTTTCCGCTCAATTATTTGCTGAATTACAGTGCGTTTGATTTATTATCATAGGAGCTACGACATGATAATGTTTAACGGTGTGGGAAATAGATTCCTCGTCTGGTAGCTCGGCAACGAAATAACAAAAATGGCGAACGATACTACCTACCTAGACTTTATACAGGCTTCCCTTCCTAAGACGTAAGCAAAGAGGAGGAGTCATGCCGGGAATAACAGCGTAGCTGATTTTATAATATTGCAAACCAAAATAAATAAAATGAATTTTTTGGAATAAAAGAATTTTTCTTATAAATGTCAACAGAGTACAGATATCGCATTCTTGATTTTTTCAGAGTTAAATAATCAAGTCAAACACAGATTTGTGAAATATCTGCATTTTTCTTTTCAAATTGGTATATTATTGCATAACTCCGTCCAATTGAAAATGAAATGAGTGAGAAGTGTATTAAATTAAATTAAAACTGAAAAAGAAGTAATAAGACGCCGTTAAAACATAAAAATCTAAAATAAAATTAAGTTTTAAAACTACTATAAATAGGTAAATTCTAGTTTTAAAATAAGACTACGAGAAAATAATGTTAGTGAGTTGTTGTAAATGACGCTATAACTAAAGTTAATGATGATATGAATTCAACATCCACACGGTCGAAAACGTACGGACATAATTTAAATGCAAGTAAATCGCAGGCTATCTTAATAGAACATCGAAGATCGAAGTGTGACAAACAAAATTTGCCACCGATAATTGCAAATAATACTACTATTCCATGCAGCTCGACTGTGAAGAACCTTGGCATATATATGGATTGTCACCTGGAATGGAATGAACAAGTGAATCACACTCCAAAAAAAATATTTTCTATTATTCACTCATTAAAGCGACTGAATCACTTTCTTCCTGATAAATTAAAATTAATCCTTGTACAAAAACTCGTGATGCCACACTTCGACTACTGCGATATTATATTAAGTAACCTAAATACAAATTTGAGCAGCAGGCTAAAGCGTGTGCATTATGCGTGCGTCCGTTATATTTGCAGTATTTGTAAGTATGATCATGTTTCCCCGTCTTTCCAAAGTCTGTCTTGGCTAAGGCTGAGTGATCGACGAGCACTGCATTCTCTTATTCTCTTATTTCAAATTCTGTGCACCGCTACCCCAATCTATTTGGGTTCTCGTTTTCAAAATTTATCCGCATATCATCAGCTAAGTACCAGGTCTCATCATAACAATTTACTCATTATACCCTACCACAAGACATCTTTATATTCTTCAGTTTCAGTTGCTAGAAATTGGAACTCGCCTCCGAGTGATGTAAGGGGTTGTTGGACAATAACTTCATTTAGGTCAAAATTACATAAATTCTTACTTAACAGATTAATTACTGATTAATATTTCTTACTTATAATGAAACTAACATCTGTCCATTATTATTATTATCATTAATTTCTCTAAATAGATTACAAAACCTCTAATGGCAATTACATCAATATTCTCATGATATAAATATATTTCGGAGTTATATTTTTTTCTCCCTATAACATAGTTCTAGTAAACTTATATTAAATTAATTCTCATCATTTTACTAGCTATCTTAACTTAATTATAATTGAATTAAATTAGCTCATAAGTTAAATGAAGTTACTACTTTATCTTATAGGTTTATCTAAATTTAAATAAAAGTGTACTAGTCGTTAAAACTTAACTGAAGAATATTGCTGGAGAATCTTTTAAGTGTAGTGTAAATATTCGTAATTTAAATATGTATTGTCTTGATTAAGGCTGTTTGAGTGGAAGAGAAGGCCTTATGCCTTAACTCTGCCAGCGAAAATAAAATATTCTATTATTATTATTATTATTATTATTATTATTATTATTATTGTTATTATTTGCTCTAGAGTATGCCATTAGGAAAGTCCAGGATAACAGAGAGGCTTTGGAATTGAACGGGTTACATCAGCTGCTCGTCTATGCGGATGACGGGAATATGTTAGGAGAAAATCCACAAACGATTAGGGAAAACACGGGAATTTTACTTGAAGCAAGTAAAGAGATAGGTTTGGAAGTAAATCCCCAAAAGACAAAGTATATGATTATGTTTCGTGACCAGAATATTGTACGAAATGGAAATATAAAAATTGGAAATTTATGTTTTGAAGAGGTGGAAAAATTCAAATACCTGAGAGGAACAGTAACAAATATAAATGATACTCGGAAGGAAATTAAACTCAGAATAAATATGGGAAATGCCCGTTATTATTCCGTTGAGAAGCTTTTATCATCAGTCTGCTGTCAAAAAATCTGAAAGTTAGAATTTATAAAACACTTACTGTATATTACGGTTGTTCTTTATGGTTGTGAAACTTGGACTCTCACTTCGAGAGAGGAACATAGGTTAAGGGTGTTTGAGAAAAGGTGCCTAGGAAAATATTTGGGGGTAAAAGGGTTACAGTAGAATGGAGAAAGTTACACAACACAGAATTGCACGCATTGTATTCTTCACTTGACATAATTAGGAACATTAAATCCAGACGTTTGAGATGGGCAGGACATGTAGCACGTATGGGCGAATCCAGGAATGCATATAGAGTGTTAGTTGGGAGGCCGGAGGGAAAAAGACCTTTGGGGGGCCGAGACGTAAATGGAAAGATAATATTAAAATGGATTTGAGGGAGGTGGGATATGATGATAGAGACTGGATTAATCTTGCACAGGATAGGGACCTATGTCGGGCTTATGTGAGGGCGGAAATGAACTTTCGGGTTCCTTAAAAGCCAGTAAGTAAGTAAGTAAGTATTATTGTTATTATGTTAACACTTCGCTTCATTAAGACTCAGGATAAATACATCCGAGCGACTGTAAGAACCAATTGCGAGTCGTGTACAAATTATGCGTAGTCCCACATGTGTATGCGTGTCTTAGAAACTGTATCTGTTAAATGTGTCGCAACCTTAAACGGTGAAATTACGAATCTAAATAGCCGCTGTTATTAGATCCCTGTGCTGGTTACCTTGTTACGCTGCCCTTGAATTCTGATACAGGTGGTAATCATAGGAAGGTTAAGACGACCAAGGTTGAAGGAAGGGTCAGCACTGTCTTCCAGATCATTAGAGGCAACAGAAAGAGATGTGACTGGAACTATTAGTAAAAGCCATCCAGCCATGGTGTCTATAATGATAGTTTCTAGCACACCAATGTAATCACTTAATTTACGAACTCGTAACAAACCAATGCTGCTCTGGAAGAATGTACAAACAGCGATTCTCCTTCTTTTCCTCTTTTCGCGTTACTGCTCGTGAGCAACCAAGGCCTAGTATATAGGTCCATCTTAAATCTTTATAGCTCTGATAAAGTAGAAGGACACGCTGTGAAATTCTCATGGTTTTGGAGCAGTATAACGGGAGACCTCCTTCCAAAACAACACCAGGATATGAAACTCATTTTCTTGATTAGAATCGAACAACATACCATATGTAATTTGTAATGTAATATGTATTTGTATCCGTCTCTTTTGGTGTGTCATACAGAGTGTCCAGGAAAGACCTGATGAAAAAGAAATAACTATATCTGTGAAACTATTGCATTTATTGTCGTGATGTTTACACAGTTACAAAGAGAAACACAATAAGTTTTAATGTACCTCTATATGAGCACCATTTGTGGCCCAGGCTATGTCCAGACGATACTCAATCTCCTGCCACACACGCGAAAGCATCTCCAGTGTGAATAGTCCTATTGCTTCGTAAATTCGGCAACGTAACTCTGAAATAACGGTCACAGGAGTGCGATACACTTCGTCTTTTACGAAACCCCACAGAAAGAAATCCAGTGGGGTCATGTCCGGCGACCGTGGTGGCCATGAACATAGGTCCACCTCTCCCAATCCAACAGTCAGGGGATGTGTCATCGAGAAAAGCGCTCACATGGTTAGCATAGTGTGGGGGTGGGGGGTTCCTCCGTCCTGTTGAAACACTGTTTCTGGTGGTAGTTGTGGGACAGCGTAATTTCGCAGAATATCCAGGTTATGTGTTTCCTGTCACTGTGAGCTCTTGTCCCTTTGGAACGACGTTGTACACGCTGATTGACTTAAGTTCAGTCAGCTATAAAACGCATTCTGCTTCCTCTACTGTGGTAAACATTGTTCGGTTGTTCACTTGATACACGCACAATTTGCATTCTTAGCTCTCAGAGCAAGACTCACTACATACGCTGTGCAGAACGAGCTTTTTCTCGTTTTCTCCTCGCGCAATGGTATGCGCACACGCGTAACATGCTGCTACGTAACAAAACTTATTGAGTTTCTCTTTCTAATTGTGAAAACATTGAGGTAATAACTGTAATAATTTCAGATATATAATTACTTCTTTTTCATCAGGTCTTTCCCGGACACCCTGTATTATGAAACATCTATGCAATATGTATGTTTTTGGTTGTCATATACAGAGTGATTCATTTACGGGGCTTATTTTCGAAGACATTCTGAGCAAAAATTTTCATATAAACGTTTGTCCTAATATCAATATTTTCAGAGTTACACTAATTTGAAGTTGTTAGTAAAATTTTTTTTTTTTTTAAGGGTAAAATATATTACAAATAGAGAATGAACTACTCCGTCCAATTGAAATTGAAATGAGTGAGAAGCGTATTGAAGTAAATTAAAACTGACTGATAAAGAAGTAATAAGACCCTGTTAAAACATAAATAATCTCAAAATAAAATAAAGTTTTAAAAATACTATAAATTCGTAAATTCTAGTTTAAAAATATAAGACTACGAGAAAATAATGTTAGTGAGTTTTTGCTAACACTTCGCTTCATTAAGACTCAGGATAAATATATCCGAATTACTGCAAGAACCAATTACGAGTCGTGTACAAATTCTGCGTAGTCCCTCATGTGTATGCGTGTCTCAGAAACTGTATTTGTTAAATCTTTCGCAACCTTAAACCGAGGAACCAAGGCAACACTATAAATTTTGGGAGATTGGTATTCTTGTTGTGAGTAGTAGTGTCGTGCATTACAGGCACTATGTTCGATTCAAGTTTGTCGAGTATGGCGAAGTTCGATATTCGCCGATGTTCGGCCTGCAGAAGGAATCGTGTTGTGTTTGTTGCACCTTATCATAAACATATTCGCTGTCCTTCACTCGCACCACTTCATGTTTTAACCGCTTACGGATTTTATCACAATAGCGATTAGTTTGTCATCTATACTAATAATAAATCTGTAGCCGAAATTTTTCTGGTAATTTTCGATTTTCCAAAAATAATTGGTCCTAACATATATAATTAACCACCCTGAAACCGAAAATCGCATTTTTGAAAATGTTGTTTGTATGTCTGTCTGTATGTTTGTTACCTTTTCACGCGATAATGGCTGAACCGATTTACATGAAAATTGGAATATAAATTAAGTTGGTTGTAACTTATATTTTAGGCTATATGGCATTCAAAATACTTTATTTAAAAGGGGGGTTATAAGGGGGCCCGAATTAAATAAATCGAAATATCTCGCTTATTATTGATTTTTATGAAAAATGTTACATAACACAACTTTCTTTAAAAATGATTTCCGATGAGTTTTATTCTTTACAAAATTTTGATAGGACTGATATTTAATGAGATAAATGAGTTTTAAAATTAAAATAACGCCATCTAAGACGGTGCAATGAATTAAGAACAAATGACTTCGTCTATAAGGGGCCTTGGACAACAACAATCGAAACAGGGGCCTTGGACATCAACAATCGAAAGCTATTAAACATAGCCTACAGAGAATGTTTTTGTCTTTGTATGAAGTAATATCAGAAGCTAAATTAACCGATTTGTATAATTAATTATTATTTCACCATTGGAAAGTGTAGTTTCTCTATATGGACATAATGCTATAATGTTATTACAGTAACGTCTGAGTAAATCGAGGACAGGTAAGATTAAAATAGCTTCTTATGCACAGAAAATTTGATATGCTATTTTGTACATTCGTTTTCTGTATTTCTTAAAATAATATTTATGTACACTCATTTTAATCTCAGAGAATTAACGAACAACGAGTGTGTATTGATTTAGTATGCAGTAATAGTACGTTAGCTTAGCAATACATTATTTTATAATTCAAATTTTAACTATGCTCAATTGAATCATGTTAAAATACATAAAATATATATGCAATAAATGCAATGCAAAAAAAATTGGGTAATGAGCGAAGCAGATTATCTTGCGCTGTTGTAAAAGTTGTTCCCTGGATCAAACGTCCTATTTTAATTATGTAATTACTTTATATTTATTTCTAACAGGTGCAGCGGAGCGCACGGGTACGGCTAGTATGAAATAAGACGATTTTTTAAATGTCTTGGTTGCCGCTCTTATGTTCGAACATTGCAGGACATTATTGAGTATATCTGACACGATACGATTTATTGTGTTATTAAATTATTGGCATATTTTATTATGCACCTGCTATATATTTCTTTCTTAAGAATGAATTCCTTGAATAATAATAATAATAATAATAGTAATAATAATAATAATAATAATAATAATAATAATAATAATAATAATAATAATATCATCATCATCATCATCATCATCATCATCACCACCACCACCACCACCCACCATCATAAACAATAATAATAATAATGCTCAACCTATGAAGCGCAGCTTTGTCTCTAAATAGAAACTATATTCGGGAATTTTAGTCCAGCCTTGCAAATGCATGTTTGACGCGATAGTTTGATGATATCTTCTATTTCTTACGTGAAGACTAAGTGTCTTCCTAACCAACATTTACCTATAAAAATGAATCAGAACTAGAAAATGTTCAGAGATGGATTTAGACCAAGACTCTGAATTCTTAAAAGTCATTCCGCTGGCATGTTTTACATAAACGTCCATTAAAGCTAAATGACAAAGGACAGAATTTCATAACCTATTTTTATTTGGTTATTTAACGACGCTGTATCAACTATTATAATTGTGTCGCTGTTATTTCCGGCGTGACTCTTCCTCTTTGCTTACGCCTAGGAAGTGAAGGCTCTATAAAGTGTAAGTACGGAGTATCGCTCGCCATTTTTGTTCTTTCGTTGCCGAGCTACCAGACGAGGAATCTATTTGCCGCACCGTTAAACATTATCATGTCGTAGCTCCTATGATAATAAATCAAACGAACTGTAATTGAGCAAATAATTGAGCGGCAAATAAAGTTCTCGTGTGCTTTTTGCGAACGCCAACGAAAGAACTAAAATGGCGGGCGATTATATTAAGTACGTATTTATCGAGCCTTAGGAAGTGCATAACGTTATCACCAGCGAATGGTGAGATGCCCACGTTTAAATGTAGCCGACCTGCAACGTGATTGGCTGCCGGAAATAAGAGCGACGGAACTATAGGTTATTTACCGTCAATGGGATTGAAGATAGCAAAATGCTATTTGGCGACATGAGGTCGAGGATTTGCCATAGATCACCTGACATTCGCCTTATGATTAGGAAAACTCTCGGAAAAAAAACCCAACCAGGTAATCAGCCCAAGCGGAAATCGAACCCACGCCCGAGCGCAACTCTGGATCGGCAGGCAAGCGCCTTAGCCGACTGAGCTACGCCGGTGGCCTTCATAACCTATAAAGTGTACGAACCAACCATCTTGAGAATGTGATACTGGTTTCGCCAATGTCAAGTACGCATGTGTTTGTGAAATCAGTGAGAAGGAGGGCATCGAGTTTAGATATGTGTCACTGATGAATTTCAACCTTGATTAATACTTTCGTAATCAGAACATACTAAATTTTGTTCTGAATATGCAATAAGATTTCGAAATGGATAAAAATCTGCAATTATGATGTTAAGAAATACATTTACTGTAACTGAAATTCAGTCGGCCTCGGTAGCATTACTTGGCATAGCGCTGGCCTTCAATGCTCGAGATTACGGGTTCGATCCTGGCCGAGGTCGATGGCATATAAGTGTGTTTAAATGCGACAGGCTCATGTCAGTAGATTTACTGGCATGTAAAAGAACTCCTCCGGGACAAAATTCCGGCACACCGGCGACGCTGATATAACCTCTGTAGGTGCGAACGTCGTTAAATAAACCGTATTTTTTTAATTGAAATTCACATGAACTTCACATAAATTTAAACTTTCTAGACACCATTCAGAATGCGACACTACTTTCAATGATCTCAAAATTCATTTCTGAAAAATAAAGTATTAAAATACTGTACCACGTCTTCCATTCTAATATAATTTTATGTGACACAAGCATACCTCAAACAAGAAAGCTATTACTTACTTACTTACAAATGGTTTTAAGGAACCCGAAGGTTCATTGCCGCCCTCACATAAGCCCGCCAGCGGTCCCTATCCTGTGCAAGATTAATCCAGTCTCTATCATCATACCCCACCTCCCTCAAATCCATTTTAATATTATCCTCCCATCTACGTCTCGGCCTCCCTAAAGGTATTTTTCCCTCCGGTTTCCCAACTAACACTCTATATGCATTTCTGGATTGCCCATACGTGCTACATGCCCTGCCCATCTCAAACGTCTGGACAAGAAAGCTATTAATGACACTAAATACAGTAGAGGAGGCAAGATCTGTCGTGTGACTTTACCATACGGAGGGCGAAGGTAAAGTTTTACTCTGACACTAACTTCTGTGTCGGTATATTCATATAATATTAACCAACCTGAAGTCACCTGTGGTGGCTGAGTGGTCAGACCTTCAGCCTGTCACGCAAGCATTCCGGATTCGAGTCTCATTCAGCTCTGGGATTTTTCATCGAAAAATCCATAGTGACGCTTATGGCGGATAAGGTCGCAGTTGAGATTTTTCTCGGGTTCCCCGTTTCCAATATTAGGCATCTATTTCATTCCGCCATCATTTCTCCATTTCGTCATTATTCCATTGCATGCTCCGAACGTCAGCTGGCGACGCACAAAGGGGGCTGGCCTAGGGACGAGTGGGGTTGCCTGCTCGAAACCTGGGTACGCAGCGAGCCTTAGTGTAGTCAGCTAGTATGGGTTTGGGAATGCGCATAGCTTGAGGATAGTGCAATAGATCGTAAATGATCTCAGTGCTGGGCCTAGTATCCCCTGCCGAAATATACATTTCATTCCATTGAAAATAAAATTTTTAGCTTTGGTACAATCATTAATACAATAAGGTATAATAAATTGGGGCGAAGTAGCATCATCTGTACTTAATCCATTAATTTCATTACACAGAAGATTAATAAAAATTTGTCTAACCAAAAATATGGATTACCAACAAATTTAATTTATACAGATTTTAATGTATTAACTAGTGAAGAAATTTATAAATATTGTTTACTAACTTACTACCACAGAAATCAAATAAAACATAAATCTAATCGACATGAATATCGTACTCGAAGACAAAAGTCTACTTTCCCATTAATTGAGCCTAAATGTCATACAAGTGCAGCTCTTAAACATGGTGCTAGTTTCGGCCCAAGACTTTATAATAAAATTACAAAACCATTTTACAAATTTCAAATATTTTAAAATTGAAACTTTTAAAAAATAAACTTATAAAATTATTCATGATATAGAATATTAACAAATTTATTTTTTTACCTTTTATTTCTGTCGACTATATTCATGTTTTTATTGATTATCACTGGCTTCTGTCTGATTGTCAATTTATATTAAATGTGTATTTTTCTCTCTTTTTTCCTTTCTTTTTTTTTCTGCTCTTGTGTGTTATTTATTGGTTTGAATTAAGTTACTTACTGCATTTAGTAATCTGTCCTTGTAAATTTTATGTTAACTTATATTATTGGCTAAGACTACACCGTACACGAGCCTGGCTCTTACGGTAGTGGTCAGAAACATTTTTGTTTTAAAAATTTAATTTGTACTCACTAGCTAGCTAGTTAAATAAAATAAATAACAAATAAATTCTAACCATCCTAAAATAAACTCTCCTTCTGATCGCCCAATATTTCCAGTCTGGTACAGCCCACATGCCAGGTATCGTACACTGACTGATAAGTAAGCATATTCAAGAAAATATTGGGTAATTTCCTAGAAGCTGTCGATGTTCAATAAGTCGTTTTTGCACTTACGTTAAATTGTGTTTGTCAATAAGAGATTAAAATACAATTTTTTGTTTATGTTATCTCTCCCTTCTTTCCCCATCTTCTGTTTCCTTTCACTTTATGTCCCTCTCTTTTATTATTTTACTTTTATTAATCTCACATTTAATATCACTACACATTTTTATTTTTATTTACCACATATGCAGTCTCCCGGATTCGATCCGATAATCTTTCTCTTTGTCAGACGTCAGACGCTTTACCACTACGCTATGAAGCACTTTGGTGGACCCAGCTATCGTTTTTTGAACTTACCTTACTGTATGTTTCCGCTCTCTTGCATCAATTTGAAAAGTAAAACAAAAGAGGGCACTAATAACACTAATCGTATGTGCGGCTCGAGACAGGATCATCTTGGCTGTCTGCGGAATATGGGGACTTGATTAATAAAAACCTAAACTAATCAAATCTAACTTTCGTATATGAAAGATGTGCAAACGGAGCATGAAGAGAACTTTTTGATTTATTCTTGTTTTGATGTGGAATGTACACGCGAAAATAAATCGTTGGCACTGCATCAGTGGTCTGCGGATTAACATATAGTATTAATTTCTAAATGCCGAACAGTTCATCCCGTTCATAAAAAAACATTCTAAGCATATACCCGGATATGCAAAAAGATGGAATTGATGCATTTTTAAAAGAGGAAGACAACTTGTATAGCGCAGCGTGCGACACGGAAGACAGGAATACAACAATTTCTCTGTTGTAAGTGCAAAATCGACATAAGAAACATCGACAGATTCTAGGAAATTACCAAATAATGCTTTAGACAAGATTCGCAAAAATGGCTTAAGTTAACAACTCCATAATTCCTAAAATGAGATCATTATAGCGTACTTGGACACGCATAAAAGCATTTATTATATTAAACATTTTAAATTTAAGAACAGAGAGTTCTTAATAGGCTATTAATATTAATAACAAAATTACTACTTGATACAACGTTTTATGTTTTATTTAATGCATAGGTTAAAGGTTGGTAATATTGTGATACTAATAATATTATGATAGTACTTTTTGAGAATTTTTTTTTACAATTGTACTGAGCGAGAGAAGTGCCGATTTTGTGCAGAAACTTGTCCACAAACATTCCCTTAATACGTTGACGCAAAAAACCGATCTTCCTCTCGCTCAGTAAAATTGTAAAAAATCTCAAAAAGAACTATCGTAATATTATTAGTATTACAATATTACCAACCTTTACTCTACATGGAACAGTTGCATTGCACACATATTCCAAAGTCGAAGATTTTGAATATTTTAAATCAACAATTCCACTTCCTCCCACTGACATCACTTTATATTGAATAACTCTGTGGTAACTGTTAGCGGCAAATTTTCAGTATGAGGATCCGTCAGATTGCTTTTAATCTATTAAATTGTTTTGAATAGTTTCATTTTTCCTAACCACACTGAATACTTTTAGTCACAGTGCTACAAAAATATTTTACGTGATCCGATGGTCTTCACAAACCACGTGACACATATTATCTGAGTTTTAGAGACAATGTCTGCATACCCATTTTTCATTGTGACTCCGAACTAAAATATATTTGCGAAATATATTAAAATATTTTTGAACACATCAGCTACACTATTAAAGGAATACTTTAATGTAGAATAAATCTTCACATACAAAACTTCTATAGAACAATGCGAGCAGTTCCTACAACAGCGATAAAGTTCTTCACCACAAGTATCTTAATTCAAACAAGGATGATGAACCTTGAAGTGTGAAAAAATAGAACACTTACTAAAATGATGCTATTCATAATAAAAATTAACCTATAAAGTTACTGGGAAATGTGCTACAAACTTCATTCGTAGTTTCATAAATTGAGGAGCATACTATCAAAGTTAGCCACTCCATTTTTTGCGATTTCGAGATATTGTTTCTCATAGAATTTTGTGCGAGATCGTGCGTATTTGCTTGCTTTCCGCACACAACCAATACGCGGTGTGAAATACCACATTCAGTATTCCCAACGTAACACACATAATTTCCCTATTCTTACCGCTTAAGCGTCATATTCATTTTACTCCTTTAGGCTTTTAATATTATTTTTAAAAACAATTATAAATTGGAAACTTACCACTGCAATTTCGCCTAAATTGCACTATTAATTATTGTTTTTAAATATTTGCAAAAATTAAGTAAACTCTACAACACCACAAAAGTTACTGCATTTGTAATGCAAGTAACATTAAGGAAGCCGTGAAAAAATCAACAAGATTCCAGACTCATCATAGACTGGGGGGGAAAAAAGACAGACGTATATCACGGTCTGCTGGAGTATAGTAAACACAGAAAACATTTTATAGGAACAATGCTGAAGATAGATATACTTGTTTTCCAAAGTTGCCGTCATTGAACAGAAACCAAGATAGAGATTTCATTGCAACTAATTAGAAATTCCTCTTTCAGGTATGTAATAAACGATCTTCGCACAAAATAATGTACGATACACGAGCGGTATGTTTGTTTTCATGTTCTCGGAAATTAAAAAAGCTCAACTACGTTTCGCTTTTTCAATCTTTTCCTCGAACATGAAAACGTCAACATACCGCTCTTGTAACGTATATTACTATTGTGTGCTGAATGCGATTCTGGAACTGTTTAAGTTCAAACACGGACAGAACAGAGCGAAAATAGCACTTAATTGTGCGCTTTAGAATCAAAATGTAGACAACTCCACTGTGGCTTGGTTTCAAATTAGAACAATTCCTTCAGTAGCCAATAAGAAGCTCACATTCGTACCACCTTTTCCCATCACGCATCGCGAATCCAACATGACTGATTGTTTATATAATCGGTTTGTGGATGAATAAGTACTGTTTTACGTAAATTTGCTTTGAAATCGAGTTAGAAGAGACTTAGAATCAAAAGTAGACAATTTCACTTCAAATATGGCTTCGTTTGGTTTCAAAAACAGACAAGTCCATGACTTAGTTTCAGAGATGGACAACTCCACTTTTTAAACTTAAATTTCCACCTGAATATTAATTTTAATCACATTTTGAGACTGAAAAAATCTTATTTCTATGACCCATGAGAATGTTTAAAAAAATGTACGTACAACGGTGACATTGATTTTCAAGGATCTAGTTTATCGCCTCTTCTGTAAAAAAAGCAAAAGTGGAGTTGTTCAACTTTGATACCAAGTTCCTCAATTCATCTTCACATCTATCGGGATAGGGCAATAAAAACAGTATTTATTTCAGTGTAAATGAGATATATCAAGGCTATATCAAAAAATAATATAAAATGAGCTATTTTAATAACACAAGTTTTAAGAAAATGTTACGTATAGTGAGAAAGTAAATATGAAAAATACAACATTTTTACCAAAGTAAGATTGCTGACACACGAATTCAGGTTACAGTTAATGAAATTTTCAGAATTAAGATTTATTTATGTACTGTAATTTTTAATTTTAACATCATGTTGCCGTAATAAAAGTACAATGATTTTTAATCTAATAGAACCGGAATAATTGTGCACTTCAAAATATTCTACTTGTATAGATCTATATTAAACAACTTCTATTTGGAGCAATGTTGTTAAGCAAAAATGTAGTTTTAATACAAATTGTAGATACGACATGCACTTGACTCATATCTGACGTGTAGTCTGAAAGACACAGAATCGCCTCGGAGAGATAACATAACACAATAACAAGCAAAGGAACAATTTACAGAGAAGCACTCACCTGCCACTTACGATGTGGGGGATACAAACTTTCAACATCACAGAAGAAATAGCGTAGTCGATCTCTATGATCAGGAAAGGCCCACTTAAACATAAATTGTCAGATATGCACGGCAAAAAAGAAACACATTTTGTCATCTTCTGTTTTCTCTCACTGATAGGTTTACGGCAACGAAACAACTCTGAATTCGAATTTTATTTCGTAATTATCCCATCACAATTCGGACATTTACACGTTTGAGACAGAACTCCATGACGAACTAAATAATTCTTCAAATGCTATAAAACAACAGAGATAGTTAAAAAATCTATTTCTTCGCTCCTGCCACACAACTTAACTTCCCGGGATGTACCTGTCTCCATGATAGGACAAGGCAAAATGAACATCAGTTTGACAAACCGGTTCATTGATACGACATAACGTCCCCTATACAAGGAATATCGGCGAATGTGTACGAGACGAGCACAGGGTGTTTTAGGATGAAAGCACTGCCCAGAAATCATGATATTTAGTAGCATAATATTTGAAAGTGTATAGAATATAAAAATATTTTTGTTGTGCTTACCACGATAGGTCGAAAAATATCAAAAGTATGATGCAATATATTCTACATGACATTTAGCTATCCCCTCATCCAACCCACTCTAATCTTGTCACAGTCCTCGTGATCCTGTCACCTAGCCATCCTCTTATCTAACACACTTACAATTTGTCACAGTCCTCAACCTCCTGTCACTCAGCTATTCCCTAGTATTACCCATTCTAATCTTGTCACAGTTTTGTCCTCTTATTGCTTAGCTATCGCCGCATGTGTCCACTTAATGTACAATCCTCAAACATCAACTTCTGTCGCCCTTGTCAACAGCATCGTATACACTGACGTTTACCCTACCCTTGAATGCATACCATAAAATCATACAAACTTAAATACAGTATACAGAGTGTAAGGGGCATAAGTGCCATTATTTTAACTGATGATTATTCATGCCATAAGGAATAAAAAATGTCTTTACAATTTTTTTTCTAATTGCAATATTTAACTAATTATTAAAGTTTAAAATATTAGGCGTTTGGCAACATTGCTAGATGGGGAGGAATGAGTTTAGAAGTATACAGTACAGCTTAAGCGGGGAGAGGTTTAGAAGTAAACAGTACAAGCGGGTACACACATACCAGTACAAAACATAAATTCTGTTCTAATGCAGGAGCGGACCATGACAGTACTGCTGTTTACATAAAACGAGCAGCAAATACAAACTTCCAATCTCATTTATAGAACATGATGGTAAATTTACATTTTATGTAACAATATTGCTCCATTTTTAATTGTAATAATAATAATAATAATAATAATAATAATAATAATAATAATAATAATAATAAAAATCCGTGCCGCTACAGCCCACGAAAGACCAAGACCGACCAGCCGGCTGCTGGCCTCACGACCACATGCCGAAGCAGACGAGGACGATCATCCAACCAGAATGGAGGTACCGTGTGGTTAGCACGATGAGCCCCCACCCGATATAGCTGCTTTACGTAACCGGATTTCGCTACCTATCTTAGCTCCCCAAGTGCATCACGATGCTGGGTGGGCACCGGCCCCATACACTGGCCGAAATTTCACGAGAAAATGTCTTCCCCCACGAGGACTCGAACCAGCGCCCATTCCGTACCGCAAGTCCTAGGCATGATGGCTTAGACCACGAGGCCATGGCACGAGACATTTTTTAATTGTGCGTCTAAAAATAAACAATAATGGTTTTCTGCACAAAATCACACGAACTTTCTTTCTAATGCAACATTTTAATCTCTCCTGCTTCCGTAAAGTAGTATCAATTTTAAACAAATTTCTGATTGTGTGATTTTCGAAACGGGATAAAAGACTCCTAGTTACCAATAATCGTTGAGAAACTGCTACAAAAGTTCGCCGATTAGGTAACCTACTTTGAGGAAAACACTGACGGTATATGTTTCTTACCTCACTTGAATTACGACGACTTTCTCCATAAATTAATAACATATGATATTCCTAAATTGTGAAATACATTGTAAGTTGTTTATCGAATACCCTGTACTGAACTGCCATCCGCTCGGAGTAGAGCTATGGACAGGGAGCTTGAACTCTGCTGATTCATACTTACTGTACGTCTGTGCAGAGTACTGCCTCTCTCACGCCAGAATATTAACAATTTTAAGCATTCATTTTTATTTAATTTCACGAAAACCTAATAGAACACAGAACTATTTATTTAAATTAATATTAACTCTTTGCTAGATGTATCTACTGATGTAATTGTTTTCGTAATTTTAGTAACGATATAAGCAGTATAACGCAAATAAAATAAGGGAAGAAGTATTTTTTTTCTGGGAAAACTATCGAGAGTTTTGATCGTATGTTGTATGGACAATTTCTTGATCCTGTAGACTCGTAATGAGTGCAGCTCTGTATTTGTGGTTGGACATTGTGTCTACTGTCACATACACTGTGACACGGTACACGAGAGTAGGAAAATAAAGGGGAACACAGTAGATAGAGCTTAAAAATGAGAGAGATTCAATCCGGCATCGGAACTTGAATCCGGTGTAGCTTAGTGGATAAGGCATGTGGGTGGGACGTCGTTATTGAGTTCCCACGTTGGACGCCATTTGAGGGTGGGTGCGTCTCGATGTTGCGTGAGATTCACTCAGGGTAGCCGAGGTACGGTTGTGGTGTAGGTTGATGTCGGGAATAATCGGGGCAGTGTAAATTCCAAAACTATAAGTTTATTGTCGTATTCACTTGGTAAACCCTAGAGTATGTATTTCCGGCTGATTTATACTTCCATCGTTGGTCGCAATTCTGTATCGACTCAGTTGCAGCTCTGAATAAGCTCTATCCGATACTATAAATTCAATACTCTGTCCCGTACACTACGATCGAATCGAAATAGTAGTCCTGTCGACACCAAACGAAGTAGTTATTCTGCCCTGTATGTAGGGCCGCCGACACGATGAGATCTTGTGCTTGTGCCCTGTATGTAGGGCCGCCGACACGATGTGAAGTTGTTTTGATGATCTCCGCTCCGAAGCGGAATAGTAGTCGTTATCTGCGCTCCCCGTCACCCTTATTTATAAAAACCTATCCTACGCTAAAACTAACTATTCTATTGGTTAAAAACTACGTCACTAACTGGCCTAAAATCTATTCCCTATTGGTCCAAAGTGACCTCATAAGCTGGGCCAAGACCTCTTCTTATTGGGCGCGAAATATGTCATCTCTAAATTTAGACTTAGGATTTCCCATAACCTCAAATTAGTTTGTATATCTCACAAGAATACCCGTTCTTTGGAAAACCCAAGCTTGGCAGTATCATTCCCACGGGTCTAGTCTAACTTTAGGGTTTTATGCTTCATCGAGTCTCTATACGAAACCCCGCTCAAGGTGGCCCTAAATCTGTCCGATGCTGACAAGTGACGAAACACCTGTGTGGGAAGCTAATTCTAACGAAGTCGCCAGAACCTCCCCGCGAATACATGTAATAAAAATATGGAGATATCACTTCGGTAATAAATCGGTCTCTCCCACTCCTAATTACTGCTTCAGGCACTAGCACTTAAGGCTGGAAACCCGGGTTCGAGTCCTAGTGCCGGAGAGAATTTTTTCTCCGTTCTACCGATTCTTCACCAAATGGAAACATAGAAAAACTGCACTGAAACTCCACATGTAGGCCTACTTAGGTACATCACAGTAACCTTACAATTTATGTTACGTACATACAGGGACATCATTTTATTTTTACTTCAATTTTTATTGTACCTGAGTTTTTGAATGTACTTCACTCCCACACCTTCTACTGATGAAGTTCAACCGTCCTTCACACAGATCCAAGATCAGATATACAGTCATAGTAGCATTACGGTCATAGTAAACTGTACGTTCCAAAAATATGTTCGCGTTTTCCAGCGACGAAAGAACTTTCAATATTGCATTATTTTCCATTTGCCTACGTCGCATCCCGGTTTCCCCCACCTGTTTCTATTCGCCTCTCTGTAAATCTAGTGGAACATTAATTTTTGTCAGGAATTGGACGTCTACATAACATTATACTCATACAATTATTTAAAATAACTTAAATAAGAGGGCCTCGTTAAGTAATTAACTGTCACGTGATTTCCTCCCTTTATACGACCCTACGACATAACTACTTGGACGGACAGTAGATAGTATGTCTGAGTAATTTTATCTTTTCGGATCGGGCAGAAGTGAAGATTGAATTTACAGTACGTAAGGTATTCTTTTATAGAGTAGGTAGAGAACTATTTCAACATAAGTTACTAGTACGAAGAACGAAACTGGTAATTAGGATTAGTTACAATAGTCTGTAGTGCAATACTATGGACATTAGAACTGAAGCCTGTATCGAAATGAACGGCCACAATTTTAAAAAAATGTATTTAAATATCCATATTATGATTATTTTTCAATTTAACTTCATTCTCTATAATGTACGCTAATGTGCAGTAGACAGTATAATATACACTGCATAATGAATACGTCCGCATGGAAAGCTCAGATCGTGAGTAAAAACACTCATTGTTAATACTGTACTGTATTTTGATTAAAACAAAAACCTAATGAAAATTATCAAACTCAAAATCGCGATATTTCCTAGTTTACGTAAATGGATGAACTGCTTTTCTTCCCTCCTATACCTAGTAAAGTGATTTGTTTGTATATTACGCCAGTATCATCGAACTCCAGTCGTGGAAGGGGGTATCAAACGGTGTTTCCTGTTCTTAATCGTGGATCCAAAGGTATAGCCAGGTTAATATTAGAAATGTTAGTAAAAATAAAATGATGTCCCTGTACAATGAATGGCCTAGGGACGAGTGGGGTTGTCTATTAGAAGCCTGCGTACGTTGCGAGCAGAAACCCACTCGTCCCTAGGCCAGCCCCCTCCGTGCGTCGTCATCCGGCGTTCGGGGAATTCTATGGAATGATGGCGAAATGGATAAATGTTGATGGAATAATTAGATGCCTATTATGGGGGAACGGGAGAATCTAAGAAAATCCCCAACTGGGACCTTGTCCTCCACAAGGTGTCACTATTGATTTTTCAATGAAAAATTTCAGGCCTGACAGGGACTCG
The DNA here is from genome assembly GCA_025594305.2 of Periplaneta americana. Taxonomy (NCBI): domain Eukaryota; kingdom Metazoa; phylum Arthropoda; class Insecta; order Blattodea; family Blattidae; genus Periplaneta; species Periplaneta americana. The sequence goes on from JAJSOF020000038.1 coordinate 23,376,237, forward strand.
AACCCAGACCGTCTGCGTGACAGGCTGAAGGCCTGACCGCTCAGCCACCGCAGGAGGCCATACTAAACATCCCATTCAGAAATATGCATCTCAAACACTGTAATAAATAAAAGTTGTTTTAGATTTGTCATCACCAGCTGCATTCATGCCACATCAGCTGGTACGACTTAAGGCTGTCGTGTGCAGATCCATACAAAAATCTTTAGTCTGCTTTGGAGATTTTAATCGTACAAAAGGTAAAGAAATACATGCTTCAGGCGGATCTTAACGCATTTTTTTCTTGTCTATTTTACCTCTTCTGTTTAATACTGACTTACAGTCCAAAGCGGTGTAAGAAAGGGTATGTTTTTGGACCGACACGGAGGACAAACTCATAATGCAGACTTCCCTGGGTCGTGTGGTCAGCATGGCACAGGACCACCGTCAATACAACACAGGACACCGCATGCCAAGGGAGAAACACCCAGTCCAACAGACAGAAAATAAGTTCACACTCTGAGAATCGAGTCACAGATCATTTAAATGAGAACCGCGTGTGTTGTCTGCAGGACCAATGAGGAGCGGCGAACAGGAACTTAATATATTTAAGCAAAATAATATACAGTACTTGTAAGAACTGACTGGAATGTAAAATTAATTATTGGAAAGTGTAAACAACGAGATTTCGTAACACTATAAATTTTAAGCCCTTAACTCTTTTTCTGGTTGAAAACTGTTTTTACTTATGAACAGCTTTCACCGTCTAAAGGAAACAGATCGAGTTTTTGAAATTATAATTTCCGTTATTGGCCTTCACGAGAATTCCGATGAAAATATGATTGCAAATTGGTCGTAATCATTATGATAGAACTCCATGTTCAATATTGAAAATACTAATGAATTATGTAATTTGAATGGACAATTTAGATACTTCGCTACTGAATCTTATCGGCTCAAGTTCCTTGAAAAATAATTGTAATAAAATCATAATGTACGACTTATTAAGCCTTTTTTAAATTTTATTGGGTTATTTTACGACACTGTATCAACATCTAGGTTATTTAGCGTCTGAATGAAATGAAGGTGATAATGCCGGTGAAATGAGTCCGGGGTCCAAAAAGTTACCCTCGCATTGAAAAAACCTCAACCAGATAATTTGCCCCAACCGGGATTCGAACCCGGGCCACCTGGTTTCGCGGCCAGACGCGCTGACCATTACTCCACAGGTGTGGGCTCATCATGCTATTTTTTGTTATGTTTCGTAGAATAAAAGTTGCATAAAACTGCAAATATCAAGGGACCACCTTACAGAGAACATCTTTAGGAAACGACGTCACAGTAAATGCGCCACTTTAACTGGAATACTGTCCAGGCCTGGCATCTACAGCCATGTCCTTGCTGTAGCTGTGTGGTCTACACCAGCAACTTGTCATGAAGGTGGTCCGGTTTGGTCACAGGTCAAGCCTAGTGCTTTTCATTCAGAAATCCAGTATGGTAGACAAGATCACAGTTGAAGTTTTTCTCGGGTTCTCCCACCTTCCCATGATAGGCAATAACCTGATTTCGGCCGATCTCCATTATATTATCATGTTATCTGAAGGAATGTGAACGAGAGAAATATTCGTGGCAGAGGAAGTTATCAGATGATAAGACAAAATTAAGATAAAGGGATTGTGTGCGGAGACTAAAAGGAAGACAAACATAGGGAAGATTGGAAAATTATGAATTTTCAGTGAAAGACCTGCCCTTGGGTAGAAAACTATGAATGAATAGATGGGTGGATGGTCGGATGGTCGGGTGATGAGGTAGTCGGATGGACGAGTGGGCGGTGGACGGACGGATGAATGTTCACAGTATTTCTTCGATCACAGATGACGAAGTGCAGTAAAGGTTGGTTTAGAGATATGCGCGATTGTCATCATTCTTCGAATCAGAACACTCAACTAATGCAGATGAGAATGCTCAGAACTGACGTCAGCATAATAGTTCACTTAGACCAGTAGTGTCAGATTGTCTCCAAAACCAGTTGTGGAGCTTGAGCTTGAACTTGCTTATGTCTGTGGAAACACCGGAGCAAGAACCAGTCTAGTGGAGCGCTCCGCTCCGTTTAGTCTCTGTCTGACAACGCTGACTTAGACAGATGTAGCACTATAGTCTTCCCCTTTAAAAATAATTATGACGATAATAATAATAATAATAATAATAATAATAATAATAATAATAATAATAATAATATCTATGTATAGCCGTGTTTGAGAGATTTGCAGGTTCTGTACATGAAAGAGAGGGTTATTCATCGTTGGGAACAGCATGTGCTGACTTTGAATTTTCAAATAGTATAGTTACGAAATATTACCAGCCTTCTTCTTCAATAATTCAAGGAGTAGGCATATATCTGTTTCGGCTGTATCTGTCCAACTCTATCAAGCGAGATATAAAAGCTTCAAGTGAATACATTATGCATATTCCACTTGACTTTAATGCGTTCTACATTTTGATTAACAACGTGTTTATGAAAAGAATCTGTCTTCTGTTGTAAATTATTTGAAATGTGAATAAAGGGTGATGATGATAAGTGCATTTATTGATGCATAATAAATTATACAAACTCATGTAACCTTCGCACGAGCCCGTAACAGTTTGAATCTTCAAAACGAAAATGATACTACTAATAATAAAATAGTAAAAGAACAGTTATTATTATTATTACTACCGTTATCATTAATTATCACAATTACAACTAATCTAACTTCATACCAAATTTCACAAAAATAATAAAAATAAATAAATGTAAGATATGAAAAGAGAGAAAAAAACACACAATGAAACATATATATATATATATATATATATATATATATACAATTCAATTCCTCATTGAAACTGCACCAAATAATCCAACTAATAAATATAAAGGTAATACATAAAAAACACATACACACGCAATAAAATACAAATAGAAATAAATACAAAAAGAACATTATCCCCTAATTACCTCATTCGCTCAGTGTTAATACTACTCATTACAACACTAATAAATAACTCTTTCCCTTATTTCCTCGGCTCCCTCCCCGTCGGTCAGTTCCACCCTCAGCTGTCGAACTTTTGCCATAAATTTTCCCACACTGTCACAGAATTTAGCGTTATTTAATATATCGTATGTTGCCAAGTGCCTCCTGCTAGATGTAATAAAGGACTCTGGCAGGAATCGTTTCTCAGAGCTTCTGTGGCTTCACACTCCTATAAAATATGGTGTGATGTCTCGCCTCTACCGCAAAGAGGACATATTGAATAAAGGGTACTATACATTGAAACATACGTAAGGTGAATAAATTAATGAAAAACAAGTAAATAGTACGCGAAAATATGTCCTTGCAAGGTTAATGGAACTGAGGAGTATCTATGCTATCTCATTCCGATTTTCGCCGTTCCATATGAAGGAATAAGAAAATGTTGTAGAGGAAAACTGAAGTACGACACAACAGCAATAGGGCAGGATCGCCGAAATAAAACCCTGGACAGCGAACGAGCAGAAAGGAGCGTAGCAATTCTCGCAAGAGAAGAAAAAAGAAAACATTATTAATGAATATTAGGTCTATTTTTAGATTTGAAAAAAGTTCATAAAAATGTGCATTTCTTAAAAGTGGCTGGCGTACAAATAAATATTTACTTTCAAATATATTTGAATATGCCCAAATATCACCGCTATGCATTCCTGATAGTCCCTCTATGACGCAACTTGTTGAGTTGTCCATGTGGCAGTCATATTACTGGCAGACAATGCCATTCTAGGAATTCGCACTCTCTCCACCACGAATTGAGCAAGTGTCCAGTGGCTATTGCGCAATTTCAACTTCAAGATTCCATTCAGCTCAAAAAGACATAGGCTAATTTGGTGATCCAGCAGTCTACAAATTAATGTATTAAAATGAAACAAATTAAAATTCTTACGAGTCTGAGAAAGAAATTAGAACCTAATGAACTGACAATTGAAGAGGAATTTCAAATCTGTTACGATGTGGCATATTAAATTACAAATTTATCTTCCATTCCTACGTCTTTGCCTTAATTCCTTTCTTGTGCTTTTACCAATCTCCCCCCCGATTCTCTTTCCTCTCTTTTTCCTTCTGCCTTCAACCTTTTCTTCTTCCCGTCTTTCTCAATAATCTAGCTATTTGGGCTCGAGTTATGGAGGTTCAAACCTAGCCGAAGCCGATGAATTTCAATATGCAATAAAATAATTAGCATGGCTTCCTCCGGGAGCAAAATGAAACTCGAAGGCGCGTGTTATAGATTCACAGAACGTCACGGACCCCTTTACCTGATACAGAGTTCCAGTCTAAATCTGTCGGCCATTTCTCACACAAGTTGAATTTGAACAATGAGACAATGACTTTTGTAGTCATTAAATAAAACACTACCACCACCACCACCAACACCACCACCACCACCACCACCACCACCACCACTATCATTACCATTAGAGGAAGTGTTACAAATATGGAATATTTTTTTTTCGTTCTGGAACTTATATGTTTTAATACTGAACGAAAAGTATTGTCCTGTCTATTGCTGAGTATCCCTTGAATACTATTAGTAAGATGTTATTTTGTCTTTAAAATCTAACATAATCCCTTCATAAAAATGGAGGTATAAGCATGGAATACTATTAACAAGTTGCAAGATTGACAAAATTTGCAGTCAGAATGGACTCTACTAAGGAAAGCACAGAACAAGCATTCAGCATCTTCATTAGGTGTTTTTCCAACCGTAATACTGAATCGAATGAATCGTCTCTCGTCTTTTCTCGTACTGGTTTTTGACATCTTGCATTGCCTTTTCATTTCGCTGTTTTCTAAGTTTGTTGAATGGGTTTTCCCTCCTCCTACAGGTGCCAACACTAGAACGAAACAGAAAACCAGGGTTAAAGATGGAGTACTAATAATAAGATTTCATATTTGTATAATGAAAAAACATATAATATAAAAATGAAATCAATTAAACATACATTGTTAAAAGTTGATTATCTCTCTTGGTATGGGATATATCATTTATTTCTAATACCAAGGAAAGAACTTACCGTTTTCACTTTCCTCGAAAACGGATAAACGTTTCAACAGTTCAGCTTCTGACTGCAAACTAACACATTTCCGAAAAAGAGAGTAACAGTGTGTAGTAATTTGGAAGGCTTCCGGTTACTTTCAGGTCGTATATCACACTATTATTTTCATATCTGTTAATCATTAAAAGCTGAAGTGTCCATCGCTGTGGAGTAACGATTAGCATGTCTGACCATGAAATGAGTGGGCCGGGTTCAAATTCTGGTTGGGACAAGTTGCCTGGTTGAGGTTTCTTCGGAAGTTTTCCCTCAACCAACTGAAGCAGAATTGCTTGGTTACTTTCGGCGTTGTACCTCGGATTCATTTCGCCATCGTAATTACCATTTCTCTCTTTCATCATCATCATCATCATCATCATCATCATCATCATCATCATCATCATCTCCGTTTCTTTCCTAGGCTTCGGGCTTGCTCCGATGCAGAGTAAACTGCGGACCGCCGCGGAACTTGGACCCCTTGAATAGGGACCGGATTTTTATGTAATTACATATTATATTCCTTTCAACTTAATCGTATATAAATAACAAATCTTTGTGAATCTTGTAATTATTATTAATATATCAAAATTTGATACTACATATTTTTACATATTTACTCCACATTAAATATTATGGCTTGGTATTACATAAATCTACATATTTAGGGGATTTATTCATTTTTACTTCTCTAAGAGGAAAAAAAATTGAAATACACAGATTTAAAAAGTCTTTTTACCTACCCAAGAAAAGATATAGCTATTTCGGGACGAAACATAACGTCCTTAGTTCCAGGAAATAATAGAGATACTCACTCCATACCGCCCACTGTAAATATGAATGAACAAAAGGCAATCTTTCTCACACAACTACCTTGTATTGTAAAAATCACTCAGAAAGTAGCGTTGACTTCATGCGGTGGAGTGGAACGAGGACAACATGATTTGTCTCAAACTATAATTGTTCTGCACACGTCTTAACAAGCCATTACCATGCACTTTGCAAACTTACTCACCCTCTTCCTAATCCTTCCATGGAAAACCTGTGTCAAGTCTGACATGAGCCGCAATAAAGTAGCCGATGTTTGAAAAGAAGCTGGAGTAAAGGAATAAACTTGAAAGATTAAAATAAATAGCTTTTAGGTTATTGCTTGACCTCTTTACTTTAGATTTAGTAGACCTATACGGAAATAGGATTTTCTGTGCAATTAAAAAGTATGGTTCTCGGCTGGAATAATTCTACTCTTCTGAATGAGACAGGAATGTCACTTTTCAAACAACAGTTTGTAAATACCTATAGTTTGAGGTTTTAGTAGATACTTTGTTTCTTACAATGAGCAGCTAAAATGTATGTGTCCCACATCTCCTCTTATTTTCTCCTAATCCAGTAAAGTGAAACAGTGCTTGCAGTACTGTTGTGTTATCATTTCACTTAGTTCTCTAGGTTTAGTACTTACACTAGTATAAAGTGCAAGTGAGTTTATCTACTCTTTTTAACTAACTAAAATGGCCTCTGTATCTTCAACCCTAACGACAAAAATAAAATTATGGATTGCGATGGACGAAGCTTTCACTACAGATGGAAAAATAGTAATGTGTCAAGTGTGCGGTAAAAAAGTCGGGTGCTCTATGAAATCACAACTGGAGAGTCTTACCTTTCCTATACCTGCCAGAGTTGAATATTAAATATTTTCATGATTTTACATATTTTGGTACTGTACATATTCAGCTTATTTTTCTTACATAGATATGTACATATTTCACACCTTCATATTACATTAAAATCTGGTCCCAAGTGATCATTCGCTGTTGGTTTGCACCATGGGTTCTCCACTGAGCTCATGTAACTCGTGGGACCGGAGTTGAAGAACAGCGTTGAGATCTACACGGAAAGGTAAAGGGATCATGTTGACTGTAGGGGATTTCGGAGACGGTCCTCAGGGGCGAACTTAGGGAACACATGCATCCTAACTTCATCAGTTGCATCAACCTATTTCTTTCTTTTGTTACTGCAGTAACTTAATCTTTACGAAATTTTTATTCAAGATGCTCTTTAGTATCAATATTGAACGCAATTTTGTATACTTTCAAAATATGACTTCACTATCAATTAGAAAATAAATTTGCTTTGTACACCCACAAAACGCAAAAAATGATGAAAAATTATAATTTTCAAAATATAACTATTTTAATAGAGAATTTCTTCCCTTTAATTTGATATAAGAATTTTCAATTTATGCCTTATGGTTTTTCAGATAAGTCCCATTTTCCAAAATTCTACGAAGATCACTCCAAAAGTAATGCACAACATTTTTTAATTGATTTTTTATTCTAAACCTTTGCAATATATGGAGGTCATAGATACATCCTTCCCCCTTGTATTCAAATTTAATTTAAGTCGTTCCCGTGAGTGGCGCCATGATGGCACTTCTTCGAGATGGCTGCTGTACTTGGATGGACAACACTGAAACATCCGTTTACAGTCCTGATCTGGCACCATGCGATTACCATCTCTTTGGTAAACTGAAGGAACGAGGTTTGAATATGATGACTCCCTCATGCACGCTACTAAAGAGTGGCTCAGACGTGTTGGTCCAGACTTTTATCGTGCAGGTATACAGGCCCTCATTCCAAGGTGGCGTAAGGCAGTTGAAAAGTGCGGGGATTATGTGGAAAAGTGACGTATTGTTCCTGAAGGATGTATCTACAGTCTATGAAAATAGCAAAGCTGTAGGATAAAAATGTAATTTTTAAATAAATATTTTGGATTACTTTTGGAGTGATCCTCGTAGCAGTCAATCCCTTCGTCCAGCATTGCTTGTAAAATAAACTTCTTTCTAGTCCCAAAATAGATGCATAGGTATCAGTGCATGATGATTAGGTTGAAAACACGTTTTTACATAATGAAGTAATTTATAATCTTTTAGTGTTAGTCATAAAACTGTAAATTTGAATGTCAGTGATGTTGTACGTCATTTTAATAAGAGTCCAAAAGTATAAATTAAAATTCTGAGGAGGATGGAAATAAACCCTGGGACAAACACCATCGCAGAATTTGTTGCATCAATGGAAAATAAGAACATAATGCTAAAAAAAAACATTCAACACCTGAAGTTAAAACAAGGAGGAGTTATTTGAGAGGCAGAAAGAAGCTGAAACTGGACCGACATGAAGTTGTTTAAGGGGTGACATATGATGATGGAGTCTTCTGGGCTCTGAAAGTTTGTGGCTCATTTTCTGTAAATAGTAATTTTAGAATATTTAATTCTTTTAAACATGATATCTCAGCCAAATATGATGACACCAAGAAGATATTGGTGTCATTTTGAAGTATGAAATGTCCCCTAGAGCCTGACAATGAGTAAAATAACATTAACATAGTTAATAATTATCTATGAATTTTTTAAATGACATATGCAACATAAAATATTAGTATAACTTACATATATGGTAATATTTAATTAATTTATATAAAAATAAAAAAGTAGCTCTATGTCAAGCACTAAAGCTATAAAACAGTGAAAAAATATGGCTCTATCTTAAAAACTGCATGAGCTATCATGTTTCAAGTTGTATGTCAAAATTATGAAGAAAATAATTTTTATAAACAATTTAGACATAATTTCAAGGGATCTGTTCACTTCATTCTCTTTCTGGTACCATTCTCAATTATATAAAAATTTGACAGAGCAAAATTATGCAAAAAAAAATTGTACGTAAAGGTGTATATATACCTTAAGGGAGGCTTACCTTATAAATGAAGTAAAGTGCTGTACATCCAAAATGACATTATAACCGCCTTCATTACACACACAACGCTTTTATACAACCCAGTAAGATATCTTCATTTATGTATTATATTGTTTAAGTAGGTATTATGTAATTGCTGTTATTTTTCATACATTCGCATAAAATACGTAAACCGCCTCAAAAACGATATCAGTATTTAAAATGAAACATATCTGTGTACTGAAAGGGATTAACGAATAATTATAATAAGAATCGAAGCGTATTAAATGCCTCTGAACTTTAAACCGAATAGTGACTTGTCAATAGGAGTCAGTTCTCTCACAATGGCCGAGTGAGTTTGATCATGATTGATCCTGACAGGTTTTTAATTGTTTTCGAAAGATAAAATACGAATTCTGAGAATACACTTTTACAACTCCTACGTAGAAGTTCACAAAATTGATTATGCACAAAACTTCTTAGAATGTAAGCACCATTTGTCACAATATAGGCTTAATCATAGATCCGCCAGGATTGAAGAAGATGCATGAAATCTTTTCTTAAGAGTTTGCGCTACTGAATTTTAAAATTCTCACAATTTTTATCCGATTTCAATGAAATTTTAATCATTAATTTTATTCCTTTGATTAAGATTGGATGATGTTGAAATTTTCAGAAATTTTAGTTTCTAAATTTGGTTACAGCCTACATATTAAACACACACACATCTTTATCTTTACAGTAAATCAGATTACACATAAATGTATAAAGATTTGTTCTAGTTTCGTGGCTTAGAATGTAGCTGAGTAATTGAGTAATGGAAATTGTGTACTTGGTTTCATTATCATTTGTGATTTGGAATACAAATATTGTTGACATTGTTTTTTTAATTTTTAAGGTCACTCACAAAGAATTACACTGGCTGTATTTTTCATGTATCATTAAAAATGATATACATTTCCATAGAGTGGGTCTAGGGCATTTCGTAACCGGACATTTCGTCACAGTTATAGTTTGTCACCTATTTTTTGTCATTCGTTTTTTGGTCATCAAATTAATTTTCCTATCATGTTTTTTGTTACAGAGGAGATTTAGTCACTGAAGATATTTCATCTTATATATTTTGCCAAATTGACCCGCCATGTCCATTTTTCCCTTTAACAAATTTGTCCGCCCTGCGCTGAGCTATTTCTAATGTCTTATTAGTTTGTTCCATAAGGGTCTCAACATGCTGCCCAATATTCTATTATAAGACGTACTAACGACACGTAAGCTAGTAAGCTACTTCCTTTGACTTTAGGCTAACGTTTTTGAGAATTATCGTCACAAATTAAGTTACATATTCGACGCTTTTCTCGTAATATTATCAATTTGATTCTCCCATGTGACATCTGGGCTCAAATAAACTCTTAAATGTTCACAGTAGCCTAAACGACTTTCATACAAGTTGAGAGGATGCGAAGGCATTTCTTTCCCCTTCTACTTGCCCTGAGTCCGTCAGTATAACAGACCTGTAGCTGTTACCTCTTATACCTGCACCCCCCAAGTTGTACACACAAGAAAATAAAATATTAAATAAAGTACATAAATGTATATAAAGTACAGTGACACAGATGTTTGACAATTACATGTTTCAGTATATTTTAGTGTCGTTTTTACAAAATTTTCAACTAATAATTAATTAAATAAAGGGACTCTAGTTTGTATTATGAAGTCAGGGGGGAGTGACACAGTGCAGATTGTTCCGTCGTTTATGCTGTAGAGTAGTAACTAGCAGTGAAGAAAACATTTATCTTCCGCTGTCGGTAGCTTTTTAATGTGCCAGTTGATATAAACAACAATGAAATGAAATATAAACGTTTAATATAGATTTTCGAAATCTAGATTACCGGTAAACATTTTCAATAATAAGAATTTTCACTATGTTAAAATTCAATTAGTCAAGCGTTAATAAGATAGACAGTAGCATCTTCCCCTTCACGGATGGTAAAGCGTGTGAGTAGAGGGGAAGGCCTATCAACCAAACTGAAATGGGGATTAGCCTTCTTGCGTAACTACCACCCAATCGATTTCGTAATTCAGACAAAAATCCTCTCTTTTACAAAAGTTATTGATTTATTTCTGTTCTCGTCAGTACGAAACTCTTGAGATGTAAAACGAGAAAGTTTGTCATCACGGTTATACTCATTTTTTTAAAATTCAAGTTTGGTAATCTTCAGTTCTTGAAAATATATGTAATGATAATGATTATGACGGGGAGGATGATGAGATGGTGATGATGACGACAGCCATGATGTGTTTTGTTCTAAATTATAGTTTGTATAATACTCAGTTTCTTCAGCAGCCACATATTTGGAATATAATGGAATGAAATTTACGGGAGGAGGTACTATGGTCCAGCACTGCGACTTGTTACGATCTATTGCGCTAACTCTCAACCAAGGCGCATTCCCAAACCCACACCGCCTGACTACACTAAGGTTCGCTGTGTACCCAAGTTTCGAGCAGGATAATCCCCTTGTCTCTAGGCCAGTCCCCTCCGTGTGTCGCCAGCCGGCGATCTAGATGTGCCATGGAATGATGACGAAATAGAGAAATGGTGACGAAATGATGTATATGCTTAATATCGAGGAAAAACTGGAGAATCCCAACTGCGACCTTGTTGGCCACAAGTGTCACTACGGATTTTTCAATGAAAAATCCCAGACCAGACCGGGACTCGAACCTGAGCCGCCTGCGTGACAGGCTGGAGGTCTGACCACTCACAAGCAAACATTCTGATCGGGGCAGATAAGATAATTTTTTTCTTTCACCATGTTATTAATGTCAAAAGAAGTGCTTATACAAATTTTGGCCACTCGACCGCAATTACGAGGACCGTAAAAAATAAGTTCGCCAGGGGCCGTTAACAGAAAGAAAACACAATTTCAATGGAAACATTTATTGGAACAGACACAGCAATTGTTGAGCTATTTTTCAACATACTTCCCACGGGAATTGAGACATTTGTCATATCATGTGATCGACAGAGAGGTGCAGACGGCTGTCACACTCTGGTTCCGATCCCAGGCGGCTGACTTCTTAGACACAAGGATACAGAAATTGACCCCATGGTATGACAAATGACTCAATTCCAGTGGGGGATATGATGACAAATAGCGCAACAATTTCTGTATCTGTTTAATAAATCTTTCCATGTGATAATTGTTCTTTTTTCTGTAAATGGCTCCAAGGAAAATCACTTTCTGGACGGCCTCGTAATTGCAGTCGAGTGACCAAAATTTGTATATGCACTTCTTTTGACATTATTAACATGGTGAAAGAAAACTTTTAACTTTTATATCTGCCTCCATCAGAATGTTTGCTTTTCAGCCAGCGCAGGGGTGCAGCCACATACTTACGTGTATCAAACTAAGTTCGTGATGTCTTAACAACAACCTCAGAAACTGACAACTGATTAAGATCACGTTTCATTCGTCGATATTGAATTTACACGTTAATCAGAGAGCAATTATTTCGTAATCTTGCTTCAAATTGCCGGGCGCAGTGAACTCTACGCCTAAGGCGTGCAGTTTAACGTTGCATAGAAGCCAAGGTTGTGGATTCGAAACCCGCCTATGGCGTATATTTGTTCATTGTTGTTGAAAATCTTCTGCCACCTCATGACGAAGGGCTTGCTTCGTGCTGAATATACAGTATGTGAATAGAGCCGTTATACAATGTCTCCCACTCGTTACCGAATCCGGAATTTATTTTAATAATTCCAATACTTATCAAGATATTGATCATTGTTGTGTGGTGCAACTTGGAGTAGCAGCAATGCGCTTGTCCACTGGTTTATTTGTGCCTGTTGCGTTGCGTGTGTAGGCCTAATCATTGATTGTTGATTGTCTTTATTCGTAATTCGAGTGTATTGGAAAACAGACTCAATACGGACTCAGTGTTGCCATAGCGGTTTTGTAGCTAAATCTGATGTTTTCCGGACTATGGTCAGCTACAGAATTTTACAGTTAGCGGCTACCTGTTTATTTGGCGTTTTTTTATGATTCCGGCAGAAAGAGACGATATTTTTAAGTTTTTTTTTTTGTAAATATATAATTGTTTTTATATATACTTGCAGACAACAAAATTAGTTCATCATAAACTAGAGTTTAATATGGTATTATAACAATTTTATCACTGTACGAGAATAAAATATCAACGTTTTATGTTAACTCGATTTGGTACAACCACGTCCATTTCCTGCCTCATCCATTGTTGCTGTACAAATAAGGTATGCCACATTTTCTTAAACTCTTAATCTAATCATGTATGCATTGTTTTTTGTAAATTAATTGATATATTTAATCATAAAGAGTAGATAATGAACTGAATTATTATTATTATTATTATTATTATTATTATTATTATTATTATTTTCATTTATGATAATTAGGCCTATAGTATGATATATTATTTAATTTATAATTCCGCATTATTGTTTACATAATGCAGACATACTTAAAACCAGACTCATTATTGGCAGGCACGTCTCCAGCTCAGTGTGAATTTTTTTAGTAGGTTATTTTACGACGCTTTATCAACATCTTAAGTTATTTAGCGTCTGAATGAGATAAAGGTGATAATGCCAGTGAAATGAATCCGGGATCCAGCACCCGAAAGTTATCCAGCATTTGCTCATATTGGATTGAGGAAAACCCCGGAAAAAACCTCAACCAGGTAACTTGCTCCGGGCCACTTGGATTCGCGGCCAGACACGCTAACCATTACTCCATAGGTGTGGACCTCAGTGTGAAATAGATTTCGAACCGACTGGTGTGATTGTGAATGTCATTATTTCTGAAGTGTCCAGTATGTTCTTGAGTTACTTCATTCTATTTTGAAGAAATAACTCTATACGTTCTTATAATCTTGAAAGATTGGTCTGTGAATGGTGGAATTCTGAAGACAATACAGAAGATTCTGACATGGTGGTAGATTATCGGTAGAAAACAGCTCGATAACAAAACTATAGTTAAACTGTTCATATCCTGGGAAAGGGTTTATATGTAATGATAATTTTACTTTATTAGCGATGCTGCCCCTTATATGGTCAAAGCTGGATTATCTTTTGTTTCCTAAATTGACTCATTTTATTTGTGGCATGATTTCATCGTGTTGGTCAGAGACAATTTCCCTAAAGTAGATTTGGTGGAAGAAGTTGCTGGTGGTAGTTGGAAAGCTCGATGTAAATGGTTAAGGTGATATTGAATGCAAAATATTCAGATTTAGGCCCTAATTGTCCACACGATTTTGCACAGAACATAGAGCCTACAAAGTGATACACACTTTCTATAATTTAGTATACATGTTTATAAAATTCTCCAATTCCTAAAACTGTATAGTTCGTATTTCAAATTTGCAAGTAATGTGTTAAGATAAATCTGGAGTTTTTCAACTACAGTTTAGCGGTTTTTTTAAGCTTGTGCAGCGGTAAATGGAATTCTGAGTTGGCAACACTGAATACGGTTCAGTTCGTAGAAAGACAAGTAATGCAGTTGAAATGAATCGGTATATTCTAGAAGAGTGTATTGGAAGACAGACTCAATACAGACATGTCAAAAGCTGTTTGTAGAGAGATTTGGAGACAACCGACATCCATCAAGAATGTTCACCATTTGGGCCTTATCGAAGAAACTTGAAACACATGGAACTTTACTGGACAGACATGCAGGAGGTAGAAAACAAATGACACAAGAAACGATCGAGAATGTGAAGGATAGGCTACTGGCGTCTCCCTCTAAATCACTCCGCCGACTTTCGCAAGAAACAGGAATGTCCAAAAGCACTTCTCAGCGTGCTGCAAAAGAAGCGAAGGTTCACGCTTACCGTTTCACTGTGGTGCACGAATTAAAATAAACTGACAAAGTGAAACGAGTACGTTACTACCAAATATTTCAAACATTTCTTCAAAATATTCCGATCATTCTGGACTACACTTGGTTCACGGGCGAGATGTGGTTTCACCTGTCGGAATACATAAATAATCAAGAGAACTATATTAAGAACTTTTATAGGCCTAGTGTAGAGTAAAGAAGAATGGACGACATAGAAAATTTTAGTTTGTCGCTTAATTTCTAGGTATTGCCAGTTTTATCAGCAGGGAGACTGTTGTAGTAACTTCAAACAATTTTCACAGTTTATTTTTTGTAAATTTGACAAATGAAATTTTTTAAATGAAAACGTGCTTGAAATAATTGCTGAAGATTCCTTTACAACTTCCTGTATCTATTATCCTGTTTTGCAGGTCTATTAAGGATGGAAAAAATAAAATGACGGAATATGTAATGTGTTCAAAGGTACAACATGTTCATGTACCTTGGAACATACCATCTTGTACCTTGGAACACATAGAATATAGGTGGGAATATAGCTGTAAAAACTTATAATCATATTTAAAATGCATTTTACACATAAACCAGTGCAGGCTTCTCTGATTGAGATATTATTTCCTGGAGGAGCAATAACTGTTTCAACACTTTCTTCAAGACATCCGGATCAATTGGGGGCCTCTTAACTCCAGACTTACCTCGTGACATGATCTTAAAATAAAGGAAAAACAAAAACCGATAATATCGTGTACCTTGGAACATGTTCCTTGGTACAAGATATTTTGTGTTCTAAGTGCAAGAGGGTGCACGTTTAAATAAATATGGCTCCCAAAACTAGAGGCTCGAATAAATCATGGAAACTAACATAACTTATGTCATTAATTACTCACCAGATGGTATGAAACATACCGTACTTGATTGATAATCACAAATACAATTGGTCTCGTGTTAGAAATATATCAATGAACGAAATATTTACTTTTGGTACTAAAATATACCGAGCGGGCTAGCGGCGTGGTAGAAGGCTGGCCTCGCATTCGGGAGGTCCAGGGTTCGACCCCACAGTTCGGCAATCCTAACTGAGGTTTTCCATGGTTTCCTCAGTTATTTCCAGGCAAATGCCGGGATTGTACCTCTTGAAAGTCCGGCCATGGACGGCGATCCTTCCCTTAATCCTTTCATATGTGTGAGTGAATGCTGTGTAATGTCTTAAAATGTTTGTGTTGTATCGGAGGTGGCCCTGGCATTGAGCTGATCCCTCATCTGGGGAGGCCTTCCATGTCCTTGTGTGGTCAAAAAAGTATGTATGTGATCCATAGATTAATTCCTCTCCCGACAGGTCGCGGCCCTGTAAGGCCCGGGTGGCGTGGGTCGTGTAATGAACCTGAAAGGGAAAGGTTAAACTAAGGGAAAGAAGAAAAGAAGAAGAAGAAGAAGAACTAAAATGTTATTTTGTCCACAGAACTCACACTTTGCAATAAATAAAAACGAAATTATGACCAGAGCTACTTAGCAGCTTTCTCTAAATCTACTTAATTTTGAGTCCTCTAGGTAGCAGCAAAAATTAGAAACAAAAAATGTTCAAAGGTACACTGTGTTAAAGGTACAACAGTCTCCCCTAATGGTGTAAATATAGATAGTGTTAATCGGTTCAGCTGACGGTTTTTCGCCAGAAGATCCGGAACTCGTTTCCCGACGCATTCCTGGAGATTTATGTTTCACGTAACGGCTGATATATAATTGGCTTCTTCATATCTTTCTATTTTATCGCCATTTTAACATCAATGTTGCTCAATCATTTCTACATATTCGTCTCATTGGCTAGGACAAGTCGCTATAGTTTGAAAGGGTTGCTACACAAGTGAAGAATTAATATTAAAAAAATACTTTCATTAGAGATTCGGAGGAACTGAGAATGCCATTAGGCTATATTGAAATATTTATAATTTTTAACTCTACCCACCAATACTGAGTGTAACCTGTTATATAACACATATATAAAGATGTATATTTTAATTGGTTATTTAACGACGTTGTATTAACTACTTGGTTATTTAGCGTCGATAGAATTGGTGATACATACGTTCATACATGTTATGCCCAAGACCAAGTCATTCACTGCAAACTCAGTTTTCTGCAATCTTTTTTATTTTCTGCCTTTTTCTTAGATTACGCATTATGGTTCATTTATCTTAATGTATGTATTTATTTACACTGCAAGTGGGCAAGCACCTGGTGGCAGTGGTATACACAATATAAACAATACACAATAAAATGATAAACAATACATAATAAAATTTACAATACACAATACAATAAGAATACACAATACAATTTAACACAATAATTACAATTAATAATAAAACATAAATAAAATACCTAATTTTACAATACAACCTACATATGTATAGGCCCTACATAAGTTTCAATAGTATTTCACTTTACTCTCATCTCACTCACTATACTGGCACTGTGACGCATTTCACTGACACTTTAGGACACATTTCACTGACACTCTACAACGCATTTCACTGACACTATAGAACACATTTCATTGACGCTATAAATTATCACTGATCGGAACTATTCACTGCACTGTAAAACCATAACTTCACTGACTCACCTCGCTTCACTGATACAACAGTTCAAATAAGTTAAATAATTACACCTTTATGCATACTTATAAACATAACTACATTTAAGCTAAACATTTCTAGTCTAAGGCCCTCTTACACGCTATTTTTAAATAATTTACAATTCAAACCAAGGAAGTAACTTGTCAGGCTAAGTAAATACATGTCACCTTAAAAAATTAAATGTTAAATGTCACCTTAATTTTAATTTGCACTTTATACACAACTTTTTAAGTTATTCTTGAACCTCCTTAAGGAAGGACAGCCCTCAAAGACCGCTGCAGGTAGGTGATTCCAATTACTTATAGTTCTATTTAAAAATGACAATTTACCTACATCCGTTTTCTGTTGCCTACACTTGCTTTTAAAATCATGATCGTTCCTACCATAGTACGTTGGCTTTTCTAACCGAGCCGTTATGTCTACCCATGATTTCTGACCTAGATGCGCTCTAGATGTCTTCTATCATATGATATTTCCTTCTTCCACGAATTCTTCTCCCGTTCACCATTACTTGCAGTGCATCCTTCAGCAGGCAGTTTCCTCTCAACCAGTGAGGAAGAAAAAACACATTTATTCATCCTATGATAGCCGTACAAGGAGAATGTGAATTCTTACGTTTTCGAAACAAAGAAATATAATTACATAGCCTATAGGATATTTTATTATTTGCTGTATCACTATTTAAATTATTTAACAGAGCAAAAATCTGAAAATCGATAAATATGTCACATAGGAAATATTGCAGGAACAACGACGATGTGATGCGTGCTTTATACAGAGATGCTAAGATTGGGGGCATGGAAGTGTAATAAAATTGTCAACGAAGAAGGGGAGCGCGTTTGTCCGCTTTGCAAAGAAAAGGATTCCTATAAGGATATTTTATTACTGTGTGTCGAATTGGAACATGTGCGGAGAAAATATTTACCACCCTCGATGCTAAGGCAGAGTAGGAATTCGCTTGCATGTCTTGACCTCATGGGGAATAGAGAATGGGAACAAAAGACTGGATTGTTCCTCTTGAAGGAGAGAAAGATTAGAGCTGCAGCTGCCAAAGTTTGCGACACGAACTGAGGAAGGGATAATAGTATCCACCCAACTGTACACTTTTATGTCTTTTAGGTTAGGATATATTATATAATGTGTTTTATTGTGTAATTTCCATTCTTAATATGTGTGTTCTTTTAGAGAGTAGTTGGATGTAATCATAGGTGAGGGGGACTTACAAAGGAGGGCTTGTTTCGGGTACAAAGCACGTACGGTCAGAAGACCCGTGCATTGGATTTAAGACAAAATTATGATAATATAAAATTTGTATGTATAATATTAGTCAATAAATTCATCTATCTATCTACAGAGATGCTGTATACTTCACAATTCCCGCGCGGGATATCCGTTTCGAAGACGTAGCCATGTGAACAGTTAGGGAATGTG
The DNA here is from genome assembly GCA_025594305.2 of Periplaneta americana. Classification (NCBI taxonomy): domain Eukaryota; kingdom Metazoa; phylum Arthropoda; class Insecta; order Blattodea; family Blattidae; genus Periplaneta; species Periplaneta americana. The sequence goes on from JAJSOF020000038.1 coordinate 23,394,976, forward strand.
TGTTCAGTCAGGTGTTACAGACCGGCACTTGAGGTTGTTTAAATGCTGCCCATGTCTCGTAGCTCCTTATTCGTCATTGTCCATCTCTCTGCATACAGGAAGCGGTCCACAAGGAAGTCAAGTGGGCCCACAATCGATTATCGTTAACACATCGACTTGTATTAGGGTGTAGCCCATCACTCTTGGCATAAGTCAGCGAGTGTTGACCAAGCAGAGCAGGGGAGTGGGGCGCAGGTGGGTGTTTCCCGCGGGAGGAGAGTATAATGGGTGCATATATGAAAGTGAAACTTCTTATGTAGTAATCCGGCCTGGCCCTTGCACCAATTACATCATATCCTTCTCTCTCTCGTTGACTGCCTGTCTTTTTCTTGAAACCCCCCAGGTTAAATTTGCCCCTGACCCCCATCATTTACTGGGAGGACCAATCTTATCCTCTACTTTTACTCTGCGGGCATCTTATGTTGATGATTTTTGCGGTAGAGGGGATACACAAAGAATTAGCAGTCAAGTTTTACTGAAGTATATAAACCAATCGGTCAGGTGTGATAGGCATGCATTCGCTTTGCAACGCAGACACTACAATCATGTACAAGCTGGTGAGTTTTCATTTATTCGTAAGTCGGTACATACATACAGTATAAGCTACACTACCTAGGATAAAAGGAATACCTATAAAGAACGCTAACATCTATTCAATAGGTACAGTACGTTAGTAATTCAACAATTTAGTAGTGAAACTAAATTTCAAGTTCTAACCGTGATTAATTCGACACAAAGCTCTTAGTACACGTTAAATATTAATGAGCGCCTGACCGGAGTACAGGAAGTCGCAGGTTCGGATCCCGCTCGAGGTTGTGAAATTTTTCTTTCATACCATGGCATGATTGTGACTATATAAGTATTTAAATATTCATTAATATGTCACATCAACGGACGTATATACGTCATCCAACATCGAAAGATGAAGTTTACAGTTAAATATTACTTGAAACTTCCACGGTTTACAAGTATTACCAGATAGCTATTTCATTTTCGCACCGTGTGATAGATGCAGAAAGACCAGACGTTCTGGAGCACGTATTACCTCCATCATCTGTGAAGGTAAGAAAAAGTGACCTGTCCACACCTGTGGAGTAACAGTTAGCGCGTCTGGCCGCGAAACCATGTGGCCCGGGTTCGATTCCCGGTCGGGACAAGCTACCTGGTTCAGGTTTTCTCCGGAGTTTTCTCTCAACCCAATACAGTATGAGCAAATACTGGGTAACTTTCAGTGCTGGACCCCGGACTCATTTCACCGGCATTATCATCATCTCATTGAGACTCTAAATAGCCTAAGATGTTGATAAAGCGTCGTAAAATAACGTACTAAAAAGTGACCTTGTCTTCCGTGATGCTGATAGATCTGTTCCGAAACGTTGGATATTTCTGTATCTATGTTAAAGTACAAAAGTCTAAAAATCTCGCACCTATTTAGAATCATTACTGTGTTTGAATTGCAACTTTTTCCACTGCTCGATAAAGAATCAAAATCAATAATTTCAATCTATTCGAAATTATCCGACTGATATCTCGGCATTGAAAGTTTTACAGCAACTCAACCATTTAATAGTTTTATAAAGTCTGAATTGATTTTATTTACAACGCTTTCATATCTATCACGTATATGAGATTTAGTTCATACATTATTCAACTGTGAAGATGTAAATAAAAATGCTCAAATACAAGTGATCATAATTTTAATTCAAATCGTATGTGACCAATTTATAATAAAACGTGCGTGACTCAGTAAAATCTTGCTTTACTTTACATAAAGTTTAAGTAGATGTTATGATTAATGTATTAGCTCCTTTACAATTTCAGAGCTTATAGTCAAAGTAGGTCACATATAGCGAACTAATGACTATAAAATTGTTTCACAGGAAATTTTGTGCTCTAATTATTACATAAAGATATGTCATCAAGTTTAACAACGCTACAGCAACTTTGACTTTAATTCATTTATCTATGCTTCAATATTAACGTGTTACAAGAGAGATGCGAATTCTTCATTCATTTCACATGCTGTAAAACTCTTATTTTCATAGTAGTAACTTTAAATCAAGCAACGTAATGCTTTCCAGTTCATCCGGTATGTCAGTACAACGATTAATAGGACCACAACCGATAGAATCTATACGTCTTTTAGTGCTACTATAGAATAATGGTAATTTATTAAATTTTATATAGGCTACGTAAGTTATAGCGCTGTAGGAAGTAATATATCATACAGATTAAACTATGAAATTCCCACAAAGCAAAGTCTATCAATTGTAATTATAGTATTGGTGTAAGAGTATAGGCCCTAGTCCTGTTTATTACAGCATACACATTAGAGATGGGTAAAAAAGGATGGAACATGTTTCTTACAGTGTTACATCCATATCCGCGATGTTTCGGACCGAGTTGTATAGAGCTTCAACTGTAGGTCTACTACAAATTATAATAGGACCTAACCATAGGCAGAGTTATGGGAGGGTATGTGGGAGCACTGCCCCCCACCCACAAATTTGTCTGAACTCTTTTTTTTTCTATTAACATTACAAAATATTGAATTCAAAAGACTTTTCTTGCTTTTGTTTATGAATGGGATATTTGTAAATGCTACCATCGTACCATCTTCCTAAATAAAATGGGTGTTTTCCCAAAAAAATCTTTGGACTATGGTTGTTTTATGAAAACTACTGAAAATGTCCACTCCTTTAACATGGGACTATGGTGTTTTTTTTCACTAACACCTAATTCAGTAGAAGTCCGCTGTAGACTTCTAACACAGGAGTACAGACTGCTACAAAAGAAACATTAAAGTGCTTCCATTCCTCAAACGAGGTACAGTGAAACCTCTCATTTACGGACATCGAAACAATGTGTCCGCATCTGGGAGGTGTTCTTTATTGGGAGGGAGGGTCACCAATCCATCAGTAAAATTATAATATGCATTATGTATCCCTTCACGCTTAAAATGAAATGTATTACTGTAGTTTAATTCTAAACAGAGTCTACAGCACTACAGAAAATTCTTTGCAACTTTGAACTACAGTAGATAAGACCGAAAAAAGGAAAATACAGTACTGTGCCATGCAATTTTATTCTAGGTCTTTAGTTACGCAGTACTGTAATTTACAGTTTTCAAATTAACCTTTATGTTCAGGTGCCATGTCTCTCGAAATAGTACAACTGATTGAAGTGAAGAGAATAATCCTATTAACCCTACGATATGTCGAATACAATTTCACGATCGCGGGAACCTAGGACTCAACAGACACATTGAATTTTATGATTTTGTTTAGCCACCCGCTTCCGGCTAACAAGGGGTAGCCAGCTGGGCTAGTGGTAGCCTACAAGACCCTTATTGTTTTCTTTCATGTTAAGGAATTTCTGTACAGTTCTCAAAACTAAATTTTCCATTTTTGTAACACATTAGGTCTTGAAATCCAAGTTCTGTCCGCAGTGAGAAGGTAAAGCAAGCTTTAGGACTGTGAAACAGCTGTCCGTATCCGTATCTGAGAGTGTCCGTAAACGAGAGTTAAATTTATCATTATTTCTATATTATTTCAGTTGAGACATAAAAGTCTGTCCGTATATGAGAAGTGTCCGTATCTTGGAGGTGTCTGTAAGCAGAGGTTTCACTGTATAGAAATTCTTATACATTCAGAAATTTAAAATAAATATTATAGTTTAGACACATGGTCTGAAGACATTAATTCGTCAATTTAAGCACAGAAACTTAATCATAAACAAAAGCAAGAAAAACCTGTTGCATTCAATATTTTCTAATGTTAACAGAAAAAAAGAGTTGAGACAAGTTTGGAGGGACAGTGCCCCCTATGCCTCTCCATAACTCCGCCTACGATCAGTAATGAAATATGTAGCTAAAAATAAATTGCGTCATGAAAATTCGTACATAATGTATATTCTCATAAAAAAGCTCGACTTTTACGAAAGCATACATACTGTAGGATAATAATTCTATCAAATGTAGAAGCATATGATCGCACGTGTGTTTTATATAATATATTACGGGTTTCAAACTGTACCGTAATCATTTCAATGATTTATATTGTTGTGTCTCGTGAGTTACAAAGCATAACGATCCAATCTGATATACGTAAAAATTTCGTCAGTATATCATCTTGTGACCAATTTATTGTGTCCATTCAGTGCAAAATGTTAGAGGTCACTTATTTGTTTCGAATAATAACTCAATGGATTATAAGAGGCGTGAAAACCTTTAACCACGATATGACTTTCTTTATTGTAAGTTATAGAGGTGATCAGCACGACACAGAGAGAACATGTTACTCCCATTTGCTTGGTTTTAGACGAGAGTGCTTTGCTTTGTAGTATTAATCTTTGTATGATCAATGTGAACGAAAGGGAAATCATATTACAGGGTGAGACAACAATGAAACAGCTGTTCTATTTTATTCGTATTTATTTTTAACAAAATTCTAAATCACATAAATTTTAAGTACAATTATATAAGAATTTAACACTGAGAATAAAAGTATACATTATTAATTATATGTATATAATCTTTTTGTAATTTTATTCCAAGTAAAGCCTATCGTTGTTTCAACTTCATGCACTATAGAAATACGGTCAAATGGAAAAACAGTTTTCATTTTAACTAATTAACATAAATCATACGTACCGTGACACACCTCCATTTCACAGTAATTCACTTCACAACATATGAAATTTTATTTTTAGATTATAAATTGAAGTTACAGGGAAACTGTGGATTTGGTGTAAAATAATATAATAATCGGAATGAGAACAATTCAATTATAAACCTTGTAAATATTAATATCGAATGAAAACAATTCTTACAAAAACTTACCTTCATTTCAATATAATGCAAAAGTGTAACGAAAACGTTTCCTTCAATGTTAAAATAATTTTGAAGGAATTTCAATTAAATAATCAAGTTAAGGTATCAACCTCCTTTGTTTTGTGATGTGTAACTTTTAAACCGTTTCTTCGTAACGTCTAAGATTTTGACTTCTTTCTGAAGTAATACATAAAGGAAGTCGAGTTTCAAGTGGAATTCATGGAGTTGACAGAGAATTTATGCATGACAAAAGGGAAGTGTAATAGTATATTAGATATAAGATTGGGAAGTGTTTTATACAAAAGCACTTTATACAAGTTCCGAGATTTCGTAATGCACTTCGAATTTTATTTTTTATTTTATTTTTTGCAGGATAGTATATTTTGAAAACTATATCTAAAAAAATATTAATATTCAGTACCTACTTACGTTAGACTATGAACAGCTGACTGATTCTCGGCAAAAAGTTTGTCATAGGTGTAGGTAGATGGCAGGAGTAGTTTTAATTACAACCCTAGAGCAGTTATTTGTAATATTTCAACATACTTATCTAGATTGGCAACTCTGAATTCAGTAAAATCAGCTTCCAATAGTGGCGGCCGTTTGCTCTAACGACGAAAAAACACACTATCATGCAAAAACAAACACAACAGTATGGATCTTATATTACTAATTAAGTATCGAGATTCTGAGAAAGTTATCTTCTCATCCTTATTGTACGCATGTACTTACTACAGTCAACTCTGGATATAGTGAACTCGGTTATAGTGAACATTCGGCTATGGTGAACCTAATCATTGGTTCCGATCTGCATACATTAAAAAAGTGCATTAATATTCCCGTTTATAGTGAACCCTCACTTCGGTTATAGTGAACCTAAAACTAGAACTTTCTCAAGAAAATATAATTTTAAAATGGCCAAAATGGTAATTTAGGAAACCCTTCCTCCTATAAACTTCAAGAATATGTTCAGAACAAAATCTCAAACCTTCTACTCCTTAAGTGCATAGAAAGACAAAGGATTTGTTCAGCTTCCTGGACAGCTTGAAATATGTTAAAGAGAATAGTGTACGCTGTGAGGGATAAAGGAAGGATTAGTTCTCATTCCTTTAAAAGAGGCTATTAGAAGAATAGGAAGAGAAAATGTTTCCTTTTCTAAAATGGAGTAGAGTGAGGACTAAGGGGTAAATACAAGAAGGATTACAGTATAATGGTCCTCAACTTTTCCTCCCGCATCTTTGTAAAAGTGAACCCGGGAAATTCCAAGGCCGAGTACACAGTAGCATACCTCAAGTGGGAAGAAGTGCGAAATCGGTCAGTGAATACTACCTACATGGCTAGATTAGATTCAAGTTTCGAAATGTGAACATCAGGATGTCGAAGCTTAAAATGTTTCTAAGTTGGATGATAAAGCGAACATTAGTACTGATATTAAACGTGGTCTGACACAAACGGGCATTAATACTGTATGTATAGCAACGTCAGTAGTATAAAAACAGACACTTCGGTTTTAGTGAACCTCGGATATAGTGAACGAAATATGCCGGTCCTCAGAGGTTCACTATATCCGAAGTCGACTGTATTATTACAGAGAACCTGAGTAAAATATTACAGAAGTGTTAAGATATTGCAATGCTTTGATGAAGAATACATGTATACTCCATTAAGCTAAAGGGTTTGCAGAAACTAACTGCGAGGTTTGTTCACAGGTCATCCTGCCCCTCTTCTTCGCCGCCGCTTCGGCTGGCTACCTCGGCGCCCCCGCCGTCGCTACTTACGCTGCCGCCGCCCCAGTGGCCTATGCCGCTCCTGCCGTCCACGCCGCCCCAGTGGCCTATGCCGCTCCTGCTGTCCATGCCGCTCCCGTAGCCTACGCTGCCGCCCCTGCTGTGGTCAAGGCCGTCGCCGCCCCCGTCGCCACCTCCTACGCTAACACCTACAAGGTCTCCGTCAGGGCTCCCGTTGCTGTGGCCGCTCCCGTGGCCTATGCTGCTCCCGCCGCTTATGCCGCCCCCGCCGTATACAAGGCTCCCGTGGCTGTGGCTGCCCCCGTAGCCTATGCTGCTCCCGCCGCATATGCCGCCCCCGCCGTATACAAGGCTCCCGTCGCTGCCTACGCCGCTCCCGCCGTCGCTGCCTACGCCGCACCCGCCGTCGTTAAGTCTGCCGTCGTGGGTGCCGCCCCTCTTGGTTACGCCGGCCTGGGCTACGCCTCCCCCTACGCTTACGGATACCACCACTAAGAAATAATGATATACTAGCTGTGTATCAATTGTGTACATACTTGTGATATTTATCATTATTTTTTATTTTATTGTGACATCGCCTGCCATGATACTCAATAAATAATCGATCACGTTGAATACTTTTGTTTTGATTATTTTCCCTTGCAATCCCATTTTGCTAGATTGAAGGGCATGTGTCGAAGAAATCATCAAACATATGATTTCTAGAACTCTTACAAAAATAAATATCGCTATCTGTAAATCTTTGGTCACTGAAATATTAGTAGAATGCTTTTATTAAGAGAGAAAATTTTTCGAGAGATTGTTAATCAACAAGTAAAGGCTGGTTCACAATAAACCGGGAACGAGAACCAGAATGAAAACGAGAATCTGAGGACGTGAATATGAAAATTTTTGATTCACAATAAATCGAGAACGTAGACGACTATGCATATCGATATGTATGTCAATAACTATATGTAAAGTCGATATTACGCATTCTGATGTTATTTGTGTATAATTGACTAATGGTGTTCTCTCATGAGTACAAGGCAGCCAACATAAACACAGGTTAACCAACTTCGAAATTTCAACTGAAACATTTCATTAGGTACGTTCTATAAATATGCCCATGCATCTTTATTATCAGAACCTATTTTAAGCCTACCATAACGTAAAATAATTAGAGAAGGAACATTTGCAATAGAATAAAAATGAACACAACAGTAGTTATTGAATTGAAGCATGAATATGTAGTGTGTAATACAACCAATACAGTAATAAAATATGATTCACGATCGTGTTCAAAGATGCAGCTATTGAAAGCCACGTATTCTCCTTCATTTTCTCATCTTTATACGAGGCGCGCCGCTTATCGTAAACGTGAGGATTTTCCTCAACACTCAATATTAGAATCTCATCAAATAAAACTTGCTCCATGATGCACAGCACAGAACAAAATAATGAATAGGTTATGTCACGGTCTTCTTGCTACAAAATATACGACGACAAAATAGCTTTTAGATGGCAATAGAATGAATCTAATGGGCTGTGATCGGAAACGTGAACGCCAAAGTTGAAACTTGGCCAACTCTCCGTTCCCGATCCCGGGCTCCGGCAAGCTTTTCGTTAATTGTGAATGCTCACATTTAAATGTACACATTTTAACAATTTTACCGTTTTCGTTTTCGTTCCGATTCTCGTTTCCGGTTTATTGTGAACCAGCCTTAACTTGAAATTGTCGAGAACTCCTGAGATGACGCGAGGTAATTATGTCTACAACGGACAATGTCTGTAAATTCTACTGCACAAATTGAGAGTAAGAAATTCATAGGCCACGCAAGACGTTCTTACTCGAATTATTCTGTAAGTGTTCCTTGTTATAAAAAGAATAAAACGTAAAAAGAAGGAAAGAGATTAAAAATGAAAGGAGTGTCGTAGAAGAAGGTGGAGAGAATAATAATAAACAGAAGGAAAAGGACTGGTGATAGAACAATTACACAAAAGCAACACGTAAATTATATTCGAGAACTATTATAGGCTACTCGTAATCGTGCGACGCAACAGTTGAAGCGTGCGTCCGAACAACGGGATAAGCGCCACTGTGTAAGGCCCGTTACACACTTGAAGAGTTTTTCGCTAGTGAAAAATGTGTTGCGAGAAAAATCAAAGATTGATAACATGGATTGAAATGGACGTCCACACACTGGAAGAGATTCTCGCTCGAGGAAAAAACCTCGAGAGAGTTTCTCGCTGGAATCGGTAGCTCAGCGAATTTTCTTGACATATTTTTATACTCCTTATTACGATTGAATGTAGAAAAAGATGAAGAACTAATATCACAGGTGGCGATGAATGTATTGTTTTTATCAAAGACGTTGTGGTTGTATATTGATAATGAGGAAAGATGGCTGATAATTGCAGTCATAAACTTATCGAACTTACGATATCACTCGTAGGCCTATTTTAATAATAATAATAATAATAATAATAATAATAATAATAATAATAATATTTATTTGTCAGAAACTAGTTTACAAGGTCTGGATATGATATCGTCAGGTTTGATAATATACACACGCACATACACTCACACATGCACAAACAAATAAACTTAGCACAAATAAATATAGACAAATAAAGAAATAATTATAAGCAAATAAAGATACATAGGCAAACAAACAAAAACTGAGAAATAAACAGGGTATGATGTATGTTAACACATTTATATTAGGATAAAAGGAATAATTAAAATACAAAGAGAAAAATTAAAATATAAAGAAAGGGTTACATTTCTAAAATACAATATTTACATCACGCTCCATGAATTCATTCACTGAATAGAAAGTCTGTTCAGCAACCATCTATGTATGCAGGACTTAAACTTATTTATTGGTATCTTTCTCGCCTCCAATGGTAGCTTATTAAATGTATTTATGCCATTAAAAAAGCAAGTATTTGAGCTCACGCTCAATCTGCACCTTGTGTAATTTAATTTATCTTTATTCTGTAGTGTTAAAGGAATGTATATCTGATCTAGTCTGATAAAGATCTATGTTGGCACTGAGGAAGATCAAGGTTCTGTAAATGAATAGATTGTAAACTGATATTACCTTCAACTCTGGAAATAGTGGCCTACATGATTCCTTGGTATTTTTATTTGTATGATACACGGGATGAAAAGTATAGAAATAAGGAACTCTAAGAAGAAACCTGGGGACAAATATCAGATGATCTGAAAATAAATAGGGTTATATTTTATTTTGGTGAGATTTAATAGTATTAATTGTCCACACCTGTGGAGTAACGGTTAGCGCGTCTAGCCGCGAAACCAGGTGGCCCGGGTTCGATTCCCGGTCGGGGCAAGTTACCTGGTTGAGGTTTTTTCCGGGGTTTTCCCTCAACCCAATATGAGCATTATCACCTTCATCTCATTCAGACGCTAAATAACCTAAGATGTTGATAAAGCGTCGTAAAATAACCTACTAAAATAGTATTAATTACAACATTTGAAAAAATGTTTCTATATGTCTTAGCAGTTTACATAATTTTCATCAGAATATAGCAAAGAATCCTCTATCATATCATGAATGGCAAAAAACAAAAAAACAAAAACTGACGTCTATTCAACCTGAAATAACGCCTAAACGTACAGTATCATCATCCAAATCGAAATCGATGACCGAAACTCGCCTTTATCTTCGTGAGATACAATGTGATTTCCAGATATTTCTGGCTTTAATTTTAGGCTTACTTTTTCTTTTCATTAAGAAAATATATTCATATAACTCCACTACATCATCATCTGAAGATTCGCATTCAACATAGTAGCGTTCGTACGTAATTTGTAAAGTACGACAATTACTTACAGGTTATATATTTAAGCACGACAATATACATAACCTATAATATTTCCCCCAACGAGTCATTACTATAATCAGAAAAATGCTTTCTGCATGAAGGCAGTGCATATATGATCATAGCGAGGTGTGATCTGTGATAGCGAGAACTCCCTAAGTGTGTGGAGGAAGGCTCTTCGTCTTTTTCTCGCAACACATTTCTCGCTAGCGAAAACTCTTCAAGTGTGTAACGGGCGTAAATTATGCAGGAGAGGCTACTTTAAAACACTTCAGCCCATGCTGCACCCAATGCACAAAAGAAAACGAGACTCCCACGGATTTTCGATGAAACAAACCATGAGTCACGAAAGAAGGTCTCAATTTCGGTGTTGAACTGAAAATTCTAGCTTTGCTCAATTTCGCACTTGTTCTGTTCTTTGGCCGCACGCTTCAGCGGTACTTCTGACCGTGAAATGAGTGGGCTCGGGTTCAAATCCTGGTTGGAAAAAGTTACCTGAGTGGGGTTTTTTCCGAGGCTTTCCCTCCACCAATTGAAGCAGAATTGCTGGGTAACTTTGAGTATTGGACTTCGGACTCATTTCGCCATCATTAATTCACATATCATCATCATCATCATCATCATCATTATCATCATCCATATTATAGCTGGGATTAAGTTAATGGTGCGGCGTGCCGTACGTGTACAAGAGTGCAGCCTACAATTAGGCCTATCATTCACAGAATAGGAGTGGTAAGCACAATAAGCAATACGATGTAAGAGTAATGGAACGGAGAAAAATTTTCTCCGGCGCCGGGATTTGAACCCGGGTTTTCAGCTCTACGTGCTGATGCTTTATCCACTAAGCCACACCGGATATCACCCCGGCGTCGGACAGAATAGTCTCAGATTAAGCTCCAACTCTTGGTTCCCTCTAGTGGCCGCCCTCTGCACTACGTCATAGATGTCTATGAACGTAGGACCGAAGTCCACACATGTGCTGAGGTGCACTCGTTATGAGTGACTAGTTGGCCGGGATCCGGCCGTCTTAAATCACGACGTGATTTACGCATATCATATATATTATTTTTTTGTACCGAAGTACATATGATATTTCCATGCAGATATTCTGCGTCATTATACTATGTAAGAGTAATGGAACGGAGAAAAATTCTCTCCGTTCCATTACTCTTACATCGTATGATAACGCAGAATATCTGCATGGAAATATCATTGTACGATGCCAGTACATTAAAATAATATATACAATAAGCAATGTTTTTTAATGTTCTGATGCCCTCAATTAAATTAAGCAGTTTGGAAATTCCCGGTTACTCACCGACAAAGATATACAGTAATAAAATAACTGTATTTAGACGACCTTAAAGAAGAAAAGCGGTGAATATTATATTTCACCATTAACTCACATTATCACAAAAATAAGAGAACCTATCTCCAAGAAAATACCGGCCACAGCTTCTACAGTCGCCGCTTTGTGGCGAAATACTGCCAAATCCAAATATGACCAAATAATTTCTTTGAACTAATTAATTTACAGTGACGTCATGCGTTATTATTGCGACAATACGAAGATTAGAATTTCGCCATAGCTCATATACACATAGGAACAGGATCAACTTTCATTTTGCCTCGTCAATGGTGGTATAGGCCTACTGGTTTCCCTGTTCACCTTTGAACTCAGCATCGTCTTTCAAATACTCCAAGGGCAAAAACATTCAGAGCACTGAATCCTTGTCCAAATCAGCGATTTCAAAACTGTGGTCCGCGTACCCCTGACGGTTGGCGAATGATTCGAAAGGGGTCGGGGATCTAGATGTATCTTCAAATGGTATTTAAACTAAGCTTAATTTTATTATGGTCTCTGTTATTTTAGTCTTTCTTTCTTTCGTTCGTTTCTTTGTTTATTTATTTATTTAGGAGCATGTGAAATGGACAGAAAAAGTAAGAAACGAAGCTGTGTTGGAAAGATTAGCTGACGAAAGAATGATGCTGAAACTGATCAGAAAGAGGAAAAGGAATAGGTTGGGTGACGGTTGAGAAGAAACTGCCTACTGATGGATGCACTGGAAGAAATGGTGAACGAGAGAAGAGTTCGTGGCAGATGATGATATGAGATGATAGACGACATTAAGATATTATGGATCATATGCGGAGACAAAAGGCAGAAAACAGGGAAGACTGGAGAATACTGGGTTTGCAATGAATGACCTGCCTTTGGACAGAACACTATGAATAAAAATGAATTATTTATGATGGTGATGATGCTGAGTGAAGTGATGATGATGATGATGATGATGAAGATTATGATGGTGATGATGCTGAGTAAGGTGATGATGATAATGACGGTGATTATGATGATGATGATGCTGAGTGAGGTGATGATGATTATGATGGCGATGGTAATAATAATGATAATAATAATAATAATAATAATAATAATAATAATAATAATAATAATAATAATAAAACGATTAAGAAGAAGAAAATTTAGAGCTGAAGGAAGGGAAGGGAATGAGAAAATAATGAATTTAAAGATTTAAATAAAATATACGACCATGAATATTACGATGAAGAAGAAAAGTAAAAAAGTGAAGATAAAGATGATTGTGAAAGTGAATGAGAATAAAAATATGCCGAGAAAGAAGTAGAAGATGGAGGAGGAAGAAAAAACGTAATGATGAACATAAAGATGACATATGAGATTAACTTTGAATTAAAGGACAACATTTGGGCTTATGTTCATGGAGTTCCATCAGTTCAACGCTTAATTTCCTTCTCATCTCTTAACATGAAAAATAGTCCCGACATATCCATACAACATTATCGCATGACCTTCTACATGACCGATAATAAGAATAACAATCGAGAAACGTATTGTAAATATTTATATACAGTAGAGTACTACCAAAATTGATATCAGTATAAATACTAAACGAGGTCCTCAGGTTTTGTTTTAATTTATAGGGACAATGAACTCCATTAAAAGGTGGGGGAATTGCCCTTGTCCCCATTACATAGCTTCAGGAAGCAGATAGCTTGATGCAATGCCCCTTACTTTCATTCTTTCTCATTATTATTGTCTTCAATGTTACCACAAGCCATGTTTCTTTATGAAAAACGTTTAAACTAAGAGTTACTCACACGCGATCTCCACGCGTCGTATATTCCCTTTCGTAATAAAGCATTAATTGTAGCTATGTACTAAGTGACGCAAAACAACGATTATTTTAAATTATTAAGAAAAGGGTGCGAACCATGGAACATGATATTTAAGATATAATTAAGTGGAAGGAAACAAAAGAATGAAATAGTTTCATTAATTACTTCACATTCAGGAAAGGGACCGGCATGTCTTACTGAGAACAAGAATTAACCTTCCAGGATGTACTCGTAAAGTCATGTCAATAATTAAAAATTCTAGCTTAAATAAGTACTGTTGTGTTTAGATAGCTTGGCGCGCAGTAACATTATGCGCAGTAAAGCAGACAAGTCCATTTGGCAGTGACAAGAAAAGAAAGGGGTGTAAGGGTTGGTTCCTGTGCAGCTTCTGTGAAGTTCACTTCTTTTTCTCGTGGAAGTGCGTATACTTCGTCCCATAATGTCTGACAGGAGAAGTAAACATTGTAGACAGCCGAGGAGAGAAGTATAAATGCTATTCAAGCAATGGCAAAGGTCTCATTCCACTCTTGTCTTGAAGTTGGGAGGTCTGAAGCATTTTGCCCCTGCCCAACTTCAAGACAAGTATTGAATGAGACCTCTGTTATTGGTTGAATAGCAATTATACAGTACTTCCCTCCTGTCAGACATTATGGAATGAAGTATATGTATACTAACTATTGCAAAAACATTAATACCGCAATGGAACCAATAAAGGTATTGTATACTTGACTCGAAAACATGACGGCCTCTCTTCTTGGAATTGGTAATCCCTCATAAACCCCCATCCTCTACTCAACCCCTAGCCGCGTGGCAGAAATACAATAGATCCCAGCATTGCCAAATCTAGCAGTCATTGCCTCTACCTGTTGGGTTTCACCCGTTCTCAGTATATTTTTAGACATTTGTCGACGTGTTGTTTTATACCGTTGTGCGCTTCAATATGTCTATTTATTCCGGCCATGATTAATGAGTGTTGCAGCAGATGATCCGCAGCCAGGCCTTCAGATTCACCTGAAGATCACGACAAGAACAAATAACACCGTCGAAGAAAACAGAATATCTTATTTGCAGAGGAGCGTAGCTAAGAAAACAAAGTGTTAAAATTATTCTAACGTCAGAAATTCTATCCATAGAGTAATCGAAAGTTGAGGCAGTTTGATAAGTACAAATCTTAATCACTTAACATCGGACGCAACCGGCGGAGTTGGTAAAAAAATTATATATGGGGCATAGAAATTAAGAATTGCGATTCACCATCTGAAGAGAAAATAAACTAAAACAGAATTCGGTAAAATAGACGACTTTATACGTGATTTACTTCGTCGAACAGTATGTGAACAGTACGCGAAAGAGATATCGCCAACAGCAAATAAACTTACGGAAATATTCTGGCCTGATTTGTACATTATGTTTAAAAAATTTCATTCGATTCTATCCAGCACTTTCGGAATTACCAGGAAAAGGATTTTTAAGGAATATATGTAGTTTGCGAAGAAAAAAAAGCTCATGCCGTTTTCCACTTAACAGCTATTATAGCCAATGCCGCACTTTACATTAAAAATCATAACATCAGAATTAATACAGAGCCACTGGCGTAGCTCAGTTGGATGAGTTGATTGCCGATCCGAAGTTGCACTCGGGCGTGGGTTCAGTTCCCGCATTGACTGATTTATCTGATTAGGTTTTTTTCGAGGTTTTTCTCAACAGTAAGGCGAATGTCAGGTAATCTATAGCGAATCCTCGGCCTCATCTCGCCAAATACCATTTTGCTATCACCAATCCCATCGACACTAAATAACTTAGTAATTGATACAGTGTGGTTAAATAACTAAAAAAAAGTAATACAGATTGTTTTACCTCAATGAACTTCAATAGTTGGTGTAGAAATTTAAATTTTATATTACGCCTATATTTTACATAACAGAATTTTAAGGTATAGTATAAGAAGTGCACATGCCCCAATTAATTCAATCATATTTCGTACCTCATAACGTTCTTTAGGCCTACAGAAAATTTGCATCGAATCAGCAACTAAACTGGCAGAGAAACAAATATAGGCCTATTCTTTTTTGTGCTTTAATATGATTTTCGTGTTATGAAAAAAATGATATAAAAGGAATACATTTATCCAAGACTGGTATCTAAACTGGTCTTTACTTCACCGTCCTTAGCAACCTAAATAATGACATTATTCACAGCAGGGCTTAAAAGTTTTCTAACTTACAGCAGTGAATTAAATGTTTTTAAATCACTCTCTACATGACAACCAACATATTAGCATTAATAAAAATGAAAATATACGAACTTCTTCGCCAACAACATATTACAAAGAAAAGACCTACAATTTAAAATTAAATTTACATACCAGTAATGAAAAAGTATTGTATAGCACACTAGAGTAAACATTTTAATTGCTTGTGGAAATTATCACCCAAGGCGAAGCGGGTAAAATCTAATTTTACTCTCTTGTACTATAAATTGCTATTCAATGATCACAGTTTCCGAAAATTTTACCAGCGCAACATCCTTAATTAAGTATAAAATTCTGGAACTTCAATAACATGAGAATTTAACACTTATTATATAATTCTGCATTTCTTTGTTTATTTAGGCAAAACATATTAGTGAAAATAGAAATATAAAGTATTTTTAAAATAAGTTTGTTCATTTTTTATACCAATTTTGTTTTAGTAATTTATAAATGAAGGTATATTTACAAAGATAATATAGTCTCGCTGAAAATCGCGGTTTCACGGAACACAGTTTGAAAAACGTTCGCAAATCACAATGACTTCAAGAACTGGCAACTCGGCTAAGGGTTTATCCCTTGCGCGTGCCTTCAGTTAACTGGTGAAGGGTATGAGGGAAGGTCGTCATGTTTTCGTGCGAAGTATAGTTTATATTATTGTGAGTGGAAGAGTGAAAAGAGAAGACTGCATTGTGTTAAGTACGAGTATTTGGATAGCAGTGAGTGGAAAACTGTGACATCCCATGGAGTGCAGGTACGTGACCAATGTTTTTCAACATAGCTGTAACTTACGTCAGCATGCATGCATTTCTCCTTCTTCTCCCTCCTTCCCGACTGAATACGCTGAGAAATTGACTCACTCCACAACATCCCTATTCAAATGTTCGCTCATAACGACGGCCAAGCTACCTGAACACAACAATACAATATTTTCTTTCCAAAATTCTAATAATCAGTGCTGCTGTCGGCAAATGTAGTACATTTAGAAGTTATAGAGGTCGCCTGAGGTGACTGAGTGCTCTGACTTTCAGCCTGTCACGTTTGGGAATATGTCTAACTTGAGGGTTAGCGCAATAGATCGTAACAGTCGCAGTGCTGGGTCACTTCGCGTCGGTACCTTTGATGTAGCCGGACTGATTTCAATGACCTTCAAGCCAGCTAGAGCGTGAGATTCTGCTTTCTCCCTAGAGTTGGCGCTGACATCACACCAGCTAGCAGTCGACACAGCGGAAATATAACACATATAATTAATATATCTAGGCACATTATGTACTCAAATAAAATAAATTGGATCCATAAAATAATAAATCCGTCATTAACTGTAATGTCTAGACTCTAGACTTCCTTTATAATGAGAGTTGAGACGTTGACCCCAACAACAATTAAAATATGTAATGATTTGATAGCACTGAAAATGGAAAAACAAAACTCTTATGAGAAGTAAAACCATACACCTATATTATATTATAGTCCCGTCGCTCTAATTTCCTGCAGCCAATCGCGTTGCAATTCGGCTACATTTAAACGTGTGCGTCTTGTGATTCGCTGATTCATTTCTTAAGGCTCGATAAATACTTAATATAATCGCCCGCCATTTTAGCTCTTTCGTTGGCGTTCGCAGAAAGCACACGAAGATGTTATTTCCCGCTCAATTATTTGCTGAATTACATTGCGTTTGATTTATTATCATAGGAGCTACGACATGATAATGTTTAACGGTGTGGCAAATAGATTCCTCGTATGGTAGCTCGGCAACGTAAGAAGAAAAATGGCGAACGATACTACGTACCTAGACTTTATAGAGCCTTCACTTTCTAAGACGTAAGCAAAGAGACGGAATCACGCCGGAAATAACAGCGTCGCGACTATATATACAAATATTAAACGAATTCGATACCTAATTTTATAATGTATTATATTATTTTATAATATAATTTATTATATCTGAAATATAAAAAAATTATTATTACAACTAGTTTGTCACTGAGAAACAAGGAAAAGCTGTTAACTTGAATTTATTTGAAGCAAAGCGTTACTGGATTATGCAATAAGGTAGGCGATGTTTGGATCCTGTGTCTCAACTCTATATTGAGTTATTATCTTAGCGTATGCTCTATTACACTAACCTCTAGCGCTTGAAAGCGCAACTAAACGCCGGCGCGCAGAGAAACAAAACACAGGAAAATTCGCTCAGTGTCCATTCTTTATAAACCCTATTCGCTGGTGCACCCTCCCGAAAATTCCATTCCATTCCATACAACTTGTAGAACGTGACTTCTCAACCTCTACCCTCTAGTTCACCTGTACCTGAAGAGTCTGTTGACATGCTTCAATGTATTCACTCGCGTAGTTACTAGTGATAGCCTATTAAGGAAGAATGTTTCTTTCAAAACAATATGAATCGAATGAATGTTTGCTTGTAAGTGTAGAGTGAACATAATTCGACTCAGATGATGCAGAATAAGAAGTAGTCTGCAACGAATAGTTAAAATCATAGTCAACATTTGAATCATATTTATTTTCCTGAAACGAACTCTTAACCGAAAATTCGTAACATTCTGCTTACATAACTTAACTAACTATAATTCTACGAATGGAAGGACATTATGTTTAATCTGAACAACTAAAAACGACACTTATGACTATTTAGAACAGGGCCGGGCATGAGAGCGGCTCAGTCTAGTCGGCCAGAGCTGCTCTCGCTCCGCAAGGCACTTCAATTCCAAGCCAGAGCAGAACGCTCACGCAGTGGCGGACTCGCATTACAGCTACCTTCCCTGCATTAATGTAACAAGAGCCACGGTTGTTCTAGTCATTCAGTCTATCAGTACATAATAGGCTAGTTTATAAGGATATTACACCAATCCATTGTACATTACAGAATTTATAACACTCTTATTAATTTAATGAAATAAACTTCGCTCTATGCACACACACAAATCATTACGCTTATTTACATAACCCATACGCACATACTGCAACCTCCTCACCACGGTTCTACGAGACAGGCATATGGCTTCCACTTCCCCTACTTGCTGTGGACAGAGTTCATCTGCCAATATAATTAAACATCGCTTGATGAATTCACCTTCGTTGAATGTTTTCAATTCCTTTGCAATTTCGTGGCAAATTTTGTAGCTAATTCTCATAGCCGATTCACTAAGTGCATTATTGTCATCCTGTTAATATATAATATAATATAATATAATATAATATAATATAATATAATATAATATAATATAATATAATATAATATAATATAATATAATATAATATAATGTGATGCGATGCGATATATGATATTTGATATGATACGATATAAGATATGATATGACCATAAATTAATAAAACTTAAAGAAAAATTTCTCAGGTACATTATATTAAGTATCTATTCGATATTTATATTGCATTATAAGTTATTGTAGTACATTTAGTAATATATAATTTTAAATTATACAAATATTATGATATATCATAGTATAGTATTTTACAGTTCATGATATATAATGATATATTATATATCATAATACTTGTATAATTTAAAATTATATATTACTAAACGTATAATGACTTATAATGCAATGTAAATATCAAATAGATACTCTAATATAATGCACCTGAGAAAAAATTTTCTTTAAGTTGTATTAATTTCTGGCGTTCATTACCAACATATTTGTCATATTCAGTAGCATGTTGTAAAGAATAATGTCGTTCGATATTGAACTTCTTAATCAGATGGAGTGTTTTATGCCAAATTAAACACTTTGCTAATCCACTACTCTCTACGAAAAAGAACTCCTCCTCCCATGATACATTAAAAGCATTGGGAATAGCGGGACTCTCCGTCTTCAAAGTTCGCCGTCATACTGCATAGTACCACTGCACCGACACTGAATGACGTACAGTATGCATACGTCACACAGCTCGCGAGACCCGCTCCTTAAAGCACACAGCGCTCATTTCTCAGAATCACGTAATGTGCCCAGCCCTGATTTAGAATGTAAAAAGTTGCACACTTCCATAGAAAATAACGTCACAATGAAAAAAGTGTTGTTTATTAGGAACATAAATTATCATCATTCTCTAACTCAGAAATGTCAGTTTTCCATACTCACTTCGTGCAAATCCTGTCAAAAAGAAAAGTGACACAACATCGGTTAATATTGGCAGTAGAAATGTGTCGTTTTTTCAGCTGTGCATCATAATCTTCTGCATCTCTATACAGTGTTAACTCAAAATCACTTTCTTCTTTAGTTGTGTCACTTTTCTATGTCATGTGCAATATGTGTAGTGATTGAGAGTCTACACTCATGAGTTATGAACCAAATAACACAAGTTGAACTTGATTATAGCAACCATGGTTAGTGTGATACCTCGGTTAAAGCGACAGTCATTAAGAAGTGTGGTTTTTATCTGGATTAAAATGTGATTTATAATTTTATAACGACACATGTTTAATAAGCAACCCGTTTCTAGAGATGTTTAGCAAATGTGTAAAACTTTTTATTTCTACCAGTTCTTTAACACGATTAGCACTTGCCAGAGAATATAGTTTTGTAAATATTGTGATTATGAATTTTATGGCGAAATTGGCATGGATAGATGAGTAAATACATATGTTCATTTATAAATATAAAAAGAGCTGTATATTTAAGAAAGAGAGAACTAAATTTTAATTTACTAAACCTTAGAATATTATGCAAGATGAATATTTTTATAATGCCGCTGCACACATCTTGTCTTATCAAGCTAGTAAGACATTTTAGCACAACAACATCTAATGTTCTCCTCTTCCTCAGAAAAATAAAGCATTATTCTTCCCATTTCTTATTGAAATAATATTTCCTTGCCTTCTTGGATTCAATTTTTTTTTATTTTAATGTTAGTAGGTTTGAAATGAATACAAATTAATACATACAATGAAAGATAAATTAGCCCACTCCTGAATGAGAAAGACTCGTGCTGAGGAGGGGATTCCAATACAGCAAAAATAAAATTAAAATTGAGAGTGAATACATATTAAATAGTGCGTAATATGTTTAAACCCAAACTATAAATCAAATACAATTTTTATATTTTTTATTAATTAGGAGAGGATTCGTGGTTAAAGTAACATTAGAATAAAATTTGTTTAATAATCTGGGACCTTGACTCATGCTATGATAAAAAGCTGCATTGGTTTTACATTTTGGTTCACACAAACGCAGAGAATTCCTATTTTTAGTTCTACATTTATGTATATAATTTTCAACGTTATTAAAATTTCTATGAAAACATTTTAATAAAATAAAATAATACATTTGTTTAATATTGAAAATTTTGAAATGTTTAAACAACAATTCAGTTGGGTAATCTTTCTGCTTTTTTTAAACAAATTTTTAACACTATTTTCTGTAGTAAAATTAACGGATAAATGTTGGATTTATAAGTTCCACCCCAATCTATAATTCCATACATAAATATAGATTGAAATAATGCTAAATAAATTATACGTAAACAGTTAATTGACAAAATATTTCTTAGAACAAACAAAGCAATAATGTTTTAATTTATTACAAATATAATGAATATGATTATTCCATTTTAAATTATTATCAATAATTATACCTAAGTATTTAACCTCATTAACTTCATTAATAACTGAACAATTGCAATTTATATCGGAACAATCAGAATTATGCATTTTAATTTGTATTATAGATAAAATTGGTTTATTACTTTTATTATTTAAATAAAATGGGATAGCTATTGTTTTATCTTTATTAATTACAAATGAATTTAAATCGAACCTTTTTTTAATTTTAATTTTGCTTTGAAAGAAACAATATTCCCTATTAAGTCACCGCTCAAAACTACGCCAGTGTTACACATTGAAGCATGTCAACAGACCCTGCAGGCACAGGTGAACTAGAGGGTGGGACCTGAGGAGTCACGTTCTACATGTTGTAAATGTGCTACATTTGTCGACCGCTCTTGCAGATAATGTATAATTACCAAGAAAATAGCAAGTGTGACAGAAGTTAGCAAACCGAGTGAACCTGCTTCAGAATTGAATACCGATCTCCAGCATGGAAAGTTCATGTACTGATGAGTCTGAAAACGATGCTCAAGTTTCTGCATTAAGAATCTGAAAGGATCGGTATCATGTTTATCACTTAATATGTCCTATATTACATATATATCCTATTCTATCAATAGTCTCTAGACACACACCTTCATCTCAAACAGCAGAAATAACTAAAATGCTCTCTCAATTAATATCACTCAATAAAAGAATTGTATTCCAATGGATACCATCCCATTGTGGAATCCTGGGAAACGAGAATGCGGATGCTATAGTAAAGAAGGGCAGAAGGGCATCACTGCTACTGACAGACCTGTTACTAAATCTACGTATTACTTTGTGAAAAGATTTATTAAATCTACATACTTAGACTTCAACAAACAAAATTTGATAACACAATCCCAAGGGAAAAAATGGAACTCTCTGCATCATAATCCACAGTTAATTCTCGATTTATCACGAAAATCGTCTGTAGCTGCATTTAGATTGGCAACAGACCATGACTGTTTGGCCAAACACCTGCATAGAATTGGAATATATCAGTCCCCTAACTGCCCATTGTGCAACTCAAACCAAGAAATGGATTCGGAACACCTCAAAATCTGTGCTTCAGTGACTGACCATGACAATATCTTTGAAAAATATTGGAGTGCAAGAGGTCAAATGACTTTATTGTCAAACGCCAGGCATTAGAAAACAACAACATGTTACGTACAGTTGCGTGTTCTCGCAGAAATTAAATAACTCGTGGGCAGTCGAAAACACATTAGTGTAAGCAACCATAAATATTTGTACAAGTTTCTGCATGCTCTGGAGGGGGTAATGTGTATAAAATATGGTGTTGCCTGAAAGTATTTGACCGAGTTGCAAATATAAAACATAGGCTACAAGTGGTCAGACTACAGTCAATCTATGAAGTTTTCCTGGTTCATAAAAATGTGACCCATTACGCAGGTAGCTAAAGAATGTGATAAGCCTCACAAGTTTTTATGCTTTTGCTTGAAGAGGGCCCAGAGATAAATATTTCAGATAGGAAATCTAGAGACAAGTCGAGCTAGTTACTAACAGCAACACTTAACTCTTATTGCAGTATTAATTATGTGAAAAGTTGGTTAGCTGAATCTGTTACACCTCAAAGGGATACACAATTCATTCCACACCAACAATAGCGTTCAAATAAACTTCTCAGCGGATCGAAATTCTTAACTAGAAAAAATAAATGGGTTGAAAAATATATATAATTCTCTTTACGAGGTAACCATCTACTATGGGCAAGCCTTCATAACAGAGAACAGATGTTCAACTTTCACCTGATCTCGTTGTTTTATATATGCCTTAACAAGATTTATGTTTTATACTCAAGGCCGATTATTCTGATTGACATAAGGCTTTCTTCAAATGACTCCTAACCAAATGCGAGAGCCTTGCCTCAAGGTACATAAACAGATTAATTAGAGATGAACCATAAATCATCCATTAAAATATATTTATCTTCCATGTCAACGAAATTAGTAATTGCGTACTCATAACATTTGATTTTAAACTTTGAATAGAATACTAACGGGAGAAAAGAAGAATAATTAATCGTAGTAGTTATAGTTGGATACGGTAGTTCAGAGTGGGAATGTTGAGTATATTCTTCGAGTACTTCAGTTACCCCATCAATCTTATTTATCATTGCTTCATTGCTACCTTATAAGCAGAGCTGTGATTTTTTTCTTTATTTGTATAACCGATAAACGCGAAATATGATTTTTAGTTGTTTTTTATTGGGTTATTTTACGACGCTGTATCAACATCTCAGATTATTTACCGTCTGAATGAAATGAAGTTGATAATGCCGGTGAAATGAGTCAGGGATCCAGCACCGAAAGTTACACCGCATTTGCTCGTATTGGGTTGAGGGAAAACCCCGGAAGAAACCTCAACCAGGTAACTTACCCCGACCGGAATTCGAACCCGGGCCACCTGGTTTCGCGGCCACACGCACTGACCGTTACTCCACAGGTGTGGACTTTTTAGTTATAGTTGGAGGTATGTAAACGTTTAATGTTAAATATAGTCTAGTGCACTCGTGACATACTTTTGACGCGAATATTTGCGAATTTTACATTCCGTTGAGAAAGTCGTACTTTGCACGAATATAAACGCGTGAATACTAAATAAGACAGTAGAGCAGTCATGTCAACTGATGGCCATAGGCGAAAGCGCGAGCTTTAGAGCTCAGGATAGCTTGAGCGCTTTACAGCGGAAAGGAAAGAGACAGACGAAAGAGGTAGTGTACGCCGTTTGGTTGAGCTATATATAGGGATGGCCAGCAGAGACAGGTAAAATGTCTATCAGGCTTGCCCATTACTGTTTACGTCCGTGAGCGGGCTTACGCTTCGTATCGTTCGCCCGCCTGCAACCTTCCCTCGCAAGCAGGCAGGCAGTGTGGTTACACGAGACTCCCAAACAGTCCTAAGAGTGACCCGAAAGGACTGTTGGGTTCCGCCGACCTGCACTACACTGTGCTGCTTTCAGATGCATGATAAATATGAATCAAGTCATTCAAACCCGACAAGAAGCCTACAGATATAGACAAACTACTGAAAACTTAATTTGTTGTCTTCTGAAATGTACCGTTAATAAAGACAAAGAAAACTATTTCTCGTCAACATAATATCCATTAAATGCCAACAGTTATTATAAAGTATTTGCACTTTCCTTTTCATCGTAGTAATATAAATTTAATGCAAACTATTCAAACTTTCAGCTTCATAAATAAAACGAAATCTGTCCCTCAGAAGTTAAGTAGAAAATTAATATTATGAAGAACGAAAAACTTTTATATATTTTACAGGTATTCATGAGGCTTTCAATTGTTGATAAAGAAAAAGTTAAAATGAAATATTTTTCAATAATCTCTTCTCTTCTCTTCTCTTCTCTTCTCTTCTCTTCTCTTCTCTTCTCTTCTCTTCTCTTCTCTTCTCTTCTCTTCTCTTCTCTTCTCTTCTCTTCTCTTCTCTTCTCTTCTCTTCTCTTCTCTTCTCTTCTCTTCTCTTCTCTTCTCTTCTCTTCTCTTCTCTTCTCTTCTCTTCTCTTCTCTTCTCTTCTCTTCTCAACTAGTCACAAATTACGAAATGTTACTATTTTGTTGAGTCAGATACACTTTGCAGGAATATGAAATGTATAATATTGTCTTATTATTTTATGAATTCTGTAGCCCAATAAATCGTTAAACTTTGTTTCTTTAATCAAGAATTATCTGCCGTGTTGGACCATAAGATAAAGATTTTTCGAAGTGACTAAATAGCCAACGAACTTAGATTTCAAACTAGTACTGTTTCATTTTAACCAGCGCAGACTGGCTTCCGTGAATGCAAGTTACTCTACCTTATAATACGAGCAAACAGGCAGGCTTTCTTGGGTCCCGCCTGGACTGAACCTATAAAACCCGGGCTCATTGGGTTCAGTCTAAGAAGTTAACTTGCTTTGTAGCGTCACCGGAACCCAAGCCTGACGGCAAGCAGGTACGGGCGTGAGTCTTGTCTGATTTGCCGGTCTCTAATAGCCAGCACTGATTTAATGGATAAAGGGAAGAGAACTTACTAAAACTGTATGCACGTTAATTTTTACATTTGTCTGAGACGTATAAGTGCATTATAAGAATGTAAGTTTTAATTTTAATACTCATTTTTTACAAGTTTGCTTTTTATTCAAAAGGAATATTTTCTCAACATTTTTGCAGAAAAGTGAAATATTTAGATATGTTTATTTAGTAGCCTTACAGGTACTGAAACGATGTTTTCGTAAATCTAATCTATCGTAAATATGTATTACTGAAGAAACTGAAAAGTTTGAAAATATTTGCATGGAAAATGTTTGTAAGGAAATGAATTAACAAGGCAACTACTGTTGCATCATAAACAAAAGATATGTGCCCATGTGTTGTAAAAACGTTAGCTCTATAGCTTCAGCAGATTTCGAGAATATAATTTAATATTTTGATGATAGGAAGTTGCGCACCAATGTCACCTTGAAAGCATAATTCGATAGGAGTTTTGTTATGTAATATTTGTTACAGTTAAAACATATACGCCTACCTAGGTAACTTTGCTTTGTTTGATTAGTTTATTGATTACTTTTATAAAGCTAAAGATACCATCAAGATCAATTTCAATTTATTATGTCATACTCAATCTCTTTCTTTATGAATGATGTGTTTCATTCACTTAGTACAGTATAGTTGTACTACTATGGAATTTATGTGAATATTCCTTCTTAACTCTTTATTATGTTATTAACGTTTAAAACACAACTGCAATATTAAGAAATTGGTGCTAGTACTTTTGTTTTACAGATAATATAGATAATATCAAACAGAAAGAAGTCATATAAAAGTAACGACATGAAATTTCACGTTCCGTTTGAAGTTTGTACACTACTGTTTTCTTAATTCAACAGGCTACTTATTCATACACATAATCCTTCCTCCTTCCATACCTAGCGCTTGATGTCCTTGCACGACGTCAAGTTCAGAAAAATGTGCTTGCTTTGACATCAATGCTGTAGAAGAAGTGACAAAAGTACTTGTACTTTTACAGTCAATGACAGTAAGTCTCAACGTCTACATACATGTTTTCTCACAAATTTAGGTCCCTTATAGTCATTGTGAAGAAGGGAAGTGACGTGGTCTAGACCTGTCAGTTAATAACTTAATCACCTCAAGGAAACATTGCTTTTGGCCTTTATGAACATAAAAAGGAATTTTGGTGATACTTCAGGAAATAAGCCTTTATTAAACATCTCCACATATTTCAACACACAAGAGGTAATTTAATAGTATTGTATTCCAAGAAATGAATCTTTGTGAACCATTTTTAATTCTACTTAGTAGGTTTAACAGTGACTTCCCGAAGTGAAGTAATAGTGTCAAGACGGGGTGAAAAATCGAGAGGTAAAATACCGCAACCATGGGTTTTCTTTAAATGATAATATTATTCTATGCAAATTGTGAAACTCTAGAAATGAGAGGAAAATTCGCAATTCATGTGAAAAACATGTCAATAGTAAGTCTCACGAAGAACGTGTGGAAGAATGCCCAAACGATACAAGCAAAGTACTAAAGAGGCAACTAGGACTTCAAAGCTCCTTCGAAGTAAGAATGGCTAAAATACTACAGAAATGTTGTTAATGTAAGCTTTTAAAAATATATTCCTAATCGTTATACAGTAGGGGGAACTCGGCTAATTCCGCAGTATGGATAATTCCTCAATAGTGCATATATGATTTTACTGCGGCTTTACAATAGCGTGAACATAAGTTTTGAGAGGCTGTCAACAGGAGGCATGTCCTCTGCAGAGCTATAGAAAAAAAATCATGGCTATTGGTCGACACCTCTGTCGGCAATATAGTGAAACATTGAAAGTTGGCTGTTTTTCGTGTTTTGCTACACAGCTGTGAAGAAAGTGGGCATTGTTAGATATAAATTGTTCCTTTTATGTTATTTTCATAATGTTTCAAATTTCAAATTTATTTACAATTTACATTTGAATTGAATACATATGAATAGATACCCGAAATAAGCATATGCTCGTGCTCGGGTACAATCCAGTAGTCTACATAAATTTTACAGGGTTCAAATAATAATGCTGATGATATAAATAACAGTAACAACGACAATAATAATAATAATAATAATAATAATAATAATAATAATAATAATAATAATAATAGTCTAATAATAGAATAATCGTGACAGAAATGATACAAAGATTGTAATACAAAATAATTCATTAATAATAATAATAATAGTGATAAAACAAATCTATTTACAATAATAAAATAAATACTGAGACGGATAAAATAAAATATAAAACCACTAGCGAGAGTTAACACAACTTAAATAAGGATATACAGTAATAACCGGAAAAAATGCCAAACTCGAAAATCAACAGAAAAGTTCGTTGTATCGCAGACGACAGCAACCGCCGTATTGACATTGTGTTGTGCATTAATGGTAGTAGGGGGGAGCCGAAAGTCTACGTAACTGCCGTTCTCTTCGAATCTTCTCGTACAATCATGGGAAGTTAATGCTGTAAAAACAAAATGTATACAAGTCAAACTGTTCATTATTACCAGGATAAATACAAATAATACTGAAATATATTAATCGAGTTTCAGTTATATATATCTCTCCTTTTGTGCAAGAGGTATCGTATCAAAATATTTTATGAATGGCGGGGAAAATATAAATTTCAATAACTTTCTAGTGACAAGATATAGTGACAAGTACAATCAAGTGTATCTCTGGCGATGCTAAGGAATCATTTCTTGGAGATATACAGTGTTATTAATTAAGAAAAGGATCTATTTATATTTATTACAATGTTTTATCTTATAGGTTACATGCATCAGATAAATACAATAAAAATTAGTACCATATAATGCTAGTAACACTTAAAAAAATTATAATAAAATTTATCAAATATCATACAAACATTTTCACTTTATTTTTAAACTTAAGAATGTGTAAATTGCTTAGGTCTGGATTATTTTTCAATACTGAATTGTATTTCATAACTATTTACTACTTTGGAATTAGCCAAGTCCTATTGCGGATTTATTGCGGAATTACCCGAGTTGTTCTTTTTCAACTGTAATGTACTCGTACATCTAAATATATTTGCATTATAATTGATCTATTTATCTCATTTGGTAATGAAAGGTTTCGCCCATGTCTGCATGCCTTGATAATATTTTTCAATAAACATTTTGATAAAAAACATGATAGATTTATTTCTTAATATTGCGGAATTAGCCGAGTCTCCCCTAATAAATTTACATCGAATATTAAATGTATGGCGTAACTGAATGATTTTTTTTTTTTTTTTTTCAAAATTTGGGGGAATGTAGAGGTTGATATGATGAAAATTTTTCACTGAGGAACTCATCACCGGAAATGAGATATGGAGTAGGCCTATCTACAGCCCTGTGAGATGTTGCTTTTCCTGTTATTGTAATAGCGATTTCTTCGTGCGTTCATAGGCTACAGAAAACATCAGGATAGTTTGAAGAAAATTATTGACTTTCACATTTACAATAAATGTTGAAGTGACGACCGCCATAGCGTGAAATGATAATGACGAACCATGTTTTGTTTTACTCTCTGTAAGATTCCACTCGCCCCTCTTATGGTATCGAACGCTGTAAAGATGCGCTCAGTAAGTTCTCTACTGTTTCTAACGTGATGCGTACACAATAGCCTCGTAGGAAAAATTCAGGAGGGATGATGTCAGGGGAGCGCGCGGGCCAATGGACTGGATATATTTCCTCTCTGCTTGAAGATACTGTGAGATACGCGGGACAGGCGATCGAAGTGCGTTGGGGCACCGTTGTGCTGGCACCACATACTAGCGCGCAATTGCAAGGGAATATCCTCGAGAAGTTCAGGCAATATATGCTTTAAATAGTTCAATTTACATTTCCGTTCATGAGTTCCTTGGTGAAAAATCTTCACCAAATCACCATTTATATTTCCCCAAATTTTGAAAAAAAAAAAAATACATCCTATAAAGGCCTATGACAGGAAAAGTAGTTTTCGCCATCAAACAAATTTGGTACAGTAGGTGTGGTGGGTTACTACACCAGTAACGCACACAGTATTTTATTGCGACTTTATTGCGAAAGTTTGATACTTTATCAAACAACAAAAGGCGGAATTTTAAAAATGATACGCGAAATTAAATATATTTACGATAATATTGTACAACATATAAAATATGGACATTGCGATAGTTGTTTTCTTTACAGTCCGACACGGTTTAATAAAATAGTGTGAGAAATGAAGTTTTGCCGAATACCTTACTATAATGGGTAATCTTGAAGTTATAGGCTCATCGCCTGTTATGCCTCTATTTGCTGGCCTTAGTAATTTATGGGTTAAAAAGTAATTTGAACCAAAGGAATTATTAACATAATGAAGGAAAATTGATATATTAAAAATAAAATATTTTCTGAATGAATTGGCCCTCCTCATAGTTAGAGAGTCAGTCAAACTTTTATGGAACCACCTATATGGACTCTAATTCAATGTACTGAAAAAACTGACGCACTATTATAATTTTTCTTTCTCTTATTAGCTTTCATTGCTTCTTTACTTGTAACTTTTTCATTCTGTATACTGCCACTGTTTGTTTGTGTACTTGTTTAATTTTTTTCTTACTCTGTTATCTTTCATCATCTATTTGTTCTTTTTTTGTTTTGTATGCTTTGTCTAATGGTAGCCTCTAATTTGAGGAAGCTCTAGTAAATAAATAAATAATATTTGAAAAAAGATCATATTCTAGAGAAAAATAGCAGGTTTTTTTGACAATCGGCTTTTGAAAGTAGCCAATATCTGAGAGCCTGTTTACACTATGTACAGTACACTAGAATGCGATATTTTTATCATTTAGTGTCATAA
Organism: Periplaneta americana; assembly: GCA_025594305.2. NCBI lineage: Eukaryota > Metazoa > Arthropoda > Insecta > Blattodea > Blattidae > Periplaneta > Periplaneta americana. Next base: position 23,425,345 of record JAJSOF020000038.1, read on the forward strand.
AGAATGCAGGCTTACACTGATCAAACATGTATACACTATTATATCCGTACATTATGTACAAAATAAGTAGGCTATAATAGTATTAAATAATAGTTCTTTATGAGACAAGGTCGTAAAGATTCGCTTTTTGGCACGAGTGTAAAGTTTGTGAAACGAGGTGAAACACACGCGAGGGCCAAAAACATGACTTTACGAATGCGTGTTACAGGCCAACAATGTTTTTTATATGATAGCACAAATTTACATTAAATAAATATTTAATATTTGAGAGGTTATAAGATCACAATGTAATGGCCATCTAAACTCAGAACCATTAAGAAGTAAGTATCCATGGAATGGCAGCCTGTTTTATTCATGTTCAAGATTTCATGGCCGTCTAAACTAGCCACGTAATCAATAAAGCGGTTAGAAAAATTGAACGATAAATCTTGTTACAATGAGTACTACATGTAACTTCACAATAATAAGGGTTAAAATGTAGACATGAATGTTAAATTTGTTACTTATTTCTGTTACATGTAATATGTATTTAAGTAATGACAGATCAAGGTAATACCATAGTTTAGTATATACAGTCACGAAGTTTAAGTTGCGAGGGTAATAGGAACAAAAGACTGTGCCGGTACTATTTCGCATTGTCTGTTATGAGACGACAGTAGCGATCCTAGTGGTTAGCAAATATCCATGGATGCATATTTACTACGTATTGAGCTTCATGACTGTATATACTAGACTGTGGTAATACATTAATTTCTTATTGAATGAAGTTTGTACATTGAATATTATATTTTCTTCGGCAGCGCGTAAAATGAATAGCAGTGCCTAAAGTAATTACCTATTTTTTAGGCACTAGAGTCTTAAAGACTCACTTTAGGCACTGATAACAGTGGTAAAATGAAGCTTTACGCATTATCGTAGAAAAAATACCTTGCATTACAATACACAACAGTAAACATAAAAATATAAATAATGTGCGATCAATGTAAGCATACATTCTTTATTATAGTGTAAATAGTAAACATAGCGTATTCTAGTGTATATAGTGTAAATAATTCAAATTGTAAATATTAGCGTAATCGTTAAACTGGTACATGTTTTGTTCTGCGCAACTTGACCAAATAGGAGTCGCGTGAGCAGTCAGTACTTCGCTTGCAAATGCACGCGCATCGTCCATTTAAAAACTCCAGTAATACTTAATCTTGCATCCTCTTAGGACAAAATACGGTTTCTAATTATGATTAACGGAGAAATGTTGGGCTGCTGACAGGAGGCACTAGGCCTTTCAACACCACGAAATGCACAAGAACGTCTTCTAGATAGAAAAGCAATGCTTTAACCGTTCGTCTGTCGATATCTGTGCCCTGAAGCTGCTATAAAAGTATTCATAATAAATATTTTATCATTAAAGCCCGGATTTCTAAGCAAAATGGATAATCTTTTCCTCACTTTTAAATGTAAGCAGAAAGGTTATACTTCGCAAGACACACCTAGATAAGCAGTTTTAACTATATTTGTTAGTGCGTATAAATGCTTATTTCGCAGGAAAACGTTTTTGCTTACTTATTTTACGATTTTTAACTAAAACAGCATATTTTACGCAAAACTGTAATTTTAAAAGTGCATATTTCACTCCTAGCCGTCATTTATCACTGATTCCCCTTTGTTTTGACTAATAAAAAATTAACTTAAGTCGAATGCGTAAGAAAACAATGCTAAGGTATGACCCAGGATATTGTAAAATAATATTGCGTAGTTCTAATTAGAGAACCTTGGGATTCCCCGCCAAGCTTCTGCGACTAGGCAGGTCAATCGATTATCGCACTTATCGGAAGTATGTCATGTGCATGGATGGTGAATCCCCGAGTTCTAAGCTGCAGTGTGCAAGTTGTGCAACACGCGTTGGTTCAATTAGGTGTGTGTGATTGCTCGTTGTTGTAGTTAAGGAATGCCACTCACAAAAACCTCTCAATCAGCACTGTACGAAAAAAATAATTTATAATATTTCTGTGTATTCGTTTTTGCTTATTTTCACCATTTTTCGTGCTTACTTTACTGTTTCTGTGTATTCGTTTTTGCTTATTTTAGTGTTTATTTTCACCATTCTTCGTGCTTATTTGCTTGCTTATTTTACTGTTTGATTGTGCTTAGAAATCCGGGCTTTATTTATCATGTACCGCCACTGAGAGCGATTGTCTCGTTTTAATTCTGTCGTTGACTGTTTAGTTCTCATCAACAAACCGTTCGTCGACGCTAAAACTTCGTACTTCAAAACATCGCTACATTGGATGAAATGAGATTTAAACATAAGACGGCTACTCTGCTGTAATAGAGACATCCTAGGATGGGAACAATCAAGGTTTCCAAAGAGTCAGAAAAATTCTGCCTAAACTTCTCAGTTCGAATCCCTGACGTTGACTTCCTGAAGTAGCGTCGAGACTTCACGATTCCTCACGCAATTTAAAGGACAGATGGAGCTTTAAAGAATGATTTCAGGACTTCTAAATAAAATTACGGATCTTAAAATTATTTAAGGCAATAAATTCGCGTTGTATAAGTGATGATAGCATAACAAGTAGCTTGCCTTCCTATCATCACAACTGGCCGTGAAGACTGTTTGTTACCTCTGAAGATTTAACGATACCAACCACCGGAATGTTAATACAAGACCTCAACTCAAAACGAACCAAACCACAAGGCACTACAAGGTCGAACTACACTACGTTTAGGAATGCTCGTCTCTGCTTCCTTACACATAGATCGAAATAAGATACGAAACTTAACTGTCGGAATTTTAATGCATTTTTTCCGTCACATACTGAGGTAAAGTAGGGGAGTTAGGCCTAAAATGATATACTTGGGTAAAATGACATACTATGTGTTTTGTGAAAACGTAAGCTGAGTTTGAATTTACAGCTCTATAGTGTACAGAGGCTGGAAACAGTGGTTACATCCAAGTTTTAGCAAGCGAAAGCGCTTTTTGGCGAAACAGATGCAACCAAAAGAAAAAAGTGCAAGGCGATATAATATTGTTGAGTTATGTTATGTATTTTTGTCCTTTTAAGCTTCAGATATTAGTGAAATAATGTTCATGACTGAAAACATGAATATTTCCCTATATTAAAAAGCATTACAATATCCAAATTCATAAAGAGGTTAGGTCGTCCTAACACTACTCCTTATTCCTCTTCATTCCGGGTAAAATGACATACTATGCCATTTTACCCTTGTGCATGTTTCTGACTGGAAATGAGAAGCTATATATTATGGGCGATAGCGATTTGCAAAATTGGTGTCAACTTTGTTAACAATGGCTAATTAGCGATTACTTCTGTGAAATTATATAATATATAGTGGCATCTCTCTCATTGCTCGACTGAATTTTTCGTAAAGCTAACTGATTTTAAAATAGGTGAGATGGGGATTTCTTTAAAATATATAAAACCCTAAATTTCTAAAATAAATATATTTTCAATATTTATATGCACGATTCAAAGTTTCTTGAGTAATGTGGAACAGCGCTGAATCAATGAGGATATAATATTCCGTTATTCTTATAGGTCAGCTAAAACACAGGTAATTATTGAAACAACATAGGCCAGCCGTTGGTAAATTTGTACTCACGATGACATCACTGAACGCAGCCCGCAATATATAAGATGTAATATCAACCGTTCGGATCCCAGTAGCGGACTCTCAACACAAGCATCTGACGCAGACTACTGTACTCCAACCAGGAGAAAGTCTCAGGGGAATGAGACGCAGCGGGGTTATGCTATGAATGAATGTAGATGTCATAAGGTCACACACGTGAGTACACGCATCTCCATTGTCTAACTCTCAAGGCACAAACGATAACATATACTTATACTACCCTAGTTACAAAATTATATCACTGTTAATTTCCTGGTCTTTTAATCTCTCCATACAGGAAATAACACATGCAGGAGAGCAAATGTTTTTAAACTGACATTATAACGGTAATATTATCTATCTACTTCGCTGCAATAGATGACGTAATAGTAAGCACATTCCTTTCACGGTTAATCTCCTGGTTGGAGAACAGTACATAATATTGATTTATAGATTAACAAATTATATTTTATTTCAGCTTTATTTTTACTGTGATACAACAACATAGGAAAATACGTCACAAATTATCTCTTAATACAACTCGTAAATATTTGTCTGCTAGTCACGATCTTTGTTTAGATATTAAAGTTTTCGTTCAGAAAACAAGTGTTCCCAATTGTAACATAGCAGCTATGTAGGGTAGCGGACGGCAGACGACCTATGATAGAACTACACATATTTTCCATGGAGAGGATTTTAAATTAATCTAAGCCAGTCTGGTATGTTATACAATGGCAACGTTTTATGTCCTCACTTATTTCCAGCTCTCTTAATAACACGTTACTCCACTTAGTACACTTTTTTAAAGTCGTATTTCGAGTCCCGTATGTTACTATAGATACAAGTTGTTTTATGTTCAGATTTATATTTTCTTCTATATGTTTTAATCATGCTTGGAAATACTCCTTTCCTATTTTATTTCCTTTAAGTCCAATGACATCGAGCAAATATTCTTATACAGAGAGATTCTTCATAACTGTGCGAGTGAACATTACCAATTCTATTGTATCAATATCTGGGTTTCCACCTAAAGCGAGAGATTAGACCACTGTTTATGCATCTTTGATTTTATTTCTAGTTCAGCTAGTGTTTCAATATCTCTTATCCTCCTTTGTATTGTTCTGTGGATAATTTCATACTGCTGAAAACATCAGATTATTCGGGACAAATAATGTTAGTAACTTTATTCAGACATGTTTTAATGAACTGTCCTTCATTATAGCACTTCAATGATTTTGCAATGTCCAATGCAAGAATATAACTTTTATGGAGTTCCTTGTTTCATCATATTTTAGTGCCAGAAGTGTTATTTGAATTAATATTTTTTATGTTTTAATTGCTTCGCTCCGCCCAGCTCTAAGAAAAGAAAATTATGTTTATACATATTTTCTTCTGTATACATTTCGTTTACAATTACATTGGATATGTTCATGCTTACCTATGATTTCGTAATAATCTTATGACGTGTCGTAATATCGCTAGATGTTTGATTTATAAGTGCCTATTAGAATGTTAGGACACAAAGGCGTCTACATTGTCACCATGTGCACAGCAAATACTGTTCCTCCCATTCTTCCTTAAACACACGTTTCCGAACAGACGTTGAAGGTTTTGAGAAAGAAGCAATCTAAATCTAATCAGGTAACCCGTCACTGATAGATGCCTGTGTACTGGAGTTGTAGGAGAGTTGGACGGAAGGGAGGGGGTGAAGTGAAGACAGTTTACAGCGCTGCCCCTGCGACGTCACTATTTCTAGTGATCACGATGACATTTTTGTCGATCCCTGACATGAGCTATGCTATAGTCTGTGAAACTCGAACCCGGAACCTTACCATTATTGGGAGTATGTCTTAACCAACGGAGCTAATGTGTAGGACACACTATACAGCCTTTCACATTTCAGATCTCCTTCTAGGCACTGTTATAAACGGAATCGAATGCGATTGCATAACTGCTATATAGAAGGCGCAAGTGACTCATCCGTTATATAAATGATGAGCTCTGTGTTGGTTATTTTGATGATAGCGCAATAAATTTAATTATTCTTAACCTAGACAATGAGGAAAATTATTAATATATTCACGTTCCAGTCATCTTTACTTTCTTTTCAGAATAAACATGTAGAGTAAGGCGGATTTTGAAAAATAAAACATTTTCATTTCTCTACTTGAAGTAGAATCCGAAACTTCTCTGTTGAAAACAATGTCGTTTGTCACTAACCTAACTTGATTTCTAGTCTCTAAATTTTATTTGACAAGCTTCAAATGAAGTTGCAGATATTGAGTGTACAGGGTTGATTCCGATCTCTGATAATGAATTTGTATGAATATGTATCAGGATTCACACCGACGCACAGTGGTCTAGAATGCAAATTTAGAGGGACATATTAATAACTTTTCAGCTACCTAACAGATTTTTATGAAATTTTACACAGTAGTTACAGGTAGCATATATGTTTTGTATGCAAGCTCTCGTTACGTTGGTATAAGGGGAACTACCCCTTATAGGGGGGCGCATTTAGACAAGATTAGAAACTTTTCTCCTATCTGACAGATTTTTATGAAATTTTACAAACCAGTTACAAGTAGCATATATGTTTTGTATACAAGCTCTGATTACGTTCGTATAAGGGGAACTACCCTTTTAGGGGGCACAATTAGACAAAATTAGTAACTTTTCTCCTATTTAACAAATTTTTATGAAATTTTACAAAGTAGTTACAGGTAGCATGTATGTTTTGTATACAAGCTCTCATTACGTTGGTCTAACTGTAACCACCCCTTATAGGGGGGCGCAATAAGACAAAATTAGTAACTTTTGTCCTATCTAACAGATTTTTATGAAATTTTATACAGTAGTTACACTTAGTACATTTGTTTTGTGTACAAACTCTGTTTACGTTGGCATGAACAGAAGTGCCTTACAGGGGGATGCATTTAGACAAAATCTTATGGGGGGAAAAATGTTACATTTTAGGTACTATTGCACCTTTTGGACACTCGGGAAGCTTATTTGGTACATAATTAACAAGCTGTCATCTTGAATTCCCTGAATTATACTGCGGAAGCAGATTCGGTTCATAGATATTGAAATAACTGCAACCGAGAAAAATTGCACTACTGCACCTCGAAAGAATAGTGCTCATAAATTATTACTTTCGCAAATCTACGCACCTTAAGACTAGATTTAAAATAGAGGTAAATAGTGGAGAAAGTGAAAAAAAAAATCATTTTTGGACGAACCAAAGGGGTTTTTTTTTCTCTACCTTAGCAAAGTCTGCACTCAATGGTTAAATTTATATTTTGTCCCGTGTCCATTCATGCTAATTTTACATACTATAATAACATTAAATGTAACAAAAACAAACAGTGTTACATACCTAAAGAACTACTTGACATGTTGATACCAAATATGAATGGAATCGACCACTTACAACAGAGTTACAGTACAAGGAAAACGGCATACTCGCGGCGCTTGCTGAGTAAGAATGCTGGGTGGCGAAATGTGGCATGTTACCGGCTTCTTATCTCGCTATGCAGCCACCTCCGCTGATTAAGATTATCAATTGAGTGTTACTCAGTTATATAGGAAAAATAATTTAAGGGTTTAATTTCATTTTTTTACATGTCATTTTTCTGCATTTGTCCTCCTAAATATGGATTTTAGACCACTGTGCGACGGCTAAATTGCGGCGAGAGGTGACAGACCAATAATGAGTGATTTCATAATCAGAGTGCACGGTGTATCACAGTAGCAATGCCCAAGAAAATCGAGCCTTTTTGGGAGGGATACATAATAACCCTTTCCATGCCAAAGTACAGTTACGTGAAAATCATAGGAGCCTGCAAAAAAACGTGATTTCGTTATTTCTAAGAAAGGCATCTAAGCTCGGATGGAATTAATTCCAGAGTGGAAAAAGCAAGCAAATCCACCCCCCGTCACAAGACGCCGCACCCCACGAGATGATAAAAATTAATTACATTTGAGTTTTACCAATCTTATTAAGTAGACAAAAGATGCCTTTCTTGGAAATAACGAAACCTCGTTTATTGCAGGCTTCTTTTATTTTCACTTAACTGTACTTGGCATCGGAAAGAGTTGTTATGTATCCCTCCCAAAAAGCTAGATTTTCTTAGGAATTTCTGCTGTGAGTCGCCGTGTATTCTGATTATGATATCACTCACTACTGGTCTGTCACCCCGCGCCACAATTCAGTTGTCGTGTGACTACTGACGCACATGATGTCATTCAAATTCGTTATCAGAGATCGGAAACAACCCTGTGTACTGTATTTTAGTTCTAATTTATTTATTTGACACTTAGTTCTGTGTAACCAAGACGTTTGAATTTTGGCTAAACAATTAATAAGTATAATTTACATAGTATTAGTCTACTTATTGCAAAATTTGGTTGCTCTATGTAAAACGTAACTTATCTGCTGCAAATGCTACTTAAATTTTCAGAATCGTGTTTCTATTACGAGGAATACAGCTGTAAATAACCTCTTTTCTCTCTTGTTCTATACAAATGACTATTCTCGACTTGAAGACTCAGTGTGTGTAGCCTACAGCTACAACCTTGCCGTGACTTGAAAGTGGTTCACATTATTTATTATGGAAACATGTTGATTACATCTCAAGAAAATGAACGGTAGCGACCTCCTCAATGGTTCTATTTAAGTCCCAGATGAGGTGTGGTGAATGAGTTGTTATTCATTATGACGCTGAAGCGAGAGAGGTGGGATCCAGTTTACTTTCATAGGGCCTCCTGCCAACACTTCTCAAGGGGTCGTCTGAATAGAAGTCTTCATCATAATTCAGCATTGTATGCATTCCACGAGTTTCAATTTATTTAATGCAGTTTGGCACATGTTACGTGCTTGCGTAACTAGGCCTATTGAGTTATATATGAACTTGCATCCGTTTCAAAACTATGCGTCCATATGTACTGAAGACCATATAATTGACAGAAGGTCTGTGTTAGTTGGATTTCATATTTTCATTACTAGATGAGAATCCTTCATTTTTGGTCAAATGGGAGGATTGGCTACAGAACACTGCTCAGTAGCTATCTGCTAGCTACCTGGCCATCACTGCAGCAGTTCTACGTACAATTATAAAAACATCATTCGGTATTTATTTTCAGTGGATTCCATTGGATATGGTAAATGTATGGATTCACTAAATAACAAATATAAATAAATTACATTTGTCTTCGTCTGTGTACAATACAGTATAATCACAACTTCCAATTATTACAATTCGTATCTGATCGTGAACTACTGATGGTATGCGATGCATAAAGTATTTCAAATAGAAGAGCTATAGGTATGTTGCAGGGGCGTACGCAAGGTGAGTGTTATCGGGTTTGAAACCTCCCCCACCCTGAATTTTAAAATAAAATTACATCTATTTCATTAGACTACATTTGATTGTTTCCATGGATTTTCCTGTTATGTTTAGAGTCTTAGCTATCATATAATAATCATAATAATAATAATAATAATAATAATAATAATAATAATAATAATAATATTGAACTGCCCCCCATTGAGGGTAGCCTTACAGACTCAGTATATCCTCAAAAAAATTAATATACATATATAAACATAGATATTAAATTTTAAAGAAGGGAAACAAAGAGAAGGGCGTGAAAAATTACAATTGCTATTAATGCGGCACCATGTGATTAATTAGGATTTGGCAGGACTTTTTAAACACAATTATCACAATGTCATCCCTCAGAGATGTTGGCAGAGCAAACTGCCGTCGAAATTCTTCGAAAAAAGGTGGTATAGTCCCTCGAGCACCTATGAGCAAGCCGAATACCTCAACGTGAATTAAGGCATATTTCAGCTTGAAATAGTTGACTGTAGGCTCACGGATCGACATCTTCTCAAGGTGGACCTCGGCTGACTGATGACATTCTACTTTAAAACGTATCGTGGGGTCCACAATGATGCCCTGTTTAGTGTAGCATTGTACGCTAAAATATCTACTCGTCTCGTTGACCCATTTTCAGCTAGACAGGAGATTTCTTCTTCTGCTATCCAGCCCTTATATCTTAATGCGGCAGCAATTTTGGATCTTATAAGATGATGTCTAGAGTTCCTCAAGAGCAATCCCTGTTCACAGAATCCCAAGACGTTGAATTATATATATATATATATATATATATATATATATATATATATATATATATATATATATATATCTACACACATACATACATACATACATAATTATTGTGCGCATGTATATAATTATTGTGTATGTGTAATAATGACACATGGCTTTTTATTATATTATACAAAATTAAGCACACGTTAAAATTTGTTAAAATTGGATGGCTGTGAAAAAAAATATGTTTCAAATATTCCATAAGAATATTCATGAATATGTTCTATTAGAACAAATAGAACATAGTATAAAGCATAGTATAATATTTTATTATACAGTAACTTAATAACAACAACAATAATAATAATAATAATAATAATAATAATAATAATAATAATAATAATAGTAATATAATACACAGCTGTAAGTACAACGAACTCGTCGATCACACTTAGCAAGCAAATGTGTTTTACCCCTCTCGAACGTCCTCCCCTCTCCTTCCTCACTTCCGCTAGAAGCGACCTCTCTACTCCCCACGCCTCTCTCTTTTAACTGCCCAGATACGTTTCGCGGACAATAGAACTTAATATATTTCGTAGCAAAGATAGTGGAGTGGATTTGGAGCGGCTAAGATTTGGTGCATGGAAGGATCATCAAATTATTTCCGAAGAAGACAACGCCAGTCTATGAGTGTCGACAAGGAGTCTTGGGAGCACATTCTAGCGCACTGTAAAGAAACAGAGCATCTTCGAAGAAAATATCTACCATCCTCGATGCTAGGTCGGAATAGGGGTTCACTTGCATGTCTTGATCTCATAGGAAATTGAGAATACGAACAAAAAATTGGTTGATTCCTCCTTAAAGCATGTTGCAGTTTATAACAGAAACTGACGAAGGTATTACACGGAAAATGCTAACTATTGAATTATACACTTATCTGTCTGTTAATAAGTTAAATTAGGGTATATAATATAATGTGTTTTGTATGCACCATTTGCATATTACTCTGTGTTTTTTATGGATTTTAAGCATAGGTGAGGGGGTACAACCTAAAAAGTAGGACCTGCTTTGCAAAGCACGTAGTACGGTCAAAAGACCCGTGCACTGAGTTTAAGGACAAATTCCGTTACTGTAATACATTTGCATGTATAATTGGTGAATAAATCCACATATATTTATCCTCACATATTTCGTATTTAAAATTATAATACAGCCAACTCTGCATAATATAGTGAACATTCGGCTATAGTGAACCTAAATCGTTGGTCCTGACCCGCATACATTAAAAAGTACATTAGGCCTAATATTTCCGTTTATAGTGAACCCTCTCTTCGATTATAGTGAACCTTGTATCCGGACAAATTCTTATTTGAAGTCAGACCTTCTTGTATAAAATTGAAAGAATGTGTTGAGAACAACATTCTAAGTTTCTTACTCCTTTAGTCAAAGAACAAAGGTAGGATTAATGATTCCTAGACAATGAGCTGTACTGTAAATCCAGGCAACGCGTGACTATCTTGCCTCACTTCACCGTCGAAGGGTTGCCATTCTGTTCTCAGGCACACTACTCTACTGTTATTTGTAATCCTCCACCGTCAAAGGGTTGCCTTTTGTTCTCAGAAACATTTCCATTATGACGGATAGCATCGAAACAACGGAAAATGAAATTGCCTTCTTTTAATAAAAGGGGACGGACATTATGTTCAGAGCATAATTGAAGGTAAAATTTCGATAGCTTTCAAACTCTATCAACCCCCTCCCAGCTTCCATTAAGTCACCCGGGAAATTCCAGGCTTAGTACGCAGTCACATCATAACAGTGCTTGTCATTTCTAACTCATCAGTCTGTTTCTAGTGTTCGAACAGTGAATGTACTGCATAAAAATGTCGAAGCGTAAAGTGTTTTCTTTGGAAGAGAAGGCGAATATTAAAAGTGACATTGAACGTGGTTTTCGCAAGCGGACGTCAGTCGACAGCATAGTTTAAAAATCAACTGTGTGTAACAGTATACAGTATACAGTGTAATTCATTCCACAAAAATGAAATATTTTATTTTCTTGTCCACAATTTCATTCATTTCTGTCATTTAAGGTTAGGGGAGAGACACTTCGTATATAGTGAACCTCGGATATAGTGAACGAAATATGCAAGTCCGCAGAGGTTCACTATATCCGGAGCTGACTGTAAACGTAAAATACATCGTAGGATTTATTCTTGACCTTGTTAGTATTTAAATGACATAGATGGTCCGACAGTCTCGACTTTTCAGGGAGTGTGAGAAACATGTTCCGCGCCGTAGCGTGGAGTTACAGAATGAGAGCTGGTTTGAATCCTGGTGGGGAAGGAATTTTCTCATGGAATTTCGGTCAATGTAAGGGACCGGTGCTCACCCAGCATCGTGATGAATTTGGGGATTTACGCTAGGTAGCGAAATCCGGTTTCAAAAGCTATCTATAACGGCTGGGGATCATCATGCTGACCAGACGTTACCCTGTATTGATTGGATGATCTTCACTTCTGCTAAGGCATATGAACGTGAGGCCACCAGTCGGCTGGTCGATCTTGGTATTTCATTGGCCGTCAAGCCACGGACGGAAGGATGAGAACACTATTGCACCGTGCCGAACACGTGACCACGAACTCCTCCTCTTTGTGAATACAGTTGGATCAAAATCGTCACAGAAATGAGGACTGGGTAAGCGAAGAAGCCTAATTACATTTTGTTGGTTATTAAACGACGCTGTATCAACTACTAGTTCAGGGATGGGCATAACGTAGGGAGGTAAATCTGATCCAGTTCACCTCTTCCACAATCTTTCGGAAGTGTTTACATCACATGAACTTGGCTGCTCTTCCGCTTAGGGCTATACAAAACTAGTGCGGCATGTCATTATATTAAACATTTCAAATCAAGTCAAATATGTAATATAAGCATTCATAATGGTCACTATAGCTTAGCACTCATTATAAATAATTATAATGATTATAATCACTTATAAGCTCTAGATCGCCTATACTGTTTTTTCAGGGCGAATCTGTCTATATTAAGATGAATACTATTACTACAGGGGGAAAGGAACTGGCCACCCTACCACATTATCTCCTGGTCTAGTTTCTTCATGAGTGATGCCTTAATGGTGTCATTTATGAGGTTCAGACCTGTCTTCGGACAGTTGACTAAACAACTATTACTACATAAAAGTAAAGCAGTTACGAGATGATAGAGTATTAGACGTGAATGCGCAATATTTTTCATCAGGTTCATTTTAGAAAAAAATTGTTCGCAGACGTAAGTGGATTCAAAGATTTTCAGCATCTTACCTGCGAAATTACGTAAGTTAGGAGACTTGTCATTAGGTAATAATTCATAGAGTTCTTAGCTGCTTTTACCTGGCATTTGGAAAAACGATATTTTTCTCTATCACTGGCCTATGTGTTTGAAATGCGATAAATTGATCGGAGTGCATTTTCAACTATCATCCGTGCATTTCGAACTGGGGGCTCAAGGTCACGTAGAGACAAACTACTGAACTCAAACTGTGAACTTAAGCACTGGTAATTCCTGCTGTCCCAGTTGACTTCTGTTGAGGAGAATGGTTTCAAGATTGGGGTAAGCTCATGCAGTCCATTGCTTGACCTTAAGCTGCCAGTTCGAAATGCACAGATAATAGTAGTGATTGTGGGTTGGTTTCTCCATTAACAAATTATTCTTGTAGAATCTTGGAAACTTTCTCATTATTTAAATCTGCACAACAAATTACATTAAAATAACATTGCTTTATCGAATGTAACAACTATTTTATTAATATAAACTATTTTTAACAATCATATTTTTAACTCTTACCTATAATTTTATGTTTGCCAAAATCCTTCTTATGTTCAAGATCTAAGTGCCATTTGATATAATGTTTTATATAAATCTCAATTGACTAACTGAGGCATTGAATTTTACCTTTATTCATACTAACAAAATACTCTTGTTTCCATGTTTCTTGGAAATTGAAACGAAACCTACCATTTATTCGCCATAGTGCACAATTTACATACCCCTGATTAGAACGTTATGGTGCCGAGTTCGACCTCTGCTGCTGTACGTATACGCAGACAGGTAAGATATTTGTGGAGAGAGAAATGAAAGGGTGGTGTATATAATGTCCGTGCGGAAATTATGCTCATGCCTGTACAAGTTAATTTAGCGCCCTTCGAATTGGTGATAACGAGATGGTATTTGGTGAGATGAGGCTGAGGATTTGCCATGTGTTACCTGACATTCGTCTTACCGTTGGGAAAAAACCTCGGAATTATCGGTCCAAGCAGGGATCGAACTCACGCTCTATAGGAACTCCGGAATAGTAAGCAAACGCATTACTGCCTAAGCTACGTCCGATGGCGCCTAATTATCGAAGAGAATTTATTGGCTTATGTAAATTTATTTGTAGATAGATAGATGGATTTATTCAGTAATATTATACATAGAGATTTTATATTATCATAATTTTCTCTAAAATCCAATTTGTAACGTTAGAATAACGATTAAGACCCAGTTCAAGGCGTGTGGAGGTCACGACCGTGGTTTAGAGCATCACCTTGAGCATAGAAGCATGGTCGTTGCCAATGCGATACCCAATGTTGCGTCACACGACATTCAGCGTATTAATACTAAGTTATGTGCATATCACAAATTTCTGCCCAGTTTATAAGGTTTTAGTCAGGAACTTTGGTGATCAGCTGACGTGAGAAGTTCTCACATTTTTTAATTATCGAGACCTATAATAATAATAATAATAATAATAATAATAATAATAATAATAATAATAATAATAATTATCACGCAATTATTTATTTCTGCGTAACTGAATTAATATAAGAACAGTACCGGTAATATGATTTAAGACAATAAACTAGAATTAAATAATTAATGAAAATACAATAACGCAAATAAGCTTACTAACTTTTTGTGAAATGTACAAGTTACAATACAATCTTCTTCCCACTTAATGTGAAACTTGGCAGGAACTTTCCTTTACACTCATTAAGTTTTAGAAATAACTGGTAAGACTGAGACGAATTCATAATTTCAAATGTTCTTCAATTATAGGTTAACTGGCAAAACTCCGTTGTAGGAGGTTACTAAACCTTACCGCTCTGCTGGAGGCGGAGTCGAAGTTTCCCTCCATTAATCTGAACCTTTGTCGCTACTGATTGACAAGTCATCTGATGCATCACTGCTATCAGTTAAACATTCTCCTAATGAAATTATTCTGTCAGTTTCACTGTCTATTACATTAGCACTACAAAAATATTGTCGTTGTTATTTTTAACATTATCAACACATTTCTTCCACTTGTCTTTTCCATATTCTGCGACATGGCGGCGACATAATCGTTCCTTTACGTTAAATGGGGATCCAATTTCTGTTACAAAAATCCAATTGAAAAGACTGGAGACAACTGACTAAACATTTTGGTCTGTCCCTTTAAGTAAATGAAACCAATCAAAACAACAAATGCTTATTTTTAAAGGACTGTTTGGTTTTGAAGACAAATAATGTTTATATACGCGCTCTACGTGACGGACAGCGAGCAGTCAGACATAAACTTAACAAGTGGTGATATCTTGTAGAATCATTCTATTAACATGTTCTTTTTTCCAATATAAAGTAGAATCTATTCAGACGATTTTATACACTGCAACTACCCACTTATCTCTTCAAGAAAATAAGTTTATAGCAGATCGATTTTCTACTTCAAAAACATATTTTTTCACACTACAGTAGTATAAAACAAACCTAAATTAAGAAGTCTTACATGTGTTATATTGCGGTGACTCAATCATCTTAGAAATCTGCAAGCAATAAGGTAAAGTACCCAAATAAGAGACAGGGCCCTAATAAGAGATACCTTGTTAACTTCTCCGGTATAATTTGCCATCTCTCGACAACTATGGTAAATCAATGTTTGTGCTTCTAAGGCATCGTGTTCTTTGTCTAACCTCAGTTGAAAGTAAGCAACGCAGCTGAGAGCAAGAAAAGTAATTTTTCACATTTTGAACTTTTTACTGGTTTTTGTTGAGGAAGAGAACAGCAGGTAATGTAAGCTACAACAAATTTATTATTAATTTTATAAAATTGCTAGCAAAATGTTGCATATAAGGAAGATAATAACTTATGATCTTGGGTAGCTATTTCATTTTTATTTACTCCGTCCCCTAATAAGAGATACCTAGGGGTCCTATTAAGAGATAGTATCTCTTATTTAGGACCCTTATTTGGTATTATTATGATGTTCAACTTTGAGAGTTTACGAAAAGCGTTAATGCTTCCAGTCATGTCAGTTTGTCTCCCAGCAACTACATAAGAACCAATAAAAGATTAATTGAACTACTAATTAAAATTAATTACGAATTAGGTCAATCATTAATTATCCATTGTCCTCAATTATTGAATACAAAACTTACTAATTGAAATGATTAAGTTATCATTATTAATGACTAAAATTAATTATTCATTGAGATGAGAATTTTATCAATAGCTGAAGTCAATTAAAATCCGCTAGTCCAACAATATTACCTTACTTAAAGATTAAAATATAAGTGCTTAATTCGTAAAATCTTCTCTATACATTTCAAATAAAAATCTTGTGTAATTATAAAACTATTCAATTTAATTGTGATTCCTGATTTCGAAAATTTCGTTGGACCTGTGTAAATATCGCCACTACAGCCAGTGCCAGCGTTTGTGGCGCGTGTTCTTGAGTAAAAAGGCAGTCATTGAGCACTTGTTGCCAGTGTAGCTGAGAACGGTAACGCGCAACACGTCACGTAAGCAATCTGCCAATCACAGTTGTCAGTCCTGTTGCCCACTGACTGCTTCAAAGGCAAGACACTCGCACTTTGCGTTTCTGGGATGTGTCCTTGAGTACACTGACCAGTCCACTGACTGGTCAGTGTGCTCAAAGTTCTGTAACATCTGTTGCCACTTCGGTTGAGAGTGGTACCACCTCCTAAATAGATGTGACGTAAGCAATCTGCGAATCACAGTTGTCAGCTTTAATGCCCACAGACTATGGCAAATATAAGTTACTCGCTCTCAACGTTCCCATTACTTATTTCACGCGCCAGAAACGGTGACTTTGGTTATACCACAGTTAGGCCTACAAAAGCAGCAGCAACAATCACCACCTCAAGAGCCGTAAGCTTCAACCAGTGGACAGTCGCATGTAAAGTCATCCAGGGCAGGAAAAGGAGCTATCATAATATCATTTCTGATCAGAAAAAAAAGAGAGAGAGTTTAGATAAAGAAAATCAAAGAAAAGACGAAGCTCGCAAGAAGTTGTTCGAAAAACAACAAAAATCACAGAAAAACTCAGTCCAAAAAGCACTGCTTGAGTTCGTTCAGTGATGAAGAATCCAATGTGGAAATGGAATTAATTAACTCTAGTGACTCGGAATATGGAGAAAATTATGATGATGTAGAGTGCTTGTTTTGCACTAAATTTTTTTCAGAGGACACCATGGCTCAGGAGGGAGAAATAGATTCAGTGTTCAAAATTTCGTCGTTGGGCACACGAAGACTGCAGCACTGATGATGAACCTTTCGTTTGTCCAACTTGCTCAATACAGCGAAATAAGAATTATGTCAATTAAAGGGGTCGGCAAAATAAGTGCAATCAACTTAAAATTAAAATATGGAGATCGAAATTTAATATTATATAATTTTTCTTTCTCTGGCAAAATGTTAACGTTAGCAATAGTAGCCTAAATAAGATTAGTACATTCATGTCCGATTTGACCGACTTTGTGTTCTTTTCGTAAGCCATCTTAATTTCACTTGGAAAAATGCCAAATAAACAACAGAATTTCTGTTGAGAAGAGTTGGGTCACTGTTGCACTGACTTCTTTAATTTTAAAATGTTCCTGAATTTATTAAAGTATCTACATAACTTCACAATGTTATATATTGCTTCAATTTTCAGTCAAATGATGATAATTTTTGTCCATGTTCAAAAATAAACTTAATTAATGCAAGTATCTCTTATTTAGAACCCCTTTTCAAAACATCAGTATTTCCCAGTTTTATTTTTTTTTTATGATTTAAAGTAATAATAAAAACTGACTAAAATTTGCATTGCCAATTCTAAAAATAGACGAAATGGTGTATGTATTCCACTCATTCAGATTAAAAATGTCTATTCCCATCCTCATTTATAAGCAGTTAAAAAAAAGTGTCTCTTATTTGGGTACTTTACCTTTCTCTTCAACATACTTTTTCCCTTATTATAATCTGACTGCTACTTTTTCAGTTATTATTAAGTATAAAAAAATGCGAAAATATTTTGCTTCACTGAAAGTCTACGTAAATAACGCCTTCTTCCATTATTGGCTGATAATTATAGTCCGGGTCAGCTTACTTCATACCGTAAGGGTAAAACCTAACTATTTTCGCCCCATTACTACATATGCTAGTGGATTGTGGTGATTTTCTAGTATGCAGGTTGAATTTTCTTTTACCAACTTCGTTCCGAATTTCGATACTGACAAATACTACAAATGGTAGTGATTCCGTAACTGTTATGTTGGCAGCTGACAAGCAAACATTCTGATGGGGGCAGATAAAAAATGTATATTTCTTTCTTCCACCATGTTAATAATGTGAAAAGAAGTGCTTATACAAATTTTGGCCAATCGACCGCAATTACAAGGACGTCCAGAAAGTGATTTTCCGTAGGACCGTTTACAGAAAAAAGCACGATTGCATGAAAAGATTTATTGAAACAGGTACAGCAATTGTTGTGCTATTTGTAAACATATCCTCCACTGGAACTGAAACATCTGTCATACCATGGGATCAATTTTTGGATCCTTGTGTCGTACAAGTCAGCCGCCTGGGATCGGAAGCAGCGTTTGACAGCCGTCTGCACCTCTCTGTTGATTCCATGACATGACAAATGTCTCATTTCCGGTGAGAAATATGTTGAAAAGTAGCTCAACAATTGCTGTGTTTGTCCCAATACATTTTTCCAATGAAATTGTATTTTCTTTCTGTTAACGGCTTCTGGCGAACTTATTTTCTACGGCCCTCGTAATTGCGGTCGAGTGGCAAAAATTTGTATAAGCACTTCTTTTGACTTTATTAACATGGTGAAAGAAAAAAAAAATTTTTTATCTGCCCCATCAGAATGTTTGCTTGTGAGACAAATGTTGTCGGTACTGGTGTTCCATGAAATTAAAATTATACTAGATTTCTGAGCCTGTTACTAGAAGCTGTGCAGATTTCAGAGACACCTACACTGTATAGTTGAAGCGTAGACAACCTCGTGTCCATGGAAGGAATTGTTTCATCTCTAGTAGAGGTGAAACAAGTTACCAGTAACTTCAGTTTGTATCTCTTAATGCTTCTTCAATTCTTCTTCCATCCTTGCTTTCACACCCCGATATATTTTTAATTCAAGTATTTAGTTTAATAAAGTTTCGATTACCTTGCACTTGCTTTTTGCAGATGGGTGAGGGAGGCGGAGAAAGACCTGATTCATATCTTGGTCAAGAGGACAGCCGTGACAGGTTTCTGCAGTTGCTCCGTCCTGTTTGCACCGAGACACCCTCAAACGTGTCACGAACATTGCTTCATTCATTTCGTAATACCAATAATTCACAAAGTTTCTCGCACTAAATTTGTAGCTAATGCTGCTTTTTCAGATTACTACTGAAAAGTTTTTTTGAAAAAGAAACAACCATAGTCCAAAAAACATAGATTTTCAGGGAAAAAATATCTGGCATGGGTGTTGTTGACACTTCAAATATGAATTCACCATGCTATTTCTTATGGTGTTGTAGAAACCTGGGAAAACTGAAGTACATATATTAATTTTTAACAAAACAATTTGCCCTCAATTAGGGTGACCATAAAGATCCAGAATAAATGCACTACAGAATAATTTAGAAATACAAAAATGATTAAATACAGGAATTGTTTAGTAAAAACTCCAGAGAAATGCAAACCCAATAGAATCATCAATAGCCTAGACAAAATATAAATGGTAATGTAATATTTCGATTAAATCCTTAAGAATATTCAATACAATTTTTTGAATTTAGAAAAATCGGAGACCGAATGCTTTCAAAATATTACATGTGAATTTAGGAAGGTACCACGTGCACCAAACAAAAGACCAGAAATACTCCACTGACTAATGGGAATGTTATATTTCTCACTTAGGTATGGGATGCAGGACTCATAAATGGATTTCTTCTCCCCATCAACGTGTTGTGCCTGCAACGCATCCCTCTCAAACCGGATTGTAGGATCAAGAACTTTTCCCTTAGATTGAGTCCTGTGGATTACTAAAATATCTGCTCTTCTGTTCGAATCCAAGGATGAAACGCAGTGGATTTCCTCGTGTACCGCCCATCCACGACGCTTGAGACATCAGCAATATCGGTCATGGCCTTATGGTGTCGATTGTTGCGCAGCAGCTCCGTTTTTCGACAGAATCCCAACACGTGAACAAGAGTTTCCGTCTCGTTGCAGCAAGGATGGCGCCTAACGGGTTGTGTTGAAAACTTCTGCCGGGCACAGATCTAACAGCAGATAGATTGCTGGACTTAAATTGCCTCATAGAAATACCTACATATGTAAATGTACGGTATGTAACTTTGGACAATGGTTGCGTTAAGAAAAACACTCTGTTGTGGCTGAAGTGTGCCTCTCCTTTAATCTCCTTTTTCTTTATTATATCCTGTTTCTTCTCCTTTCGTCGCTTATGTTTTTTCCACGCGGTTACTTCTGCACCTAAAGATGACTCCATAACTAATACAACAATTCACGTGCCAAAGTATTTTCCTCTAAGGTGGCTTTTGCCGCGTACCTAAGAAGCAGTACAGCGAATCTACTACAGTTTAAAATTGTAGGGATAAATGTTTCAAGATAATATAATTGGGATATTTTTAAATGCTACCATCGTCCTGGTTGGACAATGACTGTTTTCACAAAATAAAAAGTATCTGAACTATGGCTGTTTTAAGAAAACCACTGATAATTTCCATTCCTATAACACAGGTCTATGGTATTTTTCCCTAAAAATTATTCAATAGTGGGCGCTGCAATACGTTCACCATATGCTTAACATCTCAAATTTACATTTTTTGGACTATGGTTCTTTTTTCAAAAAACCTTTCAATTGAAAGATAAGCAAATTAATGACCCTGATTGGATTCCTAATAATAGATTTACCAAATTTTAATCAAGAAATAAAATGAGAAAAGGGACTGTGCTATATAGCATACTTTTATCAATCTAGATAACCAGTAGCTAATATTTAGTTATATATGTTTCGTTTATTCAGTAAAACAGTAAGAGATTTTTGAATGAATAATTAAACGACATTTATTAGACTAAACATATGAAGTCAGAAAGCTTCTGTTTTGTAGGGGGAAATATTATCTTCACTCTACTTTTCGACTGACCTGTGATAAATTGGTTTATTGAATAGATTTTCTTAGGATTTTCTACTTCCCTGCAGTAATACTATTACCATTCTTTGTATAAAATAGATTAATTTTTATGCAGTATAACGCGGGCAAAGTCCAAACTGAAAAAGTGGCCTACATATCGGAAAGTAACACAATGGACTTGTCGGTGGGTCGACTGCGACGATTTTCAACAATACGGGATGAATCATAAGTAATGTCATTAATTTCAGGAGGTCATTCTTTGAAATATTTCAAACAAAAGGTTTAATAAAATTTTGCTTGCTTTTGCTTCCTTTTCGTGATAAAAATTGTTTTATATGAAATGTTTCATAGCGTTAGTAAGTAAGTAAGTAAGTAAATAAAAAAATAAAATTAATTAATTAATTAAAGAAAACCGTTGAACGTGGCGAACATGATGAAATGTTTTCTTTCGGTGCCTGATCTACAGCTCTTTTAAATCAGTGGTTGCCAAAGACCACGAATTTGTGACGTAATAGAAATGCAACCCGCACATCACTATCGCAGGGAGATGGGTGGAATGGGTACTCCTCAGGTAATGCAGTGAATAACAATGCAGAGACGCACTGTGACCAAAAAATAAAAGCAATATAATATTCTTCTACTTATTAACGGCACACTTTTTTCCATGTTAATTTTTTATCCTGCTATTCATTATTTTCTATTATTAATAAAATAAAATAATTTTCTTATTTGCCACGAAAAGAACGTGTACTTTACATCAGCAGATATTTCAAATTAAAAAAGCGTACCAGGCTGGTTACGAAGTTGTAAATTACACTACATACTTAAAAAAACCGTCGAAGTATTTTACTCTGATTAAATATAGAAGCCAACACTTGTTATTGTTTATTTATTATTGAAATATTCAAATTACACTACATACGTCGAAAAAACGTGGAAATATTTTACCCCAATTAAGACATAGAAGCCGGTACTTTTTCTTGTTCGTTTATTAATGAAATATTCAAATTACACTAAAATACGTCGAAAAAAAACGTGGAAGTATTTTACCCCGATTAAGACATAGAAACCGGTACTTTTTATTGTTCCTTTATTAATGAAATATTCAAATTGCACTACATACGTCGAAAAAAACGTGGAAGTATTTTACCCCGATTAAGACATAGAAGCCGATACTTTTTATTGTTCCTTTATTAATGAAATATTCAAATTGCACTACATACGTCGAAAAAAACGTGGAAGTATTTTACCCCGATTAAGACATAGAAACCGGTACTTTTTATTGTTCCTTTATTAATGAAATATTCAAATTGCACTACATACGTCGAAAAAAACGTGGAAGTATTTTACCCCGATTAAGACATAGAAGCCGATACTTTTTATTGTTCGTTTATTAATGAAATATTCAAGTTGCAGATAAGGGTGTGGTAGTCTTTATAACAAGAAGAATAATGACAACGTATATTGTTCTTGTATACGTCATTTAAAATTTTATAACAAATTAAGTATATCATATTTTTGTCATCAGCACAAAATAGATACTTTTCCTCCCATGCAACTTAAAATTAAGTTTTTACTTACTATCTGTTTTCGAAAATACATCGAAACATATTATCCTACACACTTGTAACATTACATGTGTACGTCCGCTGCTGATAAATGTCTTTACTTACATCGAGGTGATGGCTGTAAACAGAGGGTGGGAATATGATGCCGTGGTTACGCTTGAGTGGAGGCAGGGGCATGTGTCGCGACACAGCTTTTGGCGATCACTGTTTTAAATTGAGTAAATCCTGTCAAACATTTGGCTAAGAAGTTCATTAATTCATGGAACGTGAAATTAGCGAAGTTTTACCTTTGCCGTTCTCGTTTCCGATCACAGCCTGCTAGATTATTTTTGTTGTTACCATAAAGCCTATATTTTATAGCAAGGGGGTTGTGACATTAGTTTCTAACTAACTAAGAAATTCAGTAGACTCACTTTCAATATATGCTACGTGGATAATTATATGACTAGATTACTACGTGACTTGAATTATTAAATATTCTAATTATATCATAAATTTCGAAGTTGGTTAATCTGTTTTTATGTTGGCTGGCTTGTACTCATGAGAGAACGCCATTGTCAATTATACACAAATAACATCAGAATGTACAATATCGTTACTGACGTGCATATCGATATGTATACTCGTTTCCGTTCTCTGTTAATCGTGAATAAAAAATCTTCACGTTCACGTCATTCGCTTCCCATTCTCGTTCCCGGTTTAATGTGAACCAGCCTTCACTTACAGAATATTTCGAGATATATATAGCAAGCACCATAACACGCACTCTTTTATGGATACAAGCGTGTAATCCAATCTGCGCTCGGCTAATACAAAAACAAAAGCAGCAATACTTGTTTTGGCAGTATCGTATGCAACTTCACGCCCTCGTTGCTACCTGCGGGCTACCGTGCAGCAAGTTGCATATCCAGCTCTCACAGTGAAGGGACATCGGCCGGTACAACTTGACATTTGAGCTGACCAAAATTCTTGACACATTCTACTCACGTTCGTATGTAAATATTTGTGGCTACTTGATACACAAACGTGGAAGTTTCACTGAAGCCGTATCTCTGCCAACACGCTGTCCAGTGAGAGGTCAGTAGCAGTGAATGCCGACTCTTACGTAATACTCATTCCTGACTGACAGCAAAAGTAGCCGCAGAGAAATTTGGTATTTGGCGAATTGTATTCCCATAGGCCTATCACGCGTAAGTGGACATGTATTAAACTTTCATTACAAATCTATTTTACCTTTTTCTTTCTCCTTTCTCCCTTAGGCAATTTTACCTTCGAGGAATTTTCAACCTTACAAAAGAGTTTTTTGTGAGTTCCCATAGATTCTATTACAGTAAAATATGGCTCATCGTCTTCTACTCCTCCAAAACGAATCAGAAACTTTTTCTCGCTCAGCTGACGGATTTCTGAGTTGGGTCCATGAATTTGCCGTTGTGTTTGAGATAATACGAAGCTCTACTCTGCATGTACTTCAGTCTATTCTTCCATTCTTAACGCTACATTACCGTTACAGTCTCCTATACAACTTGAAATAATCTCTGAACAGACATTTAAATTCTCCATGTTTATTTCCTTACAAAGCTGTAGAAATTTCTGAAGTAAATGAAGAGTACAGTGGAAAACAAACAAAGTCACAATACTTTTAAGGGTGAAAAAGTTCGGACTTAGGTTAAATGCTAGCAAGTCACAAGCTATAATTGGACATAAGAGACTACTGAACACAATGAACAACAGACATATCCCAATTATTACAGCAAATAATGCCACTATTCCGTACCATTCCGTCGTCAAAACCTCGGTATTTTCTTGGACGAAAATTTAAATTGGGAATGCCAAATAAAGGAAATATCCAAGAGAGTGTGCTATACCATGCATTCTCTTAACCCATTCAGCAACTTCCTCCCGCCAGAATTAAAACAGACTTTAGTGCAAACCCTCGTACTACCACTGTTTGACTATTGCGACGTAATACTTACAGATTTGACAACTGACCTTTCGAACAAGCTGCAGAGTGTGCACAATATGTGTGTCAGATTCATCAGTAATGCTCACAAATTTGACCACATCACACCCTCGTTCAAATCTTTATCCTGGCTGCAACTTAGTAACCGTAGAACACTTCATTCGCTCTCTCTTCTGTTTCGAGTTCTCCACACTTCTACTCCAAATTATCTTCGTTCCCGGTTTAACTACTTATCCTCCAATCACAACCTAAACACCAGGTCACAGGAGAGCCAAATCTTAGCAATTTCTGCCCATAGAACAACCCACTATTCATCCTCTTTTACTGTCTCAGTCCTCCGTGAATAGAATTCTCTACCTCAGAAGATTAGGGGCTGCCAGACAATAACCACTTTCAAGAAAAGGCTAAACGATTTCTTACGGGCGCAGTCAAATTGAAGTTATAGTTGTGATCGAGTTTAATAATTTAATTCAATTTAGGTATGACTATCATTACTATTATTATTATTATTATTATTATTATTACATAATTATTTTATTGGTGTTGTGAAGATGAAAAGAATTGTCATTGTATTATATTAATTATGTATTATATTATCTTGTATTATAGTGTTGTATTGCTTTGAATTGTATTGTATTGTATTAATTATGTTATATTCACAGCATTGTAGTAATTTTCTATCATACTGGTTGAGTGGAAGAGAAGGCCGAATGGCCTTAACTCTGCCCGTTAAAATAAACCATTATTATTATTATTATTATTATTATTATTATTATGTCATCTTCATAGACACATTCCAACGTCTTTGATATCTTCTCTCCATTACTCTAATGTCCTGATGAAAACGTTCACCCTGTTCATCACTGACTGCTCTCAGATTTGCAGGGAAGAAGTCCAAATGTAATTTAAGAAACTAAAGTATCAAGCTCGTCAAGCAACTCAATTTTTCAAAACTTTGAAGAATGTTTTGGACAATATTCTTATATCGGCATCCTTTGTACTCCCCAAAACTTTGGAAACGACATCTCTGAATGCAGTCCACGTCTCCTTTTCATCATACGTCATTGTATCAACAAATTTGTTGTGGAACATCAGTTTGTGAATTTCATGTCCAACAAAAACATCTTCTTTGAGTTTTGCCTCTGAAAATGAGGAAAAGATTCACATAAATATGTCAAACATCTCCCAGTGCTAGGAAATCATTTCACAAATTGTTTCATTGTGCCTATTTTAATATGGAGTGGGGGGAGTAGTATTTTTTCACTATCGACAAGGCTCAACCGCAGAATGTTTTTAATTCCAGGAACGAGAGTTTGGCGAACCAGCCACTTGTCTCTGCTGCTGTGCCACTCGCACAGAAAGCATGGGAACTTAGTAAATTCTGCCTGTTGGCCAAGTACCGTATTTTACTTTTGTAAGGATCAGTTGCATGTTCTCGTAAGTTCCTTCTAAGTGCACAGAATGGCTAATAGGCACTGATGCATATTTGTGACCATTGTGTAAGAGAATAGCTCTTGAACTTCTTTTACAGAAATCAATAAATAGCCTCCCATATTTAGTGGTAAAATTACAATTGTGAACCAACTGTACGTCCTACATACTTTTTATCTTATTCTCGCGTTCAGCACGCGAAGATACATAAGTAAGGGCTGAAATTAATAAAAGATGGTTCTTAGTGGTTGGCCTGTGCTATTTATTATATCAGTATGTGTGTATGTATGTAAATATGCGTCTATGAGTGTATGTATGTATGTATGTATGTATGTATGTATGTATGTATGTATGATAGCATTAGGGAGGTTGCACGTTCAATCCCGTGGCAGGCCAATTTGACTGGGATTTTTTATGGTTTCCCTGTCGCAAAGACAAATGCCGAATTAGAAATTTACGTACTATGCTCCATTAACTAACTCCTGAGCTTCACGGTCCTCTGAGAACCTTAGCTTCCTTCATAATAGTTGCCCATGTCTCTCTATCTTCTGCTGTTTTTCTCCATCTTTTAACCTTCATTTCCCTCAGATCGTCTTCAACAGCATCTAACCATCTTGTTTTAGGCCTGCCTCTTCTTCTTATGCCCTCAATTTTTCCATTTAGGGCCTTCTTTACCAATCTATCCTCCTTCATTCTTATAACTTGCCCTATCCATTGCAGTCTTTTCTTTCGTATATCGCCAACTATATCAATATCTTTGTATAACTTTTGTAACTCATAATTTGTTCTAATTCTCCATATGTCGTTTATTTTCAGAGGTCCATATATTTTACTATGTTCCATTGCCATTTCAAATTTCAAATTTATTTATATAATATATTACACTTGAGTTACATTAGGCATTGCAGCCCGAAAGAGCAGAAACTCGTGCTTGGGCGCAGTTCAGATCAGCTATACAAAATATATCACTAAATTAAGAGAGTTCATTGAGCACAATAACATTAATAGGTCTACTGCATATGGTAAAATACATACAGCCTATCATGTAATAATGTATATACGAATAGAAGATACAAAAGTACATAAATATTAGAGTATCAATTTTAACTCAATTAGCTTAAAAATAAAAAAAAACAATTAAATAATTAATCTAATTTGTTTTCAAAATCTATGTGTGTTAAGTGTACTTAGTTCAGGGTAAGCTCTAATTAATGCATTATATATTCTGGATTCAAAATTTCGTCTGTGTTGTAATACAGCAGTTGTGTGGCATTTGGGGATGTTTAGAAAGAAACTTTAGTTTTGTCTCGTATAATATTCATGACAATAAAATTTAAATTTATTATGATTTTATGGAAATAAATCAGCAATGTTTGCTTATAAATTTGTTCTAGATTTGATAGCCTACACCTAATTCCAGAAAAATTAATTTTGTTGGGTAATCTAGGGTTTATATAGACAAATTTTCAATAAATTAAAACAAAATCTATGTATATCAGTTACATGAACACATGTCTTCTATAACACACGACAATAGAAACAGAAACTCAACAATTGTCAACGGCCTACTCTCATATCCAAAGAACCTACACACGCGATATGACCATAGATGTTAAGCTTGTAGAAACAAACTTGAGCGAAAAAAGTTATTGTTTTGTTTAGATATGCAAAGAAAGTCTTGGAATATCAATAAACTTGGAATATTGATATTACGAGTACTTATACTGTACAAAACTTAGCACAGCTTACACTCAGTAAGTTATGTTGTTGGAATAATTGAAGACCTCGGAGGTAAATAGTGATAACCCTCAAAACTGAGATTGACAGTTTTCTGGTTGTTAACAGCCTATAAGTCACATTATCTTTGATTTGCTTAAATAATTATCTTAATGTGTTAAAAATGCTTACATTATGCTGTTTTAAAAATATGACAATCATCTTGTGTTTGCAATAAAAATTAAAATGTATGATAATTGTAAATGTGGGTTATCATTATTTATCCCCGAAGTTTTCAATACCTAGCATGCATCAGGGATGTATTTACTTTAATTAGCTTCCAGGTCACAGTTTCGCTTAATCTGATGAGATTTTCGCCTTTTTATCTCAATTTGTATGACAGACATAAACGTTATGAATTCCTGCAGTGTCTGGGTTCCGCATTTGGTATCTCTCTCTTTGCTAATCAGTAACTTATTCATACATTTTAAATAATCTGTAAACATGCTCACAAATAGGGCCTACTGTAATATTTCATAAAGTAGGAACTGACGTATGGCAGAGTTCTGACTGGCCACAAAAAATAAATAACAGCCTCTAATTCATAAGTTGAACGTCGAATTAAAATTTACAGCTGGATTCAGCTCACTAAAAATACGTACTATACAAGATACAACTTTTATTTCGTAAACGAACGATCTCGATGTAGTTCTATCCGGTGAATCTAACTACCATAAATTTAATACAGTTACGATTATTTCGCCCTTTCACTATTTCATCTTGTATTCCCACCATTGTTACATGCAACTTTATCAGAATATCATAATGAAGGCCTCGGGACAATAACAACGTTATTGACATTCCAAGCTCGCCGTGGACAATGGAAAGCAGATCTCATAACCCAGATGTACGATAAACAAATAGAGCAACTCATTGCACTTCCTTTCTCACATAAATTGAATAACAGACATAATAACTCCGTAACATTACAGTAAGGACGAATAGGCTATATTCATTATTCAAGGTAATGGCTTAAAACAGGATAATTATTTGTGGCGTAATTTTCACAATATATTTATACCATGTCACGGAGGAACATATTTCTAGAACTTCTTTAAAAACTCTCTTCTGATTCATTTTTTGTAGGTTATTTTATTATTTTACGACGCTTTATCAACATCTTAGGTTATTTAGCGTCTAAATGAGATGAAGGTGATAATGCCGGTGAAATGAGTCCGGCCGAAAGTTACCCAGCATTTGCTCATATTGGGTTGAGGGAAAACCCCAGAAAAAACCTCAACCAGGTAACTTCGGCCGACCGGGGATCGAACCCGGGCCACCTCGTTTCGCGGCCAGACGCGCTAACCGTTACTCCACAGGTGTGGACGCCTTCTGATTCACGTATGTATGTATGTATGTATGTATGTATGTATGTATGTATGTATGCATGCATGCATGCATGCATGCATGTATGTTTTTTATTATAAACTGCATGCCCCATTACATAGCAATATTACATGCTTTCTAATTTCAATACGTCAGTTTACAGTACCTAAGATATTTACAATATACAGGACTTTCAAAAATATGAATTTTTGAATATTTTACTGAATATACAAACGTTTTTGTGACATTTTGACAATTTTAAAATTTGTCGTTTTATAATAATAATGGCTAGTGTTTCAACTTATTTCCTACCTACCTATGACTATAATAAACCCACATACTAAATTTACAATACTCTCTACTGTGAGTACCTCAATATTAAGTTAAGTTAAATTTTAAATTTAAACAAATATTACTTACATTGAAATCTGTATTAATGTTGAAATGATATTTATCTTAATTCTAGCCTACCTATTACAATAAATGTTGCATAAATTAGAGTCTATCTTAATGTTGATACATTATTATATACACGTGTTTAGCTGTAATCTTCATACATATGATATAGTATAATACATTAATTGGAATCTGTCATGATGTATGTTATGTGTATGCCTGTATGTATGTATGTATGTATGTATGTATGTATGTACGTACCTTTTTTGAGCAGCATGTTCCATTGCAAATGAGAAGTAATACTTCATGACTAGGTTTACCTTCAAGTACATTATCGATTTACATTATATATTATTATGCTACTATTCTAGGTTAAGTATGGATTAGTGTAGTTCATCTACGATGTGTAACTGTCAAGATAATATTGTTACTTCTTAGTCTAACTTATTTTCCTATTCCTAATATATGAACTACTAGAATCTACTATTTACATATTCTAGCATTTAAATATTTACAGTATTTACATATTTACTATCTTTTTGATGAGTCTATTTTCAAATAAATTATATCCTCTAATATTCTAGCTTTTTTACACAAGACAAGTAACCTATTTTCGGACCTTATCACTTAATTCTGACTTTTAACCTCTTTATCTTCCCAAATAACTTATCCTTATATACTAGCATATATGTATGTATGAATGTATGTATGTATGTATGTATGTATGTATGTATGTATGTATGTATGTATGTATGTATGTATGTATGTATGTATGTATGTATTTT
Source organism: Periplaneta americana (assembly GCA_025594305.2). NCBI lineage: Eukaryota > Metazoa > Arthropoda > Insecta > Blattodea > Blattidae > Periplaneta > Periplaneta americana. The sequence goes on from JAJSOF020000038.1 coordinate 23,455,783, forward strand.
TATTTATTTTATTTGGTTATTTTACGACGCAGTATCAACATCTAGGTTATTTAGCGTCTGAATGAAATGAAGGTGATAATGCCGGTGAAGTGAGTCCGGGGTCCAGCACCGAAAGTTACCCAGCCTTTGCTCGTATTGGGTTGAGGGAAAACCCCGGAAAAAACCTCAACCAGGTAACTTGCCCTGACCCAGATTCGAACCCGGGACACCTGGTTTCGCGGCCAGACGATCTGACCGTTACTCCACAGGTGTGGACGTATGTATGTATGTATGTATGTATGTATGTATGTATGTATGTATGTATGTATAACCATAGAGGGGCAAAGCATTATTTTTTTAGAGAGACTTAGAACAAACATTCTGATATCTGATTACGTAATTTCAAAACATTGACAAATACAATCGTTCGAATGCAAGATATTTCAAAACACGTTATACGTAACCAGAAATACGAAATATCACATTCTTGGAGTGTGAATATTCATATTTCCAGTGATAGTATGCGAGAAACATTTATTCCCACCAAAAGTTTGAAATATATTTTCCTAATAATTTATGCAACAAGGAAATAAGAAGTCTGGAGAACAAGTTGTACAGAAGCATTGTGAATGCTGGCAGTACTAAGCTGCTTTTTCTCTCGTTTAAAATAATTAATTAGCTTGACGGGTGCCCAGGCTAAGGACGTGTCTCTCACTGCAATGGCAAGGAAGGCTGCGCTGTCTCTGGCGCGTAACAACGAAACCTGCTGCACGTAATGAAAGGCAGCGAGTGCTTATGTAAAGCGACAAATTTATTTGACATGACTTCCAACGAACGACCTTGTGTTATGTGAGTGTGTTAAAAGGAACAAATAATTGTTTTGTGGAAAGGAATTCGATTTAGAAAGTTCTTAATTGTGAATTTTTGTTATAACACAATGTCAGACTTCATGGTCAGTCTAACAGCTCTCGGCTCGGTAGCAATACAATTGTCTGGATGATTATAAAATAGCAGAGTCATAGCAAAGCTAATAGTCCAGGAAAAGCAAATTGTTTACGCTACATTTACTTCAGCTAATTTTGGTAACGTGCGATCACATTACACTCTTTTAATTGAGCAAGGATTACTAAACGTTCATAACATTACACGTACTTGAGAAATGTCTGTGTCATTTTACGCCGGAGTGGTTATGTTTTGTAATAGTACATTTTACTTATTAGTATAGACCGCACTTTGTCCCAGGAGGCTACAAGATTAAGTATTATACTGTAGCGACGACGAACTTGCATCTAGCAAGCGAAATACTCTGTCTGCTCATGCGACTCTCTTGGTAAAATTACGAGTAACAAAACATACACCACTTTAACAATAAATTATACTAATATACAGGGCTTTCATTTACAAACTTCCCAGTCTAAATAACTTACTTACAAATGGCTTTTAAGGAACCCGAAGGTTCATTGCAGCCCTCACATAAGCCCGCCAGCGGTCCCTATCCTGTGCAAGATTAATCCAGTCTCTATCATCATACCCCACCTCCCTCAAATCCATTTTAATATTATCCTCCCATCTACGTCTCGGCCTCTCTAAAGGTCTTTTTCCCTCCGGTCTCCCAACTAACACTCTATATCCATTTCTGGATTCGCCCATACGTGCTACATGCCCTGCCCTGTATTGTGGGTCCCTATCACCACGGCATGGTGCGTCCTCAGGTTGCGGATAGAGGAGACGGCCTCCAGATATGGAGGGTAGCTGGGAATATATTGAATAAGCAGTCGTGGACAGCCGATAAGGGGTGGTCCTCCAGCTTGGGGGTTGGGCGAAGGGCTAACAACCCATCACCGTAAAAAAACAGCTTGTTACGTATCCCTATAATAAGCCTCGGAATAGGACTGATTCTCTGGCACGACCAGTCTAAATAACTAATTATTTAAATTGAATTCAATTTCAACAAAAAATACGTCAATTTAATTATTGAGGGGAAAGTCTCAAACCGGCCTTAATTGCATTTTATATTTCACCCCACCCCCAAGCCACCGCCACTTTTAAATTTCAAATGGCACCCCTATATTTAGATTTGCAGGTTGAGTGGAAGAGAAGGCCTTACGGCCTTAACTCTGCCAGCTAAAATAAATCATTATTATTATTATTATTATTATTATTATTATTATTATTATTATTATTATTATTATTATTATTACTTACTGGCTTTTAAGGAACCCGGAGGTTCATTGCCGCCCTCACATAAGCCCGCCACTGGTCCCTATCCTGAGCAAAATTAATCCATTCTCTATCATCATAATCCACCTTCCTCAAATCCATTTTAATATTATCTTCCCATCTACGTCTCGGCCTCCCTAAAGATCTTTTTCCCCGGACTCCCAACTAACACTCTATATGCATTTACTATTATTATTCTTATTATTATTATTATTATTATTATTATTATTATTATTATTATTATTATCATTATTATTATTATTATTGTTTATACTTAAATATGAAAGAGCATTCAATTGTTTATAAACTTCATTCATCTGTTTTCGCATCTTCTGTTTTCTATCATCGCCTGGCATCTCTGTATTTTGTTATTATCAGTTTATTTTAGGATGAAAATACAGCTAATTTTGTGTAATTTAATCAATTAGGATGATTTATGTTCTCTTGTACACAGCATCTTAAAATAATTTAATACACAAAACACAACTATTAGGCTACATGAAATGCTTAATAAGTTTTTGTAGCTTTTTTTCTCTTCAACTCTAATCAATAAAAACAACAATCCAGGTTTCCAGGCTACGATAGAAAACAAAAGATATGAAAACAAATGAATGAGGTGTATAAACAATTGAATGCTCTTTCAAATTTAAGTATAAAAATATAGGAGTGCCATTTGAAACTTAAAAATGGGGGAGGCTGGGGATGGGGGTGAAATCTAAAATGCAATTAAGCCTGGATTCAGACTTCCCCCTCAATATATAAATTGACGTGTTTTTTGTTTAAATTGAATTCAATTTAAATTATTAGTTATTTAGACTGGGAAGTTTTGAAATGAAAGCCCTGTATACAATTTACGATATATAGGTTAGGTTAGGTTAACAGTGACTAGGGGCGGGTTAAGGACGACGTTGTCCGTACAGAGGCCAATTGTGCACTCCGAATTTACGGGATGAATGAGGATGAGATGTACCCGCCCACCGGCCGCATGTGACCCCTCACCCGCATAAAATATATCCATTTCTCCTAAGCTATGTATGTAACCTATTATATATGCGAAGAACTCTATAAATTGGAAAATAATATATGACTTTGTATTTACTTTTGAGATAAAAAAATATGATATTTGTAAGAAGCATTGTATGGGACATAATAAGAAATATTATCATGTATAGTAATATAATCTATTTTAAAAACACAACTAATTTATTATTGTAGTTCGTAACCTACTGAACATTTTTTAAACAATGACTCTACTAGCTATTTACTCCTATATGTTTAATCCGTACGATCTTCATCAGGGATTAAACAAGATCAGGGACAAACATGCTTATGACTGACTGAACTCTTGGCCTCAGTTTCTATGTAGAGTCAAAAGCCTAGCATTATTATTGGTGGAAAGATAAGAAATGACTATTTTTATACTTTCAGAAACATTAATTAGTTAAGAAATTGTGTAATCTTACACGCAAATCTCTCAATGTGAGACCTTCCGTTGCTTCACGTGTGTCCGTGAGTGTAGTGATTATTTTATTATGTAAGCCTTAATCATCATCAACAAACAGTTTTCGGTTCAGGTTCTGAGCCTGCTGTTCTCAAGTTCAATTATCCTTGTGCCTTACTGTTTGGAAGATATTTTGCTCTGTTTCATTGTCCTGATGTCCTGATGATGAAGGATAGGTGGAGCGGAGAAAAACTCTCTCCGGTACCGGAACTCGAACTCGGGTTTTCAGCTCTACTTGCTGTCACTTTATCCACTAAGCCACACCGGATTACAGTTCCGATGCCGGATTGAATCTTCTCAGTTTAAGTTCCACCTCTTAGTTTCCCTTTAGTGGCCAACCCCATGCACTGTGTCACAGATGTGTGACAGTGGCACAATGTCCAACACACTAATGTGCAGAGGTGCACTCAATATGAGTGGCCGTGATCCGACGGAATGAGCGTCGTCTTAAATCACTAAGGGCCGTATTCATAGACATTCTTAGCGCGGGCTTCCGGTGGATGATCAGCGAACTAACGTTTTTCTTATTCATAAACCAGTGTTAGCGATATGATATGAATCCTGTACAAGTAACCAGTCGATAGCCGGGGCTAGTTTAGCACGCTCGTAGCGCGGGCTAGCGAAATGTCTATGAACAGCACTCCTAAGTGATTATTTATGCATATCATATTATTGTGATATCCTGATCCCTGACATAAGATGGAATAGTTGTCCATCTATGAAACATAAGCCTACTATTAACAATTATTTGTTACATTCATTGAATTTCGGTATTTTATGTATTATATTCGGTATAATAATGTTTCTAAAATATTTTATTATAATTTAAATCGTTCTTAATTTATTATGTTTCTAGGTAAACTAGTAGTGCAGGTTAATTGAATTAAAAATACAAGTTATAGTAGGCCTACCATTGTCATGGAATCTAAAGTTTATGTATGTAACTTGATAGCGTAGCCTAGTCAGTCTAACCTGGTATATTTATTTATTTCCTTTTCACAGTTTCAATGATCAACTTGATAACAGCAAACCGCAAGGTTTGAAATTCCACATCTGCCAACGTTTATACAGGCTAAGTATTTATTTGGTTTCTGTTTGTACTTCCAGAAAAGAAAAACTTTCTGTTCCAAATTCCATCCTGTTTGCCAGAGTATTTATGTGATATAATCTGAAAATAGTCTTATAATAAAATATATTCGTGGCCATATAATTATTCACTTTAAATTGTCAATATAAATGTGAAAATTAAGGAGACACTCCACTACAAATGGCAACTATATTCCTAATCATTTTAACCAAATTTTGAGAGCATGTTTACTATGTAATGGACTAACAAAATCCAAATTTTTAACTCCGAAATGTTTTTGGCTTTTGATTTTTTACTTTTTCTATTCTTTTTATAAATATTTTCAACCCCAAGTTCTTAGTAAAAAATCTCAATTTTTAAGCTTCTATTTTCTGTTTACATTCACAAGAGATATATAGAAACATTTCTATGCATTAATTTTATGAAATGTCTCATTTATTCACTTTTATTTATTTATTTATTTATTTTTTGAAATTTTATAAATGTTATTTTCTCTATAATTCACGGAAAAATATTAATAAAATAACTAGCAGCATTTCTCACAAAATAATAGCATAGAAACATGCAGCTACCTCATAAATACTTGCAGTAAAGATTTCATCGAGACTGATTACTAAAAAATTTGGTGTCGAATGAAGAAAAATAAACTTAAGGAAAAATGGATTTGAAAGTAAAATGGATGCTTATTTAAATTAAAATTCTCCTCCGCTACATTCATCTAGTAAATTCAGGGAGTCAACTTTAGAACAAAAAGTTACTAGATTTGTAATCTGAAATTAAAAAAAAAAAAAGAATTGATGAACAAGAATTTTGACAGGTCTTTAAATGCCAAACCCCTTACATCATTAATTAAAAAAATTAAACAGTAATATTACCAGGGAAATCCTTTCTGGAAGTTTCTTTGGGATTCATCATAAAATTACTTTTGCAATAGGTAATAATAAATTTTCATGCTGTTGAATATTACACAAACGACGGAAGATGAGTAATATTGCTAGCCTGATATGTGGTAGGTATTGTTTAATTATCGAATTCAATTTCATCATTACGACAGTTCGATCAGACACAGCCTTCTGAGAAGGATCAGTTTACAGAAATAGACAGATCTAGCAAATTCTTATTTCATTAGTGATTCTATTGGTACAGTTTGATTACGTGCCATAATTATTCAATTGTACTTATTTTCTTCACTTCTGGTGTTTTAGATCTTAATTAACTTTATAGATATACATTTTAACGCTTTTCTTCTGATTCTATAGCGCAAATAGTGGTTTGATTGTATTTATATGTAGAGCTTCTTTCGATTAACATAACGAAAGAATATAGATGGACTCCTACGAACATGGTGTCAGTACGAATTCGATACTTCACTTGAGATAACACATGGCAGACATCCTTGACAGGATTCAAAACCACGACTGTATCAATTCTGTGTTAAAGCTGTGACTTTGATATTGTGTAAAACATGGCTGGCTTCTTTGGGATTTATTATCACTAAATATTGGGATGTACGTGAACGTGACGTCATTAATGGCGAGGCAATAAATGTTTTCCTATCATACGAGAATCTCTGTACCTGTGTCTTATGACTACATATTTAATTACTAATAAACCAAACCTGTGATCACATGATTCTACTTGATTTATGAGTCTATTCTGAATTAAATACACGAGAGTTGTAATAAAACAGTGATTTAGAAATGTATAAAGAAATTTACGAGTTGGATAATGTCAAGGGGACTGGTCACATAAATATAGCTCGAAAAAAGGAAATGTTGCATTTGCAGTCAAAAGGTTATGAAATATAAGTTATATGTATACTTTTATGCATTCAAGCTGAGAATAAGTTTATTTGCTTTGGTTAAAGTTTAATGTTTTGCTTCATCGAATAACTTCAATTGAAGCAGTGAGATCCATAGCCAATCAAGTCCATTTCTGGTCATTCATATTTGGAAAATTTGAAATTAAATTTTGGATATTTCCACAAGTGTTACGACTTTAAAAGTTGGTATACTACTTTGTCTTGATCTCTAAAACAAACAGAAATATTACGTGGAAAAAATAATAATTAGGTAAGAAATAAAAAAAGTTTTTTTTTTTTTGCATTTTTCTCGAACTTGTGTAAATGGACTTGAATGGGTATTGATCTCACCGCTTCAATTGAAATCTCTCATAGAGTGCATAAAATCTTTAGTATTTATTTTCATTGTGGGTATTACAGTGTATCACGATTCTAATAACATCAAAGTAAAAAAAAATAATTATAAATTTACGGCCTAAGTGTATTCTTACAAGCAGTTATACACTTATAGCAAATCACCACCGATATCATCAGTGTGACTCACCAGGAACCAGGTGAAATCAAATATGAGATTGCCTGAATACCTTCTCATAACAAGCTAGAACTGCGGTGGGTACCGGGGCATCAAAGCATGTACGGGAATAAACATGCAGATCAACTGGCCAAAAATGGTACGCAGATGCCCTTTGTTGGACTTGAACCCGTGGTTGGAATCAGTTTACTCACTGCCGAAACCTCGTTTAAGACATGGATTAAGGAAAGACACCAAACTAGGCGGCAATCCTATCTGGACAAAAACTGGCCAGGAAATTGGTGTTAGGTCCAAACAACTCTCTCTCCTCATCTCTGCTCAAACTGGACAGAAGAGGATCACTTTAGGAAACACCTATAGTAAAAGCCAGGTTATGAACCGACTAAACCGGAAGCAACGTTCTGTTGCTCTCTTTCTGAGCTCTATTGCCACATAGTGGAGCGAAATTCAAAGAATGTTCAGCGTTTGTCACCGATATGTTTAAAATAACTACTGTCTATAGTTCTCGACAACACTATCAACAATATTAGTAATTAAAATTACTGTTTTAAGAAAGCACGAGCTAATGACGCTGGTACGAAATGCGACTCGTAATGCACGTAGTACTGCAAATGAACTGGGAAGTTTGGCTACACTGTCTCCGTGATTCCGTTGCCAGATTTTCGTTAGCAGACGACATTTTCACGTGAGGTTCAATGAAAAGCTCCGTTCTCCTTCCCCCCTCCGCCCCGCCATACTCAACGTGTCATCGCTGCACAGGCTACCCCTCTAACCCGCACTTTCCTCTCGCCCTGCCAACTACTTCCTGTTTAGTCGGTTCATAACCTGGCTTTTAGTATAGGCACAGTGGGACTCTATAAGGAGGAACCCATCTATCGAATGTGCAAACAGGAGGAAGAGATTGCCTCACATAACCTGTTTAACTGTCCATTCCTAGGAAGGAAAATATTTTAAGGGAAGATTTAGTAATGGACGGTAATGTTAGGATCAAAATACTGTTGCTAGTCAAAGGAACAGAGTTTGGAAGACAATGCTAGTGTCTATTCCAATGGCGATGCACAATAAGCCTTTTAGGCTGACGTGCAGGAGGCTTTTAAGACTTCTTAAATACCCTCCTAACCTAACCTAACCTAACCTACCCTACCTGAGGAATCACGCAACTCTGAACATTCTACGTCAGAATTTGGCCTCTTGGATAGACGGCGAACTAATAAGAGTGATTATGAATAATCATTATCAACAATCAGTAGATGACTGTAGTGACACATGAAGACTGATTGATATTCGTGGCTTAGTCCCTATATCCTAACAACGCCAGATTTTAAATTAGTTTCTAAATTTAAATATGGCCCTTGTATCTGGATTCTCGAAAACACGGTGCATTATATTTTACAAAATGAAGGGTGTTATTGTGATGGGTACGAAATGTACATGAAACGTAACAAGTTAGTGAGTGAGCAAGAACAACGAAAGAATTCTACAATATCTTTTCTGTTTATAAAAAGGGGGAGGGGGAGTAGTAACAAAACGTGTAACATAATATTAGTTTGTATGTAAATACATGTGTATATGAATTTGCCTATATGATATATTGTATGTAATGTAAGGTAGTATTAATAATAAAAAAAAAGTAGTAGATCTTGCAAAGCAGAAAAACAAATAAAAATGTTGTCTATTTCGAAGAAGAAAAAAGAGTAAAGAAATTAAATATACCCCTTTAGAAGCCTAATTTCTGACGTGAGCTAAATACGAATAAATTTGAAAGTAGTACATTTAATTTCTTCTTATTGCTATAATACTAATTTAACAAGTATAATTTGGAATTATTAACATTTATTCCTTCTTTTCGTGTTATATACGTTTAATTTTGGTATGTGTATCTGACTTTGCCTGAGTTTTTCCCTAAAAAGTTAATAAGCCCATTTTCAATCAAAGGAATTATGGTCTCACTAAATTTATATATGATTTAACGGCCCAAACACGTTACAGCGGTACAACAAATGGCGGAAGAACATTGTGGCGCTATCGCAAGTGGCGCAAACATGATGCCCCGTTTCATTACGACACTAGAGGGACACATGGTAGGACTTCCGTAACTGTAGTTAACAATACATCAGAACAAGTATTTTAAATTTACGATTTATAAATGTAAATTACTTTATACACAATGCAAGGGGTATAAGTGCCATTATTTTAACTGCTGATTATTATTCATGTCATAAGGAAGAAAAAAGTCGTCACAATTTTTTTCTAACTGCAATATTTAACTAAAGTTTACAATATTAGACGTTAGGCAACGTTGCTGGATGGGGAGGAGGGGGTTTACAAGTATACAGTACAGCTCAAGTGGGTACAGATATACCGGTACGAAACAGATGCACTGTGTCAATGCAGGGGCGCACCAGACCAACTGTTGTTTATATAAAACGAGCAGCAAATACAAACTTTCAATCTCATTAATAGAGCATTATAGTAACTTACCATTTTATTTAACAATATTGCTCCATTTCTTATATTACGTCTAAAAATGAACAATAATGGTTCACTGCACAAAATCACACGAACTTTTTTCTAATGCAAAATTTTAATCTCTCCAGCTTCCGTAAAGCAGTATCATTTTAAAAGAAATTTTGGTTGTGTGATTTTCGAAATGGGGTAAGAGACACCCACTTTCTAATAAACGTTGAGAAACTGCTACAAAAGTTCGCCGATTAGGTAACCTTCTTTGCGAAAACGTTGACGGTACATCCTTCTTAAAAAATCCGTGGCGCTACAGCCCACTAAGGGCCAAGACCGACCAGCCGGCTGCTAGCCTCACGGTCACATGTCGAAGCAGAGGTGGACGATCATCCAAACAGAATGGAGATACCGTGTGGTTAGCACGATGAGCCTCCCGGCCGTCATAGCTGTTTGCGTAACCGGATTTCGCTTCCTATCGCAGCTTCCCAAGTGCATCACAATGCTGGGTGGGCATAGGTCCCATACTGGCCGAAATTTCATGAGAAAATTTCTTCCCCCATGAGGACTCGAACCAGCGCGCATTCCGTAATGCGAGTTCTAGGCAGGAGCCTTAGACCACGACGCCACGGCGCGGGACAGTATATCCTTTTTGCCGCACTAGAATTACGACGACTTTCTCCATAAATTAATAACATATGAAGAGTCCACTGCAAGAATGATGGATGTCATTTGGAATACATTTTGCAGGAGAAGCAATTGAAAGTTTGAAATGCTTAGCGCTCAAAGCTTAACTGTAATTTTCCGTTCATTACTGGACAATGACTATCAGTGTTAATGCCATATAACTCTCTATGTACATTCTATATGTCTTAAGCTATGCATTGACAGTCTTGGTTCATTTTCGACAAGAAAGTGTCATCCATTATTCTTGCAGTGGACTCTTCAATTGATATTCCTGAACTGTGAATGACATTTAAGTTGTTTAACGAATACCTCTACTGACTGAACTGCCATCCGCTCGGCAGGAGACCTATGGACAGGAAACTTGAACTCAGCTGATCTGCACGAATCCTGCTGAACTGTTGCCACGTCTCTCACGCCATAATATTGACAAATTTAGGCATGCATTATTATTTAATTTCACGAAAACGTAATAGAAGACACAAATATTTATTTAACTGATATTAACTATTTACTAGATATATTTACTGATGTAATTGAAGACATTATTACAAAAACAGCCCTAGTCATGTTTAATGAAATTGAGTTAAGGACACATTTGCCACTATTTTAAATGTTTATAGATAGATAAGTGCATTTATTAATGCATAATAAATTATACAAACTCATGTACACAAGATCCTTCGCACGAGCTCATACGGCCATTCGTGCTGTAACTATGCACAGTTTGAATCTTCAAAACGAAAATAATACCTACTAATAATAAAATAGTAAAACAACAGTTATTATTATTATTACTACCGTTATCATTAATTATCACAATTACAACTAATCTAACTTCAAACCAAATGTCACAAAAATAATAAAAATAAAATAAATGTAAGATATGAAAAGAAAAAAAACACAGTGAAACATACATATATATAATTATATTATATAAATAATTCAATTCCTTATTGAAACTGCACAAAATAATCCAACTAATAAATATAAGGGTAATACATAAAAAAATACACACAATAAAATAAAAATAGAAAAAAACACAATAAACACAAAAAGAACATTATCCTCTAATTACCTCATTCGTTCCGTGTTAATACTACCCATTACAACACTAATAAATCCAAAACGGCCCATGTCAAGTGCAACAGAGGCAAGGATAAAACACCAGTTGAACGGGAATAGCTTGCATGTGTTATTCTTTTATTTTTTATTGTTCTCCTGAAAAATAACAATTTTGACAAGGGTTGTTTTTGTATTAATGTCTTCAATTGTGTTCGTAATTTTACTAACGATATAAACAGTATAATGCAAATAAAATAAGGAAAGAAATTTTTTTCTGGGAAAACTGTAAAGATTTGACCCTATGTTATATGAACATTTTTTGATCCTGTAGACATTCCCGAAGACTGTGAAAAGGACAGCATTTATACCCCTTACACTCTGTACAATACGTAATGTGTATCAAGTTCCTACCACGATGATGAAATGCCAAGTACTTGGACAGAATTTTATGAAAGGTAAGAAGGCATTCATGAGTGCCTGAGGCTGCGAATTCTTTTCTGCACTTGATGCTGGTGGCTGTTCGCGTGCAATGTGATTGATGACCGGAGTATTTATTTAGTAAAAGAAATGTAGCATTACCTGTGATGGTGATGGCAGTCAGGGGGTTGCCCTTGCACCAGATCGGTGACTGGCGGTAAAGTGGAGGCGGCCCTGACCGCCATTAAACAGCATGGACAATGAGAGAGAGTAGGGAGATGAGGCGGCAGCAGGTGTATATAAAGTAGAGAGGGCTCGGAGACTCCAGCATTCGATCCCACACAGACCGAAAGCAGCCATCATCATGTACAAGCTGGTAAGTCCAGTAGCACTTCATGTCACGCGCTTTCTAGATACATTTCCTAGCCATTTTCCAATTTATTTGAATATATGTTATATTTTAATTCAAATTTCTAAAAACAATTTACAAATTATTTCTTATTTAATTTATTGGCCTAGTATAAATTAAAAATTTTAAATACCAGTTCCCTTCAGGTCTTCAAATTAGTTTTATTAAATTTCTGTTATAATAATTAAAACTATTGCAGTCTCCACTTCCTTGAAAATCATGCATTACTTATATTGCTGTTCTACCACAATTTTTTAGTTTATTTCTCGCTCAAGTTTGTGAGTTATATTTTTTTCCAGTGACAAAATTCTTCATGGTACAATTTTTAAATAATTACACTTGAGGTTCTAGAAGGGAAATTTACTGTAGAAGTGCCGATAGTTCTATCTCCGGGGTTATAAAATTAATAATTATATAGAGTTCCATGAATGGAGTCTCACACTGGTAATACAATTTTCCTTTATTTTGTAAAATAGACTAATATTTGAACGGAGTTAAAATTCTATTTTCTTTTTTGAAATTTATAGATAATATTTATATTTCCATCCTACATCTCCCTGGTCGAATTATAAATGCTCGTAAATTACTTTAATATACCCCAGGTAAAATATTCAATGTTTTGTCTTGTTGAATGTATTGTTATATTAAATAACATTCGAAGAAGTTATAGCCTAGGCCCCCTATTTTAAAACGATAATGTAGATAATGTGCTTTTCTATATATTTATTTTATATTCGTGAAAGTATCTGGTAGTAGTTATTTAGTCAATTGTCAGAAGACAGGTTTCTCATGAAGCAACTAAGCTACGAGATAACGAGTAGAGTGACCAATTTGATTCTCTCTCCATTGAATATATTGTTAACCAATAACATATTATACTAATCAGACTTCAGCTGTATACAATCAATTGTTCTTCCTATGACACATATTGTCAAGTGAGATGTAATGCCTGATAATAGATCTACATATCAGTCAGAACCTAAATAAGAGGTAGCATCTCGTAGATAGACATTATATAAATATCTGCTAGGTGTAGATTACCCTATGCTTGAATATTTGGTCCGAAAGGTTGTGGCTTCGAGTCCCGCCGCGGGCATGGATGTTGTGTTAATATTAGCTTCAGGAAAAGAAAAAGGGGAGCAGAAAAAGGAAAAACAAAAAATGAAATAAACTAAAACAAAAAACATATATATGAACTAAAAATGTAGTGAAATGTGAATGAAAACATGATCTAAAATGTTAACAATATAAACAGTAATAGTGAAAATTAAAGATACAGCCATTATAGAAAAAATACTGTAAAACATTAAACGTCTGCACTGAAAATTTACCATAATAAAACATCTTTCGTTATGAAATATTTACATATTATTTCTCATCGTAATTGACTAAGAAAGAATTGTAATGTATAGGCCTACACTTCAACCTGTGTATATATATATTTTTTTCTTTTCAATGTGGTGTTTCAACACACGGATTAGGCTTCTAATTGGTGTCATAAAATCTTCAGTTCATGGTCTAGCACATGTAACACTGAAAAAAGCGGCCAAGGAAAGATGAGAAGCTCGTTTCCGAAAAGTTCAACGAGTGTTGTATGAATTACGCAATCTAGACATTTCGAAGGTAGCATTACCGAACAAATACGTAGTTACTGAAACCTCCAGATATCATACAAATTACTGAGAGGAACGGTATTGTAAAGTTGGATGACGTGGGTAACATTCTCTCTTCAATATATATTCAAAACTCGTTTCAAAAGCTATTTAAAGCTGTCAACTTCTGTTCAGTTTATGCAAGAGAGCTTTACAGGTTAATATTTCAGACACATCCATCAGTAACAAACGGATACCAATACCAAATCAGTATACGTAATTAAACGTATAGGCCTACACACTTGAAAGAATCAAATGGAAATGATACAGGCTAAATTGAACACAAAGACAACAAAGTACGATTAAAATTGCTTTAAAATCAATTATAATACGAATATGTAACGTCATGATGAACCCTTCAATCCCACGTAAAAACAGAAGACATCGAATGAAATGTTATGTATATCTTCATACATTCTAATTATATAGTTCTATATTTCAATTATTATTATTATCATCATCATCATCATCTCATCATCATCATCACTGTTATTATTCAACTAAGTAATTTCAGACACATTTTTATTGAAAAGCTGCATGAAAATAAGAATTTAGTGTGTGTGTATAGAACTTTTTATAAATCAAATCCAAACTTATTGTGTATGAATTGATATTAGATGAGAAAAATTCACTCCGGCGCCGGGGATCGAACCAAGCGCTCTAACCATTGAGCTACGCCGAAGTTTAATCCACAGCACCGGATCGAATTTCTCTCCTCCAGTGTTTTTCCCTTCGCGGCCGGACTCCAAGTTCGACATGTATGTTGACTTTTTTTTTATATTAAGTCAACTGTCATTATACAAGGAGCGCACTCAATTGAGTGACTTGGTGGCCGGGATTCGACCCCCGGCGCCGGAGCGAATTTTTCTCCTCTAATATAAATTGTTACCATAACAGATACATTCTGTAGGACCAAAAAATTAATCTTTACGTAGATTATTGTGTATGGTTTTCATATTTTGCGTTTTAGTATTCAGAATTTAACATAAATATAAGCAATTTAAAAAAAAAAAATTAAATCCTTAAATTCCATTAAATCGTTATACAATTTTACTTTTTTGTTAAATTTTACTTCTATTAATTATAATGGGTATTTCATGAAAAAATTCTAAGTAACATTTTAAAACTGCAATATATTTTATTATAGGAATTCAATTTTTTCTTTTTAATTTACAATTCGACGGACAAATAATATTTACGTCTAAGAAAATGTTAATCCCTTAGACCACTAACAATATTTCGATAATAAATAAAGAAATCGTTGTTTACGATATTTGTGTTTACTTGATTTTTCATACAACATTCGTTATCTGTAGTAAACTTAAATTTAATATTGAATATTAAACTTGATTGAAATCATTGCCATTAAATCAAAATCACTGCAATTTTAAAAACTTGTCACACGAAAGAATACACTTAATTATATTTATTTATATAAAAATGTATTCTCTTTGGTTTCTTCATGAATCCAGGTGTCATCGATATTTCTAATTAGGTCCATAGGTAATTAATTATTAATTAGTGCTTTCGTTGCCGATATATCTCTAGATAATATATTTTCTCTTGTTACTTAATTATATTGTGGAAGATTTTCAGCTGTTTATTATTATTATTATTATTATTATTATTATTATTATTATTATTATTATTATTACTACTACTACTACTACTACTACATATTTTTATAATAACAGAAATAAATAACTGCATGTTCATATCCCTTTTGATATGTAACACATTTATAGTTCTTTTGCTGGCATTTTAAAGTTCATAATAGAGCTTTAGTTCTCTTTATACAATAAATCTACATAATCTCTAACACAGTCTACTATATACATTCACGAAGCTCAATACGTAGAGAATATGCATCCATTGATAGTTGCTAACCACTAGGATCGCTACTATCACCTCATTACAAGCAATGCGAAATAGTACCGGCACAGTCTATTGTTCTTGGTACCCTCACAACTCAAGCTTCGTGACTGTATATACTAGACTGTGATCTGTAAATAGTACGACTCTCGTACTTAAATGAATAAAATGAATATTACAAACATTCTACTTTCCAGAAGTAGTTGTTTTACAAAAATTAAACTTGTCCTTATCGTACAAACGTTGCAAATAAACTAAAGTTTGGCAAGCAGTATAATTTTGGGACTTAAATTCTTACACAACCTTCTGTCCCTGTAACAGTATGTCAAGAGACAAAACACGCATTGTGTTGGACAATCATGAATGAAACCAGAACGTAAGTTCTCACACAAGACTCGAAAGACAAGAAATTGGTATTATGATAACATAACATGACCGTTATGTAAACGAGAGTTTCACATCAGAAACATATGAAGTGTGCTGTGCGATTACGAAAGACTACAGCGTGCGCGAGAACTGTCTGTGAAATATCCGCCAAGTGAAGTTGTTGCCTGTGATCCACTTCGTGGGAACTCGAGTGAAAACATATCAGCGGCAGTGTACAGTACGTCCTTCTCTTCAGCTCAGCCTGTCTGCTTCTACGCTCAGGAATGGTACTGTAATTTTCTTACTTGCCGTTTACGATTGCAGTTAATGAATGTTACTACGGAAATTAACTCAATCGCGTCATATTTTTGGATTCCCATGCCTAAAACCGATGTAGTTCAGGCGGTAGAGCGTTTTCCTGCTGATCCGGAGTTGCGCTCGGACATGGGTTCGATTGCCGTTTGGGCTGATTTCCTGGTTGGATTTTTTCCGAGGTTTTCCCAAGCGTAAGGCGAATTTCAGTTAATCTATTGCGAATCCTCTGCCTCATTCCGCCAAATACCAACAATTCTATCGACGCTACATAACACAGTAGTTGATATAGCGTCGTTAAATAAACAAAATAAGTAATCTGCAAATTAAAATGATCCAGTCGGCCTCGGTAGCTAGTCGGTATAGCGCTGGCCTCCTGTGCTCGAGGTTGCAGGTTCGATCCCGGCCCAGGTCGATGACATTTAAGTGTGTTTAAATGCGACAGGCTCATGTCAGTAGATTTACTGGCTTGGATGAGGTCGTCTAGAAGATTGTCAATCCTTTGTTAATTTTATAAGTATTGAAGTGTAGTGACTAAGCACAATTATTAATATGTGTAAGAATATATTCCCAACAATATGAATGGATATCATCATGATCATAATCCCAATCATCACCTTAAATCTTCCTTCAAGAATTCGTTTTTAAGAGCCCGTTCCAACTCCACAATTGCAAGGATTACGAGTCACTGTTACATATTCATGAGTGTAGGGGACTCCTTGGTAATGTAGTCGAAACGGCGAAAGACAACAGCTTAATGTAACATGGAACTGAAAGAAATTAAGGTAAATACGTGCAGTCTCAAGTGGGGAATTAAATTTGCTCTATCCTAATCATAACTGAACCAAATTCAGCTGGATATTTTGCATTTGTAGCTCAAAAGCTACTGTTTGAGGAAAGGGGATGTATTAAAAAAAAAAAAAAAAAAAAAACATAAGCTAGCAAGAGTAACTTCTGTACCTTTATTTTCATATCTTAAACAATTAGTTTGCAATCAAGTAATATTTTAGTACAGTAGTAATTCAGTTTTAGTTTATACAAACATTACAATCTGTCTTCACAATACCATCAGCACACAATACACAGCAAGAGATGTTTACACTTAGTGAAAAAGTTATATTTCATTACTTATGTACATCATCTCCGGCAAAACTTCCTGCATATATTTTACTTTGTATATACAATATATATATATCACATATCAATAAAGGAATAAATTCAATCAGTACACTTCTGTTCCATTCTGAAGGTTTAGTGTAAACAAACAGTACGGTGTTGGTTAAAACATCTTGTAGTTAAAAACCAAGAAGTTAATTTACAGACTTTTTTTTTTAAATAATAATAACAGCATGTAAAATTTTATAAAACATAACCTAGCAAGCGTAGCTTCTATACCTTTATTTTCTAATCTTAAACAATTAGTTTTACTCGTACCTTAACGAGATATACAAACAGAAATAAATGAGTTAGACATACATGTTTCTGTATATCTAAAAAAAAAGACTAATTCTTGCATTTAACATAAATTTATTGCAAATTTTCAATATAAATCATGAAAATGAAAAAAAAAATTTCAGACAACAGTGGCTTAATTAGATGAGAGGGATAAACTTCGTCCACTCAATATTTAAAGATTTGTCGGTGACTTCATGACAAACAAATTCTTTAGAAAAAAAAAGTAAAATGTAAATTATATCTTTAAAATGTACTAAAATTCACACTTGGGCGCACGAATAAAACAATATAGCTTATAAATAATACTCGTACATTAATAATGTGGCGTCTTCAATAAAAAATCTCGCGGATAACACAGAGAAAGAATGGCTGCTACTCATAAGAGCATGTTGAACTTTTTATCATTTGAGTTTTTTAATATTGGTATCGGCGGAGATTGTTGGAGATTTATTTGTACTCTTGACGGAGATTAATGGAAATTTTGGAAAATACAATTATTTTGGAATTAGAGTATTAACTCAGTTATGTATATTACTTTCCAAATAATTAACATTAAAGGTTCGTTTAATTCTGGTAAAGGTGCTGTACGGCCAATAGACAATATTTGTTGGTTGAGACTGTATTTAACACACATTCATTAGAATGGAAAAAAAAAAAACTTGCAGCCCTCAAATTAACACTTTCAAATTATTAGAGAAATGTTGAATTCTCCGTCTTTTGAGTTCGCTAAGGTAATCAGAACACCTGGAATACCATGTAATATAGCCTATTTGGATGTATAACAAATTCAAGAGAAAAAAAATCGAAAATAAACTCAGAATATGAAATTCGCTATAAAACGACACAATAGTAATAATTCGCGAATGTGTTCATATTTCGCTATTATAACTCTATTTCGCGATTTGTCGCGATTTTCTTATCCGCATATTATTAATCATAATCACTTAATTCGTTAAAATTAGTAAAAATCTATTGTATATCTATTATGTCGTGATTTTCACTATCTCCATAAATACCCGGCCCTGTAGATGCCTAATGTGGGGAAAACGGGAGAACCCCGAGAAAAGTTGAACCCTAATTCCGATATTGTCCACCACAAGAGTCACTATGAACTTTTCACATTCCACGCCAGATTGGGACTCAAACCCGGACCCCGCCTGTGTAACAGGTCGAAGATCTGACCATTCAGACAGCTTGTAGCCATGAACAGCGTTATATAGATTAGAAAATCCACTTCAGCCATCATAATTACACTGAATCTAATTATTTTTTTTGAATTAGTATGTAGCCTACATAATATATTGTGGTGAGAATTTAGTCAAGAATTACTTTCCTGGTCTTGTACCCACTATTGTAACATATATTCAACTACCCACTGAAAACTTAACCTCACCAACATCGTTTCGAGTTGCAAATGATGTCTCTTTGTTTCAGATCCTCCTGCCCCTCTTCTTCGCCGCCGCTTCGGCCGGTTACCTGGGTGCCCCCGCTGTGGCCACCTATGCTGCCGCCCCCGTAGTCCACGCTGCTCCCTTTGCTGTGCACGCCGCCCCCGTAGCTGTTGCCGCTCCCGTCGCCGTTAAGGCTGTTGCCCCCGTTGCCACTTCATACGCTAACATCCACAAGGTCGACATCGCCACCCCCGTCGTGAAGACTGTGGCCGCCCCCGTCGCTGTGCACGCCCCCGTGGCTGTTGCCGCTCCCGCCTTCGTCAAGGCTCCAGTGGCTGTTGCCGCCCCCTACGCTGTCCACGCCGCTCCCTTGGCCTACGCTTCCTACGGATTCCATCACTAAGCTCCTGATGCCTGCAGCGCGTTCGGACGTCTGTCATTATCGTCTATTTAATGTTACATCTACACTTGCCATGACAATAAACGAAGCATTTATATAAAACAGTTGGTTAAATTCTTTCTCATCCCTCTTCAAAGGATCATCAGGATTGTTATTAGAGGAGAAAATTCGCTCCGGTGACGGGGATAAAATCCGAGTTCTTGGTTCTACGTATCAAGCGCTCTAACCATTGAGCTACGCCGAAGTTCAATCCACCGCACCGGATCGAATCTCCCTCCTCCAGTGTTTTTCCCTTTGTGGCCTGACTCCATGTTCGGGATATATGTTTATGTATGTATATATAAAAGTCAACTGCCATTATACTATGAGCGCACTCAAAAGAGTGACTTTGATAGCCCGGATTGCACAGTATTATGCACTGTTGGGCGAAGAATCTATGTAGAGATTAATTTCTGGTCCTACAGAATTTAATCTGTTATGATAACAAATTATTATTAGTAGGGCTAGGATTTTGATGAAATTGCATCTTTTTTCTAGAAAGCCAGAAACATAGCTGCTTTAGTATTTATACTGGATGTTCAGTTCAAAGTGTGTCATGGCTCGCTGTATGCCGTCATGTGGCTAGCCGATGAGCCTAGAGAATTCAATCTTCCTACACTTCCGCAGAGGTGTATAACCTATGAGGCAGAGAAGTTGCCTAGCAAGTACGGCGTTCATTCTGGAGAGTACGTATCGATACGTACGGTAACGCCGATAGTGGCAGGAATGTGAACTGTTTGGAAATACGTACTGTCGGGATATGGGGAGAGGGTTAAGACGATTACTTACGTATTTGTTGACAATAACTTCGACGGTCAACATGGACACGGAGCATTTGATTTGTGTTGTGGAATGTTACCTTACGCAACCGATGATAACAAATACCCTGCGTACGACTTGCCGGCGCAAAACACAGTTCGAAAGAGGTTATGGTAGCACACAGACCGTACAGACCGCCATCTGTTGCTACGACGTTCAAGTTATACCGTACACGTTCTCAAGTTCAGATTGAAGAACGCCTTAAATAATAGGTAACTTATCTAACATATAAGCTGAAACTCGCTTCAAATCGGTGACCCAACAACAGTGACGTCATGACACACTTTGAAATGAACACCCGATATGTTATGTGATAAACTGAGTGTTTTAAGACATATTTGTTATGGCATTTTTTTTTGCATTTTTTGCCTGTTTCAACTTATAAGAGCATCTTTTGTTTTATTCGGTTATTTTTTAGGCATTTTCATTTAATTTTGGCCATAAATCCCCATTATTAATGTAAAATAATGTTTATTTCCTTTAACATTTTCTTTACATATTTTGTCCATTGATACCCATTATTTTGTATAATATTTTAATCGTTTTTCTACACAAATATTGCCATTTGAACGCAGAACACCCCATGTAATGGAACAGTCCAACCATCCCTTCAATATAGACTCCTCTACACCTGCTAATTCCGGATAAAAGTGGCCTTGTGATAGACTAAATGAAAAGTAAAAGTAAAGATCCATGGTGCTATAGCCCATGAAGGGCCAAGACCGACAGCTGACTGCTGACTTCACGTCCATATGCCGAAGCAGAGGTGAACGATCATACATGGAAATACATCAGGTAAAATATTAATTAAAGTGTACTACTTAGAAAAAATTATGTAAAATTTTATTTAACTACTAGTCTAAATATTAAGTAGTAGAAAACCTCTTTTCCTACTAAGCCAATTATTTAAGATCAATTTTTAGGGCATATTTAAGGACATTTTTGAAAGATTTTTAGGTCATAAATGCATTGTTTTTAGGATATTTTTTCATGATTTATAGGTCATCAAAATCCTAGCCCTAGTTATTAGAGAAGAAAATTCGCTCCGGTGCGACGGGGATCGAACCCGGGTCCTTGGTTCTACGTACATAATGATCCAACCATTGAGCTACGCGAAGTTCAATCCACAGCACCGGACCGAATCCCCCTCCTCTAGTGTTTTTTTCGATCCGGTGCGGTGGATTGAACTTCGGCGTAGCTCAATGGTTAGAGTGCTTGGTACGTATAACCAAGGACCCGGGTTCGATCCCCGTCGCCGGAGCGAATTTTCTCCTCTAATAACAATTGTTACTACAACAGATAAATTCTGTAGGACCAGCAATGAATCTTTACGTAGATCATCAGGACTGACTTCAGGAAACTACAACATGATATTCCGCCTCATTCAACTGCAACATTTCGGCTTCTCTCCCATTCTTTATTATTGTTTCATTTTTCTTTCTTATTCCTTCCAATCTTACCTCCATTTTCTGTTTCTTATCTCTTTCCCTTCCCTCTTTGGGTTCATATTTAGTAATCGAAGACTTTCAGCATTATTCCGAATCTCAGCGTTGAGAAATCGGATGGCATCACGGTGTTTCGAATTTCAGCGATGATGTCATTGTTGCTAGTATAGCGTAGAATTTATAATTTGATGGCATCACGGCGTTCCAAATTTCAACATGTCACTCCACTGTACCAGTGCTGTAGTAGAGATTCCATCGCGTGTAGTCTCCATTAACCGCCATCAGTGAATCTGATTGGTTCTTGTAAAGGCCGGGAATTGGCAGACGAATGACATCGTGCACACTTGTGTCATGGCGGTGTGTTCTGCTGTGTTCTTTGTTATAACGAGCACAACGTAAAAACAAATGTTACTGGCTTATGAATGTTGTGTACATGTCAGTTATTACTACTGGATCGAAAAATAAATTGTATGTGCCTTCTTATATTTGAGCGAGATAACTGTAAAAAACTTTCGCGAAATCTTTTGCTAGCGTAGCACATACAACTACTCTCACAGCTTGCCATGACATCTATGTTGCTTTTCCACTTGATATATGTAGACGGTCTACTAAAAAAATCATTGTTTGCATATTCATTATGTTGTTCTTCAGTCTAAATTGCTTTATAAATGAGGCGTTCAGAGCTAAAGTGGATCAAGTCACAAATTTTCATAAATTGAGTTCAATTCATTTTCTGATTATCTGAAGTTGGATCTTTTCCGAGCAGTAATGGATCAAGTCTTAATTCCAAGCATTCGCCAGTAGGTGACACCAGTCACTTTTGGCTGAGATTATTTGATCACGATGTTCTGAGCTATATTATATCAAGTCACCAAAGCGGTGCATCAATTAACATCACAATTGTTTATATTTTATAAATCTAGAATTTGAGAATGGAGCAATAAAATTACTGCTAGTCAAATTAGATAATCCACTAGACCAAATTAACTTTAAGTCCCATTATCTCAAAATTACGTCCCATGGACTTGATGCAATTTAGCTCTGAAAGCCTCAAATGACAGCAATCTTATCTCTGATGTCAGTATTTTAAATATATCTTTTTGAGAGAAATGAATGGATCAGAGGGTAATGGAGGAGAAACATTAAAAGATACGCAAAAACACGTCCTTGCAACGGAGTTCGGGGCTGAGAAAAACTGAATATGTGAGCCCCAAGCCTGTTGGCCGCTTGTCTCACTCCGAGTTTCATCGTTCCACTGAAGGAACTCTAGAAAATTTTGAAGGAGAAAGCCGAAAATGTAAAAACGACTCAAACGTATCCTGCTATATTTGTGGCCGTTTTACAACACCAAATCAAAGGAAAAATATATCTGATTTTGTATTCAAAAGGATATCACGCTTATTTCGAGGTTAAGCTAGGCGACCAGGACAAATGCTGGAAACCACATAAAGTGTGTAGGACATGTGTTGAAAATCTCATACAGTGAATTATGGGAGAGAGAAAAAGCCTCACTTTTGTAGTTCCAATTGTGTGGTGGGAACTGCGAGGTCACAAGGAAGACTGCTACTTTTGTATGGTTAAGACTTTAACAAAAAGTAAAAACACTACATTCACTATAAGATCCAT
Organism: Periplaneta americana; assembly: GCA_025594305.2. NCBI lineage: Eukaryota > Metazoa > Arthropoda > Insecta > Blattodea > Blattidae > Periplaneta > Periplaneta americana. Next base: position 23,479,312 of record JAJSOF020000038.1, read on the forward strand.
AGTATACAGCAATGACATTCCTATTCCTACGTTCACCACATTTGAAAGTTTCAGTTCTAGCGAGGATGAATCTAGTGTATCCGCAAAACCAAATAGAATAAAGAACTCTGGAGAAGGAAAGAGTGGCCTACCAGAGTTTCACGTTGATGACGAGGATATCCAGCATGAGCTTCTTCTTTATCCCAAGAAGGTATTACCCCCACTCAGTGCTGTCATGGAGGCCATACCGGGTCATACATTGTATAGGAACCTGGAATCTTTTAATGAACCGTATGGGGAAGAAATATTTTTCTATATGGAGCCATACAGTATATGGGTGCCTAAGTTTTGTACATGGACATTATATTTTTAGATGGAAATCTGTACTGATCTTAGATTTTTATTTTAGTAGGTTATTTTACGACGCTTTATCAACATCTTAGGTTATTTAGCGTCTGAATGAGATGAAGGTGATAATGCTGGTGAAATGAGTCCGGGGTCCAGCACCGAAAGTTACCCAGCATTTGCTCATATTGGGTTGAGGAAAAACCTCGGAAAAACCTCAAGCAGGTAACTTGCCCCGACCGGGAATCGAACCCGGGCCACCTGGTTTCGTGGCCAGACGCGCTGACCGTTACTCCACAGGTACTAATCTTAAATCATCTCTTGCAGTTACTAATATAATTATCTTCTTTGATGTTCATAAACATAAACGGTCTATCTCTACAGTGCTGGTATCCAGAAGTATATATAAAAATGGTATTTTTCCAGAAAAGCTAATCAAAGGAGGCAGTTTTCGTTCGATTCACTGGTTTCTATGTGATGTATATAGTGGTAAACACATTATTTTAGTTTGTAGCTACAAATACTTTTAACATATAAATCGTTTGATGCTTACCTGTTTATTCTAACGCACTGTTGTAGGTTAACACTCCCCCACTACTTGTTTCTAATTACCAACATAACATGCAAGAGGTCCAGGACAAATTATTACGGAAATGGTCTACTTCCCTAGTATTGCGTCCTGGACCTCTCGAGTGTAATATTTATAACAAGTTGAAGGGACTACAATATTGCATTAAATATACCGTGCAGGTGAGTACCAAAACGATTTTTATGTCGATTGTAGCTGCAGACTAAAACTACTTGTTTAACACTATATATATTTCACAGAAGCCGGTGAAGTAACGAGAAATTGTACTTTCTTTGGTGTAGCTATTTATTTACTACTTCCTTGACACGAAAACATCCATCAAATGAGTGTTGGAGGGATAGAGAAAGAGGGGAGTAAATTTTATTTCAAGAGAGAAAATGGGGGAGGGGGTAGTATGGCCAAGAAAGAACTCAACATACCCATGAGCCAACAACACTACAATGAAGAAGTGAACACAATCAAATACATAACACAAGAAAATGGTTACAACCCAAACATAATAGACAACATCATAAGGAAGACAAAACAAAAACTCAACAAACACAAAAACACAACACAAACACAAGAAATACATCACACTAACATACGAAAACAAAAACACACACAAGATCGCATCCTCATTCAGTAAACAGAAATAAGTTACAACATAGCATACAGAACAGATAGCACACTACAAAGACATCTCAACACACAAACAACACAAACAAATAAATACAACCACACAGGCATATACAAACTCACATCCAATAGTTGCGACAGTTTCTACATTGGACAGACAGGCAGATCATTCCAAACTCGATACAAAGAACACATTAAAGCAATAACCAGAGCACACAATACATCTACATATGCGAACACATAACTAATGCTAACCACACATACAATAACATAAATACAGACATGAAAATCCTACACATACAACCCAGAAACCAAAAACTCAACACACTAGAACAATATGAAATATACAGACACACTAAAACATACCCTGATCAAATTCTCAACACACAGATCAATTTCAGAACACACACACTATTTGACACCACATTTCAACACTTTTCAACAATCGAACGCACCCACACAACAGGCAGCGAAGTTCGAGATGACGCCAAGATCTAGTAGGCTCTGAGGATGGTGTGAAGAAGAACCGAAACGGCTGTAAGCCTCACATGCTTACACAATTAACACGAGTAAGATCGCGATTTAATCAATTATTTATATTCAAGTGTTAAAAGTAGTGTACGAAAGATTCAACATGGATAAATAATTGTATTTTTGAAAACCATGAACATCTTACAGAGGGATGCTTAGTTGCTTTTCTGATGTTGTAAGGAAATTTCTTGACAACTTCAGGGAAAATAACTGTGAAGTTCTAATTGAAATTTAGTTGATAGCATATCAGAGATTAGAAGTAAACATGAATGTCAAATTGCATTTCCTGCACAACCACATAAATGTGCTTCCCTCAAGTCTCGGTATAGTAAGTGAGGAATAGCGTGAGCGTTTCCTCCAAGATATAGCGAAGATATCAAGGGAGGTGGGACAGAAATATGATAGCTGACTATTGTTGGTGCTTGCAGCGTGATATCCTTGATTTCAGCCACTGCAAAAGATCAATGAAACGAAAGTTTCTTAGTAATTGAGATACTTAAATGTTCTGGCCACTCTCTGTATTGCGCAAATTAATTTACACAAATCAATATTAACTTTTTTTGTCGGTACAAACATAGACCTACTATTCATTAGCATGCGGTTGGAACTTGTGAAAAGAAGGCAATATTGTAATTACATTTTGTGAAAAATTGTGGCGTGATAAGCACTTTCTGACTGCATATTTGAAATCAGCGAACTTAAATTATATAAAATCACACAAAACATCCAAGTCAGCAGAAAAAAATCATATGTAGACTATTGTAATATATTTCCCTTCGTATAAGTTGTATGTTACAGCCTAGGTAATTAACCTACAACAGTGCGTTAGAATAAACAGGTAAGCATCAAACGATTTTTATGTTGAAAGTATTTGTAGCTGCAAACTGAAATCATGTTTATCACTATATACATCACACACTCCACACCCGTGGAGTAAGAGTTAGCGCGTCTGACAGCGAAACCAGGTGGCCCGGGTTCGATTCCTGGTCGGGACAAGTTACTTGGTTGTGGTTTTTCCGGGGTTTTCTCTCAACCCAATATGAGCAAATGCTGGGTAACTTTCGGTGCTGGACCCCGAACTCATTTCACTGGCATTATCACCATCTCATTCAGACGTTAAATAACCTAAGATGTTGAGAAAGCGTCGTAAAATAATCTACTAAAATAAAAAGATAAATAAATACATCACACAGACACCAGTGAAGCGAAAGAAAACTGCCTTCTTTGGTGTAGCTCTTGCGGAAGAATACCATTTTTATATATACTCGTCTTTCTGATTCCAGCACTGTAGAGACGGACCGTTAATGCAAATCAAGATTTCAGGTATAACTCCCTGTAAAGTTTATTTGAATAATTTCGAGGGAAAAATTGTTCCGGGGCCGGGCATCGAACCCGGGACCTCTGGTTTAACGTACCAACGTTCTACCAACTGAGCTACCCGGGAACTCTACCCGACACCGATCAAATTTTTCCCTCTATATCCACAGATCTCAAAGTGGGCTGACAACCATCAAGCAACCAACTTCGAGTGCACACCAACTCCGTGTGACTAAATTTTGGTTGTTCTGTTAACGAACAGTGACGTGTATTGACCGTTTATGTTTATGAACATCAAAGAAATTATGTCAGGAACTGCAAGAGATGATCTAAGATCAGTACAGATTTCCATGTAAATATAATTATATAACAGATAGCTCATCCCTATGTTAAAATCCGGTCCACGCGAAACCAGATGGCCCGGGTTCAATTCCCGGTTGGGGCAAGTTACTTGGTTGAAGATTTTTCCGTGGTTATCCCTCAACCCAACATGAGCAAATGCTGGGTACCTTTCGGTGCTGGACCCTGACTCATTTCACCGGCATTATCACCTTCATCTCATTTAGGCGTTAAATAACCTTAGATGTTGATAAAGCGTCGTAAAATAATCTACTAAAAAAAGTTAAAATCGGTATACTTTGAAGACAACACCCGCCAGGATCGCCACCCGTCCGCCGTAAACGAACACGAGATGGCAGTACAGTCGTTAATGCAATTCAAATGGGAGATATGACGTGACTCTTTATGTAACAACTAGATAGCAGCATAGTAAACCTGACAAAAATTGTTACAGTCAAAGCCTGTAAGGCCGAGCAATCTGGGTATATATGATGTAGGGTTACAGGTGGAAAGTAGAGACGGTACCATGTTCCTTCTTTTTGGCTTAAGTTAAAAAAACACAAACACATACAAAGTGTCTTATTTTAATATACCTTATTAATTTTAATTATATCCTAGCTAGGCCTCTAACTTTCCAACTAATGAAATTAATTTTTTCACATATTTCGGCTTTATTCTTGTCAGGTATTCGTATGTTTCTACTTTCACTTGGTACTATTTTACGTGATATAGGTAAGCGCCTTCTACACAATTTCCACCATTAAAATTACATTATTATGTTATCTGTCAGTTTAATCAGTTTCTGTTAGCCTTTCGCGGTTATCGTCGCGGTTCATGGCTTGCAAGTTTCTGCAGTGCATCACTCCAATACTAGCCTACTTATTACCTTAAAGTTCTCATAAATTATGTGGGTTATGAGGAGACTACAACTACGGTGGAGCAACGCAGCGGTGATATGACAATGGCAATGGAAACCAGATACATACACTTCCCGCTTGGGATCTGCAAGCATGAGTGACGTCACACTGTGGGTAGAAGCAGTACTATAAGTATATGCTCGCGCATGCGCACTCTCTGTTTTACAGACGAAACTAACGGCCGCTATGCTTTCAGATTCCAGGCGACTAGTGTACTTATCCTTTAGAGAACTCGGAGATTCATTGACGCCCTCACATAAGCTCTCCATCGGTTCCTATCCTGAGAAAGATTAATCCAGTCCTTAGTATCATATCCCACCTGTCTCAAATCCATTTTTATATTATCCTCCCATCTACGTCTCGACCTTCCCAAAGGTATTTTTCCCTCCGGTCCCCCAACTAACACTCTACCGCATTTCTTGATTCACCCATACGTGCTACATGCTCTGTCCATCTCAAACGTCTGGATTTAATGTTCCTAATTATGTTAGATGAAGAATATAATGTGTGCAGTCCTGCATTGTGTAACTTTCTTCATTCTACTGTAACTTCATCCCTCTCAGCTCTAAATATTTTAATAAGCACCTCATTATCGAATATCCTTAATCCCTGTTCCTCTCTCGAAGTGTGAGTCCAAGTTTCACAACCATAGAGAACAACCGGTAATATAACTGTTTTATAAATCCTAACTTTTAATTTTTTTAAAGCAGGCCAGATGACAAAAGCTTCTCAACAGAATAATAGGCCTAACAGACATTTCCCATATTTATTCTGCGTTTAATTTCCTCTCGAGTGTTATTTATATTTGTTACTGTAGCTCCAAGGAAGATTGTGTTTTTCCATCTTTTCAAAGGATAAATTTTCAATTCTTACATTTCATTTCGATCCACCGCTTTGGTCTCGAGGTAGCGTGTTCGCTGCCGAACCCAGCGGGCCGGGTTTTGATTCCCCGCTTGGGACGAGTTTGGGGTTTTCCCCCTCACTCCTATGGATGAATATCAGGTAACTTTATCAGGCGTATGGAACCCCACTTATTCTCGACACTTCCTTTCCCTCTCTCATCATCCTTTCTTTTCATCATCATCCTCACTCAACCCCTACACGACACTTAAACATACACTCACCCTAGTACACGACATAACTCTTCACAGACACACATCATGCATGTGTCCGGTTGAAATGGTGTGCAACTTGAAAATGGTCACAGTGCTGCATCTATCCGCAGTATGCGGAGTCCGAATCACGCAAGTGATGTGGGTAGGCATTACACACACACACACACACACACATTTCCATTTCGTACTATGTTATGGTCACGAGACATAATCACATACTTTATGGAAACCATATACATACTCGGAAAAAAAACCTTGTTAAACGGTGTCTTAGTTAAGCACATATTATACAGTATCTTCAAAGGATCAATCGGTGGTTCCTCAGCCAGTTAATGTTTTAAGTCGCCGAGCTACACTTGGAACAGTTTCTTCAGAAATAACGAACATATTACAGGCAATTATTTAGCACGGCGAGAGAATTTTAAATCACATAAATATGAAATAATGAAAACTATATACCTTTTATCAAAATTTCGAAAAATGTGTTGGGAAATTCACATTTTGTTCCAAAGAAGTAGAGTGAGCACTCTTAGATGTCTAACAAAAGAAGTAATATAAAAGATGTAGGTCTAACAGTAATTTAATCATTCGTTTAACGGTTTTTCTGGCGAGTTTTTCGTCGGTGTAGCTAGTGAAAATGCTGACGTAATACTGAATAAACGGACATGTGGAGAGAAAGGAAATGACTAACAATAAAAGTGGCACATAAATTTCAAAACGCTGAGATAGGGAATCCAATTTTAAACTTCCTGTACCCGCCCAGTTTCGTGACGTAATACAGTGAATGAGCTTAAGATGTATCTAATTTGCACATCCAGTGCAGCGGTTTAACGTGAATGTGTGAAATTTCCTACTTTCGATTTCAGACTGGGAAACGTTCTGCACGACTTACTGCCGGTATAAATAACTCGCCGACATTACCGTGTTGAATCATAGTACAGCCACGCTCGATACAGTTCTATTTATGAAATTATGCTTTTGTTTATCTTATATCCATAACTAATAATTCATATCTTATTTACATATGTATTCCTTCACATAATACAGGCAGACCCGGAAGTAATGTCATTAGGTAAATGATTTCCTTAGTGAAGAGCAATCAAAGAAGTCAAATATGATTTTGCTATGTTTTGAATAGTTTTCCAGAAAAACGTGCATTTTAAAATAACTTAATTATGAGATCGTGAAACGTTACATCAACAGAGAGTAGGTACACATTAAGTTGTGTTGCTCAGAACAATCCCTTCACCTAGCTTGTTGAAGGTCATTACCATGTAGCTACATTGTTTTTTTAACTCGTAAGAAAAAACACAGACGATATACCGTTTAATTTGTATGTTTAAACTCTGTTAGAGAACGGAGAATGAACAATGCTCATTCCACGTTAAACAAAATCTTGGAAAATTTAAAATAAACTTTACAACCAAATTTTATAATATTACAATATTAGACAGATTTATTCAGCAATATCATACTTACAGTGCACTACACTATCATAATTTGGCCTTCAATCTAATTCATGGGTCTTTTGACCGTACGTGCTTTACAAAACAAGTCCTACTTTGTAGGTTTCGTCCCTCTCACCTATGATTAAATCCAACCACTCTCCATAAAACACAAAAATTGATATGAAAATGGTATAAACAAAACACATTTTATCATTATAATCTAACTTAAGTATTTTTTTAGCCCACAAATAGCACAAACTTTCTTCAGATTTGAAAAATTCAAGGCTCATTTACAAGAACAACACACCAAATAACAAATGGCAAATGATAACCAATTTCCTAACAAAGCAGTGTTGTGGTGACGAATAGAACTACGAACTTAAGTATGACCCTAGTACCTGAACTACAGAGTTTTTCATAAGTAACGAGTCTATCGAAAAATCAACTATTTTGGATAATGTTTTTAAATGATGTTCATCCCCAGGAGAAACAACCCTTCCCGGTGCCGTACAGTCGATTTGGAAACAAACACCCCCTCCCCCGCCGCCAGAGGAAGCTACTTATCCATTGTAATGTGCATTTGATGTCACTTAAAATGACATGGAGCATGGCCTTCTTTGCGCCAAGGATAATGGCACACGGCCATGCCTATACACATTGTTGTGATAGACTGGAATGATAAAATGTCACGCAGCCGCTTAACTTTATTGCAAAAGAGAAAAATTGCTGCCTGGTTTGAACTTGGAAACAGTGTCGCTCAAATTAAGCGCTTATCCGTAGACGAAGTGTTTCCAGGTAGGTGGATCGGTCGCAAAGGCCTCCGCGATCACCTGATTTGACTTCCCTGGACTTATTTTTCTGGGGTTTCATCAATGATCGTATCTATGCGTCTAAGCCACGCACCATTCCTGAATTAGTGGAACTAATTGAACACACGATACAAATGATTATGCCTGACGTGCTCACCAGAGGCCATGAAGAGTTGATACGTCGCTTACATTTGTGCATTCAGCAGAACGGAAGACATTTTGAAAATTGTATACCATAATTTGTCAACAATTGAAACTATTTTTACATTTATGTGTTTTAATAAAGGTTTAAAACACTAACCATTCTTTCGTTTAATAGCTCTGGCGGCGGGGGTAGGGGTGTTTGTTTCCAAATCGACTGTACGGCACCGGGAAGGGTTCTTCCTCATGAGGATGAACATCATTTAAAAAAATCTAAAATAGTTTATTTTTTGATAGACTCGTTACTTATGAAAGACACTGTACAACGAAGTAAGAACGCTCAGTACGAAAGTAAACAGCAAAGGCATTTCAGTAATGATGTTAATTAATTAAAGAGAAATGTTATTACTACAATGTTCCCCAGTTCTATGACCTCCATGTTGTTATGCGATCACGTCTGATTCTGTAATGACTTACTTATTGCACAAGGGGCTGCGTTTTGATTTGCCCTTGCAAGCAACATCTTACTCGAAGTGTCCTGACATTTGACTTCCTTACATCGTCTATCAATCCTCATTACTTCGTGTAAATCATATATAGTTAGTGCACCAAGCAGGAGGGGAGATCTCCTCCTCGAAACGTGAGTTGATTCGTGCCATAATCAGCGACCCCAGACGGCAGTAATCACAGACAAAAATCGTTTTATATTACACAGTACAACAGCATGAATACGTGACAAAGGGAGCCAGTATTGTTCGAGCGTGTATGTTGATATATTATACAGCTTAATAGCCATAGCTGCACTCTTTACATGGCAAGTTTTGTATTACACCGAGATAAATTGTAGTGGCTAATTCAATATAAGGATGCAATGAGTTTGTAAAACATCATGAAAAAAAGCCAACATGAATTAAACTATGTTACTCATTCCATGTCCTTGCAGATGTGCATTAGATTCTTGTTCCCAAATAGAAAAAGTTGTTTGTATGAAAGAGAATTTCGTTAAGATAGAGACAGTTATAAAATAAGGAGTCTTACTGAAGTAATAACTTAGCATCTGTGCATACAAACAGTAATATATATATATATATATATATATATATATATATATATATATATATATATATACACATATACAGAGACATCACTTTATTTTTACCAACATTTTTAACATTAACCTGGCTATACTCGGAAACAATGTTGCCCCCTTCCATTACAGGAGTTTGATGTTACTATTACAATATGTAAACAAATCATTTTACTAGGTATAGGAGGAGAGAAAAGTAGTGTATCGATTTATGCTGTAGGGAAATACGATATTACGATTTTCAGTTTGATCATCACTTTTACGAAATATATCAAAATACAGTAGAGTAGTAACATTTTTTTTTCAAAAACTCAAATTTTAGGCGGCTATGTTCGTTATGTAATGTCTACTTTATTTAGCATATTAATTATTGATGTTAACATACAATATAGAGAGTGCATTTAAATTGAGGGGGTCATAAGTAAAGGGCTGTAAGTGCACTTGTTACTTTTGAGAAAATGGGGTTTACATATTTAAGCTTTCGTAAAACTGGTGAAATTTTTATTTAAATTTTAATGTGTGATGTGATTAAAATATCCCTTTGCCACTAAAATTTTAGATACTTTAGCTTACACTGGATGCACTTAACTTATGTTATTACAAATGTCACTAGCATTCCTTTGCTTCTAGCCACCTCAATTCAAAATTAGCTAATCTGAATTTTTAAACAAGTTGCTAAAAATGGTTGCCGTTCATTACAATGCAGGCTTCAATTCTTTACGCATATTATTAAAAACATTTTGAAGCATATTCTCTGAAATTTAATTTATCATTTCTTCAATATAATTTTTTAGTACGATATTATTAATATAGGTTCTTTCTTCTATAGAAAACGCAACCATATTTCTGAAACACACTATACACTGCAGTGTTTACTTCACTGCTTGAAGACTTCCAATGCAACAGCGGCCATAAGTTTGTGTGTCTGACGGCAGCAAGGACATTAGTGAAGGGGTGAGAGTGAAGTACATACAGAAATGCAGGTGCAATAAAAATGCAAGTAAAAATAAAATGATGCCCCTGTATGTATATATATATATATATATATAATCACAAATACTGAAGGAAAAAGTCAAATAACGTTTTTCTGTAACTGTCAAGGTTTTCCCAGAAATAAATGTGTTTTGTGAGAGTGATATTTTTTAAAATGAGAATAGATAGTCACTATTTACTTTGCCCGATACGTTTTGCTCTGTTGTGTATTAGTATGTGTTGAGCGCAAGGTCATTGGCAATGGTAGTTAAAATGTAAACATATAATATTAGACTACTATCCATCTTAAAAGCATGGTACTTTACAAATTAAACACAAAATTGAAATACGCAATTAATCATTTGTACCCAACAAACTTTTATTGTAAATGATTTCCTATGTTTTCGTATCATTTACCTTAATGTATTCTTTTATCTTTCAAATTGTCAAACAATTGGTTTTAATGGTTATTCTTTATGAACTGATTAGTAGGCCGATCTCTTCGAACCCTTATTTAGGGCGCCTTTTTTTGTTAAAAAAATTAGTTAAATATTTTGTTCAATAGACCGATGTTTACTGTCTATAAAGGGTGCAAACGATATGAACTGCCAAAACATATATTGGTGACAGAGCATAAATTACTGAACAAAGAAGTTTAATAAAACTTTTCTATAACTTTCATGGTTTCCCCAGAAAAAATGTTGTCTGTGAGTCTAATGTTTTTGGAAATGGTAGTAAGCCGTCATTATTTACTTTGGTCCGCCACATACATTCAAATTGTGGTGATATGCTTGTTTATAAATCAGAGTACTCTGTTATCTCTCTATTGTGTTGGTGGTAGCGTGTGTTGGACGGAAGGTCATGGTCATTGGCGATGACGTTCACTTTAGCTGTAATAATAAATATTATAGTACTATAAATCCTAAAAACATGATATTATAGGAATTAAAACAAAAAATAGAAGAAAAAACACAACTTCACTACACATCATGTTTAGTAGACCGAGATGTACAGTAAGAAAAAGTTTTGTTGCCCAGATACTTTTTAGTAGACCGAGATGTACAGTCTAAGAAAAAGTTTTGTCGCCCAGATACTTTTTAGTAGACCGAGATGTACAGTCTAAGAAAAAGTTTTGTCGCCCTGATACTTTTTAGTAGACCGATATGTACAGTCTAAGAAAAAGTTTTGTCGCCCAGATACTTTTTAGTAGACCGAGATGTACAGTCTAAGAAAAAGTTTTGTCGCCCAGATACTTTTTAGTAGACCGAGATGTACAGTCTAAGAAAAAGTTTTGTCGCCCTGATACTTTTTAGTAGACCGAGATGTACAGTTTAAGAAAAAGTTTTGTCTCCCAGATACTTTTTAGTAGACCGAGATGTACAGTTTAAGAAAAAGTTTTGTCGCCCAGATACTTTTTAGTAGACCGAGATGTACAGTTTAAGAAAAAGTTTTGTCGCCCAGATACTTTTTAGTAGACCGAGATTTTAGTAGACCGAGATGTACAGTTTAAGAAAAAGTTTTATCGCCCAGATACTTTTTAGTAGACCGAGATATACAGTTTAAGAAAAAGTTTTGTCGCCCAGATACTTATAGTAGACCGAGATGTACAGTTTAAGAAAAAGTTTTGTCGCCTAGATACTTTTTAGTAGACCGAGATGTACAGTTTAAGAAAAAGTTTTGTCGCCCAGATACTTTTTAGTAGACCGAGATGTACAGTTTAAGAAAAAGTTTTATCGCCCAGATACTTTTTAGTAGACCGAGATGTACAGTTTAAGAAAAAGTTTTGTCGCCCAGATACTTTTTAGTAGACCGAGATGTACAGTTTAAGAAAAAGTTTTGTTGCCCAGATACTTTTTAGTAGACCGAGATGTACAGTTTAAGAAAAAGTTTTGTCGCCCAGATACTTTTTAGTAGACCGAGATGTACAGTTTAAGAAAAAGTTTTGTCGCCCAGATACTTTTTAGTAGACCGAGATGTACAGTTTAAGAAAAAGTTTTATCGCCTAGATACTTTTTAGTAGACCGATATGTACAGTTTAAGAAAAAGTTTTGTCGCCCAGATACTTTATAAGTCCCAGAAAGGAGGCAGTGCGCATGATCAGAGGACGTACGACCTAGGTCACAAGAGAAGGACTAATACAGGTAATAAAATTAGTCTTCTTTCGTTGTATGTCTGATCATGTGCACTGCCTTGTTTCTGGGACTTACAAAGTATGTGCGACAAAACGTTTTTTCTAAGATTGTGCAGTCTGTATAATTTTGCACTTTAAATCGTTTACACCATGTCTCATTAAATAACACTGAACAACAAATTTTTACTTTTTGTCTTGCTCCGAAATAAAAATAGGTGAATATTACTAATATGTGTGCCCTAAATCTGAATTTAAAATCAAAATTGCCCCACCACGTACCATTTTCTGGAAAAAGTGAATTGATTTTTTTAATGAAAAAACGTCTTTGTTTTTATTTTTCACTGCTACTGACAAAATTACAACAGACTGGGGATGCAAAATGCCTCATAATACTTGACAAATGTGTACTGGATACAAAAATGATGTTAGATAGTTAAAAAAAAAACAAGTAAAATATTTTATGTGTATAATGAGAAAAATATCGGAATTTGAACTTACCACTGAAAATATCTTCTGAATGACTTCAGTTTATAACTAACTAGACCCGGGTTGTCTTTTACAAGGAGCCAACAATAATCTGCAAGCATGCTGGATGATGATCTTCCTTTGTGTCCATTCTATAATGTTACAGACAACAATCTCCTATTTAAATTCAGATTAATTTATCAATATTTCTGAATTATAACATTCATCTTTTGATGTCTCAAATAAACAACCATTTTCAGTGGCGAAGCGTCAGGGTAGGCAGGGTAAGCTGAGCTTTCCAAACATTTTCGAAGAAGGGACAAGATCAATTTAGAATTTAGTTAATTAAAAAGAGGAGCGTTTCCGTGTTGCGTTTACCTTTTAGCGACGTAAAGCACGGCCTAGATCACTATTTTCGAACCATGTCTTCAGCCCAGCTTACTAAAAAATTTTGTCACGCTACTGACCATTTTATATTCTGATATCTGTATTTGGTCATCAGTATTGTGAAATCGTTTAATATAAAAATTAATTCTTTAGATATTCTTAAAAATCTCTAACTGCTGCCGAAAAAATATACCTGTATAAGGTCGTTTTCGGCGATATAACGATTACCATACTAGCAATTAGACCACGTGAATCGTTTCTAATTCGGTCAAGGATGATGAATATTAAGGTCGATAAAACGCCCTTTGAAAGGGGAGTGTCAAGTCGCACATTCATGGCACATAAAAGCCCTATACGCGACAGAAGACTCTAGTAAAGTTTTCGGTCATTTCTTACCCAAACTGAAGTTTATAGAGGTAGCTTAAATGGGCCTTATGATGGCCTAAGTGGGCGCCTGTATTTCCCACCTTCCATAAGGTGTCACACTTAATTAGTTCTTCAGGCGTTTCTACTGATTTATGAAACATCTCGCTAATTATTTTCATAATTAATGAGAGAGAGTAAGCTCAGCAGGTAACATTAGCCCCTACGTCTAACTTATCAATGAATTAAATCACTCAGGTTAATACAATGGCAATGGAAAAAATTTATTTCATAACAAGATAAAGATAATTATAATTTCACATCTGTTACAAAAAGAGATCACACATAACCGAATAAAAGTACCTCAGTTTAATACATCACCCTTCTATAAAAACTCTTATGAAACACTCTTCAGTGCCCTGATAACCAGACATAGCATCTTGGGAACTGATTGAGGTAAACACTGTGCATGTAAGTTAACTGAATGATTGTATATAGCTGCAAGAGCGGCACATATACACAGTGTTTCCGAGGTGGCGTTACAAACTTTCAGGGATGATGGCGAAGGGCACATGTATCAATTTGAGATAAGGAACTATGGTCCGGAAATGACCGAGTCGAAAATTATAAGCATTCAGTAGTAAACAACGCTCCTTGAGTTTTGATATTTCAGTATACATCCATCTTCTGCCACTAGCAACGAAGCTTCAGTGTACACTCCGTGTTGCAGTCAACTTAACTCATCGGTCCCCAAGAACCTATGTCTGGTGATAAATGGCGACGGACACAATGCTAGAAACATTTAATTCCCAACATAGGTTACAATCCATTAAAAGATTAATATAATTTATATAATTAAGGTATCTTTAAATTTACTGATAACCGAAAACAAGGTTTTACAACCCTCAATAATTGTCTAACGTGGATATCGACTTAAACGGACAGATCTACGAAATTTCAAATTAACTGCCAAAAGTGTTTTTACTTGGTTATTTAAAGACGCCGTCTCAACTACTAGGTTATTTAGCGTCTATGGAATTGGTGATAGCGAAATGGTATTTAGCGAGATAAAGCCAAGGATTCGCCATAGATTACTTGACATTCATCTTTACGGTTGGGGAAAACCTCGCAAGAAACCGAACCAGATAATCAGCGCAAGCGAGGTCTTTTAGCAAGCCTATATATCTAACAAACTATTTAATTATAACACATTACATATTAGTAGAAAATGTAAGTAGACTATATTGGATGTGTACACAAATTTATATACGTACATCTATTCAAAGTATTCACATCACTATGTCACAAATTTCTAGTGATATTAGAGGGAATCAGAAGGGACAATTTATCATAAGCAAGCTGTGTCCAGAAACGTACCGTTTAAACAATGAATGCGATTAATAAATGTACCCGTGTTATCCTGCACTAGCACAACCTTTTGGCATATCTGTTGGTTGGGTTGCTTACCGTTTAGGCGCCTTTGACTAGTTGACTGAAAATTCATGTACGTTTACTCAAGCTGAGATGCCACTATACTTAGAGAGTATATTTGCCTTTCAAATCACCAGTTCATTTTACGTTTACTGATATTATAACTAAGTATACGTTATCAGAACCTATTGACATGCACATTGTGTATACTGTGCTCCAACCACGAGAAAGTCTCTGCGGAATGAAACGGAGAAGGGGTGATGCTGTGAATGAATGTTGATGTCATAAGGTCACACACGTGGGTATTCGTATCTCTATTGGCTCGCTCTCACAGCACAAACAATAACATTGTTACACACATATTTATACTACCCCAGTTACAAAATTAGATCACTGTTAATCTCCTGGTCTTTTAATCCCTCCATATAGGAAATAACATATGCAGGAGAGGATATGGTTTTTAAACTGACGTTATAACGATAATATTATCTATCTACTTCGCTCCAATTGATGATGCAATAGTAAGCACATTCTTTTGACGGTTGATCTCCTGGTTGGAGAACAGTAGTGCATCTGGAGGAAGTAGCAGAGAAGCTGAGCGGATTTATGGACACATCTCACAACCAGCTAGTCTCGTAAACTGAGACAACTCATCCTGCCTGTTGTTTTCCGTGGTTTTCCTAAGAAAATGGGAGAAATGTCGGGATAAGCCCTAAAAAAATGGCTACGAACCTACATCTCTCCCTCCCATAAATTTCAGCATTTTCCAAATTCAAGCTTTCAGATAACCGAAGCTCTGATTTTCGCTTGTTGCCTAGGATACTTCACTCGAGCGTCGGTCGCACAGCACAAGGGTTTGGATCCCATGTCTAGTGAAGACTGTGGCATCCCCATCTCCCCACTCGCTCTGTACATTCTAAAATAAGGTGATTAAATTTGGACTTGAAAGGGTTTAAGATCGGGCAGCCCCTAGCATCTGTAGGGAATGAATTCTAAGAATGGATAGTGTCTATTGTAAAAGACAAAGAATACGCTGAAGTTCTGTGGAGAGGGACTGACATAGGAGTGTCGTGTTGTGCCCGGGTATACAGATTATGATGTGTGGACAGATTACGAAATCGTGGTTCAACTTATGCGATCTGCTTTGCTGCTGTTCTATCATGCTTTCGACATCCCTTCTCATGGGTAGCCATTAAGTTACGTTCATTTTCGGATTTCCCCTTTCAAAACTCTCTAAAGTTTCTTTATTTGGAACGACGAAAAACGAAGTGAGACAAGTGGCCTATTTGCATGGAGCTCATATAGACCGTTTCTCTCAGCCCAAGTTTTCCTTGCTACGACGCATGTTTGCATATATTTTAAATGTTCCTTCTTAAATTGACATTAATTGACATTCGGATTTAAAATCTCTAGCCTCCTGGACACAGAAATTTGGATTAATTCTGAACCTTGAAAAATCACAGGCTATCTTACTAGACTTCTATCGAAATTTAAAAAATGTGTTTTTCCCGCTGCAGTTTTAAATAACACTGAAATCCCGCTTAGTGCAAGTGTGAAAAATCTGGGTGCTCATATCGATGAACACTTAAACTGCACCACACAGACTAAACATGTATGTAAAAAGTATATCTATACTGCAGTCACTTCGACGAGTAAAAATTTTCTTCCTTTTGAATTAAAACAAATCTTAGTCAAGACACTTATCATGTCATAGTTCGACTACTGCGATTTTCTATTAAGTGAACTCAGCTACGATCTGGCCCAAAAATTACAGCGTGTCCATAAAGCCTGTATTCGGCTTACACAGGGTGTTTCATAATTCCTATTACAATCTTCTAAGGGTTGTAGAGGGGACTAAGTAGATAAAGTTTTGATTAGAAACCCATGTCCGGAAATGTATCGTTTCGATGAAAAATAAGTTTGAAGATCGATTTAAAATCTCCCGCTTCACGGTACGCAAACAAAATGGGCTGAGGGCGACTTCTGCAGTCCCCTGATATCGTGTGTCTACTGTTTACAATCAGTTCTACGGAGTTCTACCCAACTACCATTCTACATGCATTTCTGGATTCACCTATAGGTCTACTTGCTACATGCCCTGCCCATCTCTAACATAGGGATTTAATATTCCCAATTATGTTACATGACGAATGAAATGGGTACAGTTCTGCGTTATGTAACTGTCTCCATTCCTTTGTAACTTCACACATCTTAGGCCCAGGTATTTTTCTAAGTACCTTATTCTCGAACACTCTTAACCTTTGTTCCTTTCTCAAAGTGAGAGTCCAAGTTTCACAAACATGCAGCCCAACCGGTAATGCACAACGCATGTATCACGAACGTTTTCTGCATCGCCTCACTCCATCACATACCATTTTTGTCAGAATACAACAAACTTATTTTGAATCGAAACGATACATTTCCGGACATGGGTTCTCAATCAAAGCTTTATCTACTTAGTGCCCCCTACAACCCTATAAGTTTGTAATAGGAATTATGAAACATCCTGTATTTAGTATCCGTCTCTATGATCATATCTCACCGTCTTTCAATGAATTGTCTTGGCTCCGGCTGGCTGACAGATGCAGTTTGCATTGCCTTTCTCTTCTATGTCAGATTTTGCACACATCAATCCCTGAATGCCTTGTATCACGATTTCATAATCTGTCCAGATATCATAATCTGTATACCCGATCACAACACGACGCACTATTGTCAGACCCTCTCCACAGAACTTCAGCGTATTCTTCATCTTTTACAATAGACGGCTGCCCGATATTAAACGTTTTCAAGTGCAAATATAAACAGCTTATTTAAGAATGCACAGTGTCCCAAGGTATATATTAGAATTCACAATTGTAACTAGTTTATAAAGTAATCATGTAATTTAAATTGTCATATAGTTTAAGTAAGTACTTAAGTTCCATAATCCTCTGGCTTATGCATATTATTGTTCCGATTTTGTCTTATGCATACCCATAACTTTCCTTCGTATTAACATTATATTAACATGTATTTAGCCACCGGCGTGGCTCAGTCGGTTAAGGCGCTTGTCTGCCGGTCTGAAGTTGCGCTCGGGCGCGGGTTCGATTCCTGCTTGGGCTGATTACCTGGTTCGGTTTTTTCTGAGGTTTTCCCCAACCATAAGGTGAATGCGAGGTAATCTATGGCGAATCCTCGGCCTCATCTCGCCAAATACCATTTCGCTATCATCAATCTCATCGACTCCAAATAACCTCGTAGTTGATACAGCGTCGTTAAATAACCAAATAAAAAAACATTTCCTTTTTATCCTCCGTTTGAGTTGAAGAGAAGGCCTCACAGCCTTAACTCTGCCAGAAAAATAAAGCATTATTATTATTATTATTATTATTATTATTATTATTATTATTAATAGTTCTGCATTTAAACATAATTCAATATACGAAATAAGTAATATTCACAGATTACACACTTATAGTTCGCCTCTTCTAGTCTTCTTGCAATTTCTACTATTTAGTCATATCCTTTGCATGTGGTTTCTGAGAGCCACGTGTGTCGCTGAACTCCCTCAGTGGTCTAGGCCAGTGTCTTCTAATCCTTTTGGTGATTAGGCCCCTTTTTCCTCACTTTACTTTAGTGTGGTCCCTTGTCTTAGATGTAACGCAGAACAATGCATCTCAAACGGGGGACCGAGGCCCTTTGGGGGGGAAGAAACGATCGGTTAAGCCATGAAATGAGTGAAATTTCTATTTTCTACATTTTTAAGCTAGAGACTAAATTTTTCTAGAGCGCAACCTCTGGTACAGTATTAGTATTAATGTTAACAAGCTTCA
Organism: Periplaneta americana; assembly: GCA_025594305.2. NCBI lineage: Eukaryota > Metazoa > Arthropoda > Insecta > Blattodea > Blattidae > Periplaneta > Periplaneta americana. Next base: position 23,498,111 of record JAJSOF020000038.1, read on the forward strand.
TTGATATCAATTTAACAAGTTCTTAGTTATTACTTATATAGGCCTATATTTTTTAATTTCTTACTTTTTCAACGTGTATCTGCTCCTACAAATAAATTATAAATTATAGGCCTGAAAAAATTGTAATCTATCTTTTCCATGCATATAATTCAACAGCAGAGCCATAATTTGTATTTTGAATGTATAAGTGACCTGAAAGTCAGTTAAAAAATTGATTTCCTTACCGTCTCAATAAAATATTTTATTTTTTATTTTATCCGAAAAGCGTCTGTAATTTATTAACCAAATTTTTATAAAGATTTCAACTTCTTAGCACGAAATTTGTTGTGTATGAATGTGAGTAAATGCAAGAAATAGTAAGTGTGAAAAAAAAAATTATTTTAAATGTCGATTTTCCGTCAGAAGACCTATTTTAAATTGTGAAACAGTATAACAGAAGAATAATGATACCTTTTCTGCATAAATCGAAGATGTATTTTTTTTTCGAAAAATGATCAAAGCTTGACCCATTTTCTCTTGATATATTGTTTAATTATTTGCATGATGAACAATTAAAAATAAATGTTACTTTAAATCTACATTCATTAAGGATATCCTAATTACTTAAACCTAATTAATTTAGATTGTTGCAATGTTTAAAGAGCAAAAAAAAAAAAATTCGACACTACTATGTTCTACATTCTGCACCTAAATCCAGGGCGCCGCACTTAAGCGGTTAGGTACAGCTTACAGTAGAGAAATTTTGGAATTATTCAACATTTTTTCCCTCCATTACAGTATCTTGTACAATAATGAAAATTGGTATGTTTAAAACACTGTCCTTCTGCTGTAATGAAAAAAAAATATATATTTTTACGATTTAAAAAAATGACTTACATTTTTTTTCAACATTCTGTTCACTGTGCAGTGATGAAGCGTTTCCCACATAACTCAAAAACTATGCAACATTCTGTGATGAACATTTTTGTGTGTATTTATACATGTCATATCTAAAATATGATGTAAGATCACTTTTCTACCTTCGGTAGATAGTCTGATAAAAATAAATTCATTTAAAAATGATCGAATATCAGTATTTTCTTCTAAAACAGAATAAAAAAATATTATTTATTAAGGAATTAGTTCAAAGAGCATGATATTGTAAATATGAGTTTCAGCAATAAAATAAAAGAGAGAGAACATGAAAAAGTTAACAAGTTTATGAGTTATGACGGAAAAGCTTCATCACTGCACAGTGAACTGCCACCATTTTTAATTTTGAAAAAAAAAAAAGATATAAGTATTTTTTTAATCGTAAAAATACTTTTTTCATATAGCAGAAGGACAGTGTTTTACACATATAAATTTGTATTATTGTACAAAATACAGTAATGAAGGAAAAAAAATCTTGAATATTTCCAAACATTTTACTGCTGTAAGCTGTACCTAAGCCCTCAACTGATTAATTATTTGCATGATGAACAATTAAAAATAAATGTTACTTTAAATCTACATTCATTAAGGATATCCTAATTAATTAGGTTTAAGTAATTAGGATATCCTTAATGAATGTAGATTTAAAGTAACATTTATTTTTAATTGTTCATCATGCAAATAATTAATCAGGATTAGGATATCCTTAATGAAAAGGGGAGACGGCCTCATCTAAAAGGTTGAGAATCACTGCAGCTGATTGCCGGATACACCAAAATCCTGAAATTTCATAAGATGGTTCCCATCTATTATGAATATTTCCATCAGTGTCTTTTTCCAAGAAATCGGCTCTCTCACTAACAGATCTTCCTACGTGTCAGTTTTTAGGTATGTAGTTCTGTGCCTATATGTCGAAAGCAACGAGTATTTGTAATTTTGTTTCATTGAATATAGAGGCATCTATTTATCCCAATTCTCATTTTTTATCAATACAAGCTTTGCTAGAATGGATTGCATCCTTTGGTACTTCTTTTTCGTGAAGAATGTACATCCGTTGTAATTGAAAGCCTTGAGGTAAAAGAACTTTGACACAAAAGTAAGCGGTATGCTTTGTAAGAGTGCACAAACAAAAATTATATTAACTTATTTCTTGCGGCAGTCAAAAATTAAATTAACTACATTTAATAGTCAATAACTGTTCGAAAGTGTCTCCTATTAAAAGTTGTTCACTAGAGGTCGTGACTTCAGTCTTATTAACACCGCTTCTCAAGTGGTACAGTGAGGACCAGTAATAATGGTGGCAGACTACAGTCGCTAATCGCGATTAGCTCCGATCGCGATTACCGAAAATGTGGTGTCACACTAGGTCACGCTTGGTCCCGTCTGGTCAACAGCTGAATTACCATAGAGGAAACAATTTTCTCTATGTACGTACATACGTATTTTTGTTTCCCTCCTGGACAAAACCTACAGTTTATACTTTCTTTTGATGTTTGTTCATTGTATTTTTTTCCTTTTTTTTGTTGTTTCTTGTAGCTTGATAATAATAATAATAATAATAATAATAATAATAATAATAATAATAATAATAATAATAATAATCCGTGGCGCTACAGCCCGTGAAGGCCCTACACCGACCAACCGGCCTCACGCCCACATGCCGAAGCAGAGGTGGACGATCATCCAACCAGAATGGAGGTATCGTGTGGTTAGCACGATGATCCCCCCCAGCCGTTATAGCTGGTATTCGCAACCGGATTTCGCTACCTATCGTAGCTCCCCAAGTGCATCACGATGATGGGTGGGCACCGGTCCCATACACTGGCCGAAATTTCATGAGAAAATTTCTTCCCCATGAGGACTCGAACCAGCGCGCATTCCGTAACACGAGACCTAGGCGGGATGCCTTAGACCATGACGCCACGGCGCGGGACCTTGTAGCTTGATATGGGAATTTATTTGTTAAAATTGTTATATGCTTTACAATGTAAACTGATACAATTTATGTCATTACTATTTATATTACCTAGTTTGAAAAGAGATTTTATAACCTATAAAATTTATATCATGCCAAAAATTTATATTATTTTGTAATAAAACATATTTTTAAAATCAACCCTAACCTCAACGATAGCGTCGTAATGGAGACTGAAATTGAAAATCTGGAAAAGAAACCAGTTCCAGTTTATAATCCATTATTTATTGAAATGAAACATCTTTCAGCAGCCTTCTGTTGCTCTCTATAGGCCTATATATGAAATATGAAAAATTCGTCTGTCATTTGTTAATATATTTCTTTTTACTTTTCTCACATCTGCATTAAATTTCTCCACTACGTTTAATACTAGACCAAATTTATTTTCCAGCCATTCATTTTCGTTTCTATTTCATATAATACAAGGGATAACAAAATTCCACAGTAGAAGCTATCACGACTTCTTAAATATATAATTTAAATTAAGGTGATTCGAAACCAAAGATTACTAAAATGTTACTTTAGTCCACTGGGCCGTGCCTCAGTGCGATTATCTAGTTCTGGGAACAGGATTTATCTCCTAATCGCGATCAGGACGGTGACACACTACAAACCCGATCGCGATTAGGTCGATAATCGCGATTAGCGACTGTAGTCTGTCACCAGTATAAGAGTAGTTCCTTAGAGTGCTATTCATAGACATTTGGCTAGCCCGCGCTACGAGAGTGCTAAACTAGCTATCGACTGGTTACTTGTACAGGATTCATATCATATCATATCGCTAACACTGGTTTATGAATACGAAAATCATTAGTTCGCTGATCATCCACCGGAAGCCCGCGCTAAGAATGTCTATGAATACGGCCCCTAGGGACTAATTTCGCCGTCTCTTCAGTGTTGCCAACTAATACTAGATATCACCAAAAGAGGGTAAAATCACAATGCCATGTACTACAATAATAATAATAATAATAATAATAATAATAATAATAATAATAATAATAATAATAATAATATATAGTATTAACAATAACAATGTCTTGCTTATTTACCACATCCCATCTTTATGTTGGAGAGGTGTTTTCTAAAAGGTTCAATAATTTGTGAAAGAGAATATCTTTCTTCTGGACCTCTCGCACATTAGGCCTACGTTAGTAGTTAGTAGATTAGTGTGTGATCTAATATTAAAATGTATTTTGTTTGACAACATGAAATTCATTACTTTAATTAAACAGTTTAGGATTCAAGAGACCTAACCTAAAAATGTATTTTGTTTGATCACATGAAATGATTAGTAATAATAATAATAATAATAATAATAATAATAATAATAATAATAATAATAATAATAATAATAATAAAGCCGTAAATCCCCAGTGGGAAGGCCTCCTGCTTGGGCAGGGGTGGCTCAAGTCTTGACCATCAGAAGAGCCGACCTGATGGTCTGTATTTACATTCCTAGTTCTTTGTCCACAATTGCACTAGCACTGGTTGTTGCTCCCGCTCAAAGTTAGTTGACTGCGTCCTTCCACCGTGTTCTTTGGCGTCGTATTCTGGTCCACAGTCTTCCTAGCTGCAACTTGAACTCGTCCCCCCATCTGGTTCTCGGTCGTCCACGGTTTCTCCAGCCAATTCTTGGATCCCACAGTGTCGCCGTGTGTGTCCATCTCTTAGGATGCATTCGTACCACGTGTCCTCCCCAGCGCCATTTCATCCTATTAGCGAGTGTGACCACGTCCTCTACGCCGCTTCGTCGCCGTACTTCTTCGTTTCTGATTCTGTCCTTCAGGCTTATTCCGAGTATTTTCCTTTCCACTCTTCTTTGGCATCTTCCTAATTTTAATGCCTGTTTCTTGGTGAGTGACTAGGATTGCGCCCCATATAGAAGTACAGGTGCAATGGAGCTGTTGAAGATCTGCCTCTTGTTCTGCAATTTCTGGCTCTTGTCCATTAGGATGAAGGACAGACTCCAAAACTTTCTCCATGCTGATGCTATTCGTCTATCAATTTCTTTATCCATGCTGTTCTGAAATGATATGGTCTGGCCAAGGTAAATGTATTGCGTGACAAATTCGATGTTCGCATTGTTGACGATAATCTGCCCTTCTGCGTCATTTGTCAGTACTTTGGTTTTGCTGGTGCTGATATTTAGGCCTACTGCCATAATGATTAGTACGAATTCCGAAAACGAATACCACTTTGAAATGTATGCTTAAGAATATTTACTCCATTATTGTAATAAAAGTCTAAACACGAAAGAAATTAATTAAAATGTGAAATGGTATTTCTATCGATTACCCAAGGGCATGTATCACACGAAATATGTTATATTTATTTACACTTAGCCTACCTGACTGTAATCTTGAATTGTAACCGTAACACAAAGCAACACATACGATAACTATTATGTATTAATATTAATACTGATATTAATTAATTATTAGTATGATCAAATTTCACTAGCTTCCAGTAATCAGCTCACAAATCTAAAACAATTTGAATTTTAAGAATTTAAACTACCGAAAAATTGTGTCACTGCTGTCAACATAAGAGTTATAAAATCACTACTAGTTGTAGTATTTCTCAGTACCGAAATTCGAAACGAAGTTGGCAAAAGAAAATCAACGTTTATTCTAAACTAGAAAATCACCATAATCCACTACAGTACGTAGTAATGGGGGAAAAATGGTTAGGTTTCACCCTTAGCGTACTAAGTAAGCTGATCTGGACTATAGTCAACATAGATCAGTGGTACCTAAAGACATGCTAGGGGATACGAAAAATTTGAGGAGGAATCCACATATTATTTCATGATAAATACTGAATCATCAGTGCCAGAGTCAGAATTAACCACAAGAGACCTAGAAATGAATTGCCTGTTTGTAAATAATCAAATGGCACTTACAAAATCTCAGCGTACAGTTTTTAAAGCACATTCCAGAAATTGAGAGAGAGCGTAACAACCAATTACAATTTTTCTTAACTTAACTTCAAATTAAAAGAAATCCCGCTGAAAATTTTCATTGATGGTTAACAGGAAATAAAATTCGAAAACGTGTCGATATGCGACTTTTGGATTTATGCTCAAAAAGAGTTCGATGAGCTCAACGATGCCATTTCACACCAACTGACATTCTCGGCAATATATTTATGTGAGCGGAGTTTCTCCGCACTAATTTCAATCAAAACGAAGCACAAAAATCGCTTTAATCCATTTCCACTTTGATCATGAATATTCATGACTTATTTTAATATGGAATTTATATTTATGCGCAGGCAGAAAAACTGAATGTTTTAATACAAGTTCAATTATGACGTTTTCATGGAATAATAACATAACTACAAAATCTTGAATTTGAGATACACAGCATCAAATATTTTAGATCTGGCATAGCAGCAGTACTGCGCAGAACTACATTCAAATTTTTCTAGAGGGCGCTGTGTTTGTTGGAGAGAAATAATATTTTGTCGGGAGGGAGATGTGTTATTAAGGATTCTATATATGCTGGAAACGGGAAAACGACGCACTGTACGTTAAGTTATTATTCCAGTGAACACCTCAATTACACCTGTTGCCTTTCAAAACATAGATTATGCAAAGAATGTAACGTTCCATCTTCTGTAACAAAATTGTCGTTACTCATTATAACAGGCGCTAGATAAATGGCTAGTTAGGCTTTGGCGTGGTAAAGAACAGCGAACGGGTGCCGTGACACTGTGATTTATTGATTTCTTATCAGTTCCACTTAATTTAAAATAAATTTTCTCAATTTAAGGTTAAGAGACCCACAATATAGCTGAAGATTAAGGCTCCCCATCTTTAAAATTGGCATTAGCAGCAGGGATGTAAATCCTACGTGTCTGCACCTTTATACGCAAGGAAAACACTCTGATGCTCTCTTTACTAGACACTGAGTCGAATATTAATCTGTATAGCTCAACTGATGAATTGTTTATGCTTGTAAATTGAAGTAATTTGCATGCTATGTAGGGTAAACATTGGTAATTTCGTGGCAGTGGTTATTTCGTGATACTTTTTCTTTGCTCTTTCCTGAACTAACCAATGGTGTTACGAGATTCAAATTTCCGCCAAAGGATTGCATATGTTGTCCAGTTTTCAGAAACATACAGCTACGTTTTTTGTGACTATTGTAGCTGCTTCAGTGAGTTTTTATGTTTGGAGAGAGCAAGTTAGCGTCGACTTCTCAGGCGTACAAATTTTGTGGATGTTTTTAATTACATTACAGGCTTATTACTAAAGGTAAGCATATGATATTTGGTACAAAGATTTATTATATCTTAATGAAATTTTAGGAAATGTTTTTGAAATTTAGATACAGCTGTAGTCGCCATATAGACTTAGCTTTACTGATAGAAATCTTAGCTGTTTGAGGCGAAATTTTGTTGAGTATTAAGCGTTGCATTTTATATTATTTTAAAATTGTATAACAATACGAATTTTATAAATCTGGAGATAAGTGAGTTGTGATAACAAAATATAAAAGGGGGACGCATTGGGTTCAGTGTAGCTTCTGTTTGATTTGTTATCATGCTAAGTGTCAATGAGAAGTTCTAGATGACTTACTTGCAAGAATTGTGACAGAAGATGAAACATGACTAACCATTTTGGACCGGAGACAGAGGCAGACAATGCAGTGGCATCATGCAAATTCACCAAAGAAATAGAAATTCAAAAGTGCACCTTCGGCAGGAAAAATTATGACTACTGTGTTTTTCGATTCATAAGGGCTCTTGCTTTTGGACATCATACCACACGGAACCACCATTAATTCTGACGCGTATGTGGCAACTCTCAAGAAACTTCAAGCTCGACTGAGTCGTGTTCGACGACATCGGGAGAAGCAGAATGTTCTGCTATTGCACGACAACGCACACCCATATGTCAGTCACAAGACCACAGACCAGATCAGAAAATTCGGATAGACAACACTGAAACACCCGCCTTACAGTCCTGAACTGGCACCGTGTGATTACCATCTCTTTGGTAAACTGAAGGTTTCCTTCGCAGAACGAGGTTAGAAGATGACTCCCTTGTGCACGCTGCTAAAGAGTGGCTGAGACGTGTTGGTCCAGACTTTTACCGTGCTGGTCTACAGGCCCTCGTTCCTAGGTTAAGTAAGGCAGTTGAAACGGACAGGGATTATGTGGAAAAGTGACATTTTATTCCTAAAGGATGTATCTACATTCTGTGAAAATAGCAAAGCTGTAGGATAAAAATATAATTTTTAAACAAATATTATGCATTAATTTTGGAGTTACCCTAGTAATGTAGCCTATAGTAAAGTCCGTAATAAAAGTGTTCACCCTTTCAGGGCAAAGAAGACGCCTTTTCAATTTCAATTTTTACTTTGATTTCATTCTTATTATATGTTAATATGTATTTCTAAGTTTTCTTGCTATGAATATTAGACGGAATTACTATGTTTGAAGTCTTGTAACAATAAATGAGAATGTTATTTGACTTTAATGAATTTTTCCACAATTCTTCTACCTGTCACGAAATTATCTGTAGTAATGTCACGAGAGGTCTGAGATCTGCCGATAAATCTCAGACCTCGAGTGACATTTATTAGGACTATTTCGTGAATAAAATAAAAATGTAAATAATATATCCCTAAAATTCGATCACAAAATGTTAATAATTGTATATTTACGAATACTTAACCTATTCAGACATTGTGAAGTTGAAATAGATGAATATCGATTACTGCAATAAAGAAATTCGATGTTATTATTCAGTAATGCCAATTGCGAAAAGCGAAATACAGGTTTAACAATGTTAATTACATGTACTGCACTTTGCTCTTATTATTATAACATAAGTACATTTTCATTATCTGCTGAAATCATGATTTAATTTAAAATTTTATAATATAATTATAGTAACCTAATTAATACATTGATTAAATGAAGAATTGCTGAAAACGCATTTATCTAATCTGAATGAAGGAATGTAATTTTTTTCAAATAGCCTACAATGGACATGGCATTAGAAGATGAAGATGTATTTTATAGGCTACAATAGGTAAGGTTAGCTGTGTGAGCAGGACCAGTGTCAGCTGTGCCTTATTTCGACCGTTACTACGTGCTACAGGAAAGCATTTTTTATAGCTCGACAAATGCATTCTCGCTGTAGTGTGTAACGGAACTAAAGCTGCATCTACACAGTTCAATATTCCAATCGCGTATGCATGCAATCTGGGAAGAATATTGAAAGAATCAAGTTTAAAACGTACGTTAAATTAAGATGCATGAAGATTTTGTGTCTATATTGTGCGTTGTTTTAAACGTTGTCTTCACTGCGTAAATATATTAATTAATATTAAATATTAATCTTGCATTCATTGCTTTAAAGTTGGAAGAAAAGTTTAACCGTGTAGTTGTATCTTAATGTATTCATGATCATCAATTCACGGGGAAACAGTTGGCGACAAAGACTAAACAAAAGAACGACCATGCGATAAATTGATAGCGATAAATCTAGTTGCAAAAATTATCTCAAAGTCTGACTGTGATTGGTTCGAATTCAAAATTTCATTTCACTTCATTGGTCGAAAATGGAATGACGTCATATAAACAAAATAGTCAATGTAATATCACGATATTACCAAGGTTATCACGAAATAACCAATCTTTTAGCTTAAGTTATAAAAGTGGTTTTTGGCACTTGTTCAAGAACGTGTCCCATCTTTTATGTCTCCAGATTTGTAGGCTACATCAAATTATCGTCTTTTAGATAAAAAAATAGGAATAAGAATATATTTACACATTTGCATTATAAATTAATTTTCATGAAATTATCACGAAATTACAAATGCTTACCCTATTATCAATTTTTTCTCTACTGATTGAATTGCTTATGCTATTAAATTGAATTAACTTATTTGCTATATGTATTAGGCCTATATTTTAGAGCTCAACTCATGAATAGTTGTTTAGGTTTGTAAATTAATCATCTAATTGCTATGTACTGCACATAGCCCAGTCGCTATCCTGCCGATTCAGAACTGCGCTCGAGCTTCGGTTAGATCCCCGTTTAATCTGATTATCTGGTTGAGTTTTTTTCGAGGTTTTCCTCAACTATAAGGCTAATGCCAAGTAATCTATGGCGAATCCCCCGCTTCACCTCACAAAATTTTGACTTGTTTCATATCTTAAATCTTCAATGCTAATATAACATATGCTGGTATAATGAGCTATGTAAATTGGATTGTTTATGGTATGAGCAATTGAGAACCATTTTCGCAAAACTTGCTAACTGAAAAAAACTAAATTTTACAGGAGAGACAAAACACTATAGTAAACAAATTTTTCTGTGTCTCTCACTTATAGCAGAAAGCAAGTTTTGAAAAAACGATCACACTTTGACACACTACAATGAAGAGAAATAACCCAATTTTGTTAAGACGCTTAGAACATCATTTAGAGGCCTGCCTTATGTTAACGAATCCATCAAAATCTCAATTTTGCAAATTTTGCAGTTAGCAAGTTTTGCAAAAACGGTCCTCAATTTTCCTTGAATAAAACATAAGTCCACTGACAGAAATTAACAATATTCATATCCTTATTCGATGAAGTGAGCATATTATTTTTACAATAATAATTTTAGTATATTTTACATATATTACTTGTCTTGGCGTACATGATTATTGTACAGCAATGATCAAGATTGTCAATGTACAGTATGTCCATAAAATAAGAAAGGGCTACATATTCAAGAAATCATTTTGTCACAGTCGAATGTTTCTCTAGTAACAATTATAGAACGACGCACACTTTTTATTACACATTAAGGGACATATTTTCTTCTTCATCCAACTTGAACGAGAGCTGTTAAACATCACTAATAAATTAATCGTTAATCACTTTCAAAGCTCAAAACTAAACAAAATAAAATATTAAGAACACATTAAATATGTTAATTGCAATATAAATTTTATAATTATGAAGATACTCTACTTCACTAGATCTGAATACAAATTTTCTCCACTAACATTATAATCCATATAATCGTTGGCTTACTTTCAAAACCTCGTAACTGCATTGAGGAAATTGTAAAAGAGGGCAAAATAACTTCTTATTATTTCTATACCCAGCTAATAACTCTTATGCACTTCTTATTTATAAAATATTGGAACAGGTGTTATCAGTTAGGCGTATTTTGAAAATATGCACAGATTTCCACATTCAGGAAAAATTGATTTACGGAGCTTTAAAAGTAAGCCGACGATATTTACCATTATCACACAGTCAACTGTCCGTCATTAATTATTACAAAAAAAAAAACACACAAATTTTAGAATTCATAGTGGCATTTATCCTATGTTTCAAATGCAAAGTAATGAAATAATAATTGCAGGATGTTGAGACGAACAGAGTTTTGCAAATAACGTCACGACACATTCTTGTTTTCAAAATATTTTTGTCATGTGGCGTATGAGAATAAGTCAACTACGAAACAAGTTTGTCCTTCATCTTTGACTATACAGACGATTTAACATTGTTACCGTCGTGATCTTAGATTCTCCGTCCATAAATATTCAGTTTAACCTCGGAAGTGAAAGGCCTAATTGGTTGACCTCAATAAAATTCGCCTATGTTTGTGAGAGCAGTAGAGGTTAAGGGCAATATGAATTTGGGAACTTGATGTCACGAATAGGATTCGATTGTAAGTCAGTTGACATAACGTCTAAAATACATGATCATGTTCAAATATTTCTATACACTTAATGTCAATGTTCAATCCAAAGGGACCGGAATAACGTTTCAGAACGTTCTTTGCCCAAAGTATATCTAGGACACCGTCCCCAAACTTTATGATCGATCTGGTGCAGTTGTAGAAAACATATTGTATGTTAATTATGTAATATTTCTAAATTATCTTTTAGACAACGATTTGTACCAATATTCATTCATGATATGTATTTCCCTTAATCGTTTTGCAACAGTTGATCGGTACCTCCACTGTAGCATATTTCCTTCTGCAAATGCGCCAAAAACAGTTTAAGGGTGAGTTTCGTAAACGTTTTATATTACTGCAACTATTTTACTACATAATTAAAGACATACTGACTATTTTAAAGAGTAAACTATTAAATAAACAAGTTTATTATTAATAGCTAGCAAACCATATGTTGCGCAAAACGACTGCGTGTACGTGATAGAGTAATATCCTGGTATGGCGCATGCGCTAGCGGAACTTCCCGAGTGCTCTCAGTAGCTTCGTTGCATTGGTTGAAAATGGACGTTCCTATTCCAGCTCCCGCCAATGTGAAGTGCGGTCAGTGATAAAGTTTTTGAATGCATAGGGCATATCGCCGATTGAAATTGATCGTCAGCTGTGCCAGGTCTATGGGCAATCAGATGGTGCGTTGCTGCTGTAGCAATTTTCAGCAGGAGCCAAAATGTGCATGACGAGGAGCGCAGTGGGAGGCCAACCATCATCACAGACGACCTTGTGGAGCAACGCAGCATCTGCTTGCTCATGACGTTAGGTCCACGAGTCACGAAGCTTGAGTTGTGAGGGTGCTAGGAACAATAGACTGTAAGGTAAAAAAGGTAAAGGTATCCCCACAACATGCCATGAAGGCACTTGGGGGGCATGGAGGTAGAGCCCCATGCTTTCCATGACCTCGGCACTAGAATGAGGTGGTGTGGTCGGCACCACGCTCTGACCGCCTTTTACCCCCGGGAAAGACCCGGTACTCAATTTTATAGAAGGCTGAGTGAACCTTGGGGCCGTTCTGAAAGCTTGGCAACGAGAGTGCCGATACTATTTCGCGCTGTATGTAATGAGGCGATATTAGCGAACCTAGTGGATAGCAACTATCTATGGATGCATATTTACTACGTATTGAGCTTCGTGAGTGTATATACTAGACTGTGGTTATAGTACTATTTATCTACTATCTCATCTCATACAGTGCACTCAATGTTATCTAAATCCATAAAGAAATAGTAAGCCACAGCCTTCCTAGCACTGGTCAAATAGTTTGCCTGTCTAAATTCCAAGAAAATGTTTATAACATACAAATTCAAAATGGTTACTGAAAGGAGGAGTGGCACATTGCGCCGTGCTGTGGTACTTAAATTTTAAAGACCATTTAGGTCCTTCAGACAAGTAAAATATTTCAGCATTTAATACAGAAAAGTATGTACTATTTATTACAGCAATAAAAATAATTCCATTTTTATCACAATTTCGCGTCTGTTTACCCTTAAAACCCGAAGAAAGGAATAGAGGAATCATATGATAAGGATGAATAATGATTGTTGTTTAGTCAACTGTCCGAAGACAGGTCTGAACCTAGTATTCATAAATTGCCATGATTGGGAAACCAGGCATACCTGGGTTTTTACTACGATCCCCTTAAAGACGGCAGGAGAGTTAGTCACCTGCATCAGGAAATAGCGACATCAATAGAAAAAAAAACAGGATTTGAACTAGAGATGAACAAAATTAACTGCCGCTCTCGCTCGCTGTGTTCGTTGTACTTGTTTTTCGAGTCTCGTCTCGTCATTCTCGTGTGCTTCGAGTCTCGCTCATCATTCTCGAAATAACATTTGGTCGGCGTGAAAAGATTTCATAACTTTGAATAACATATATCATTGAAATAAATAGCATTATGAATGTTTAAATGAGACAAAAAAACAAAACAGTACAGAATCTTCGTTATCAAAATGTTCTGGTTCTATTGATATTACCTACGGTTATATAAATAGAAAAAAAATTCTCAAATAAATTTGCATTTCTAAGAAACATAAAGCATAACGTTAATATCTTTTTACTCGTACTTGAGATTGCACACTTGATCTCAAACATATCAAAAGAAAATTCCTAGCCTTTTAATAAGGGCCTAGTAAAGATTGGGGAACAGGTTATTATACACTGAAAGGTAGAGATGATGTTTCAAATAGGCTACTTGATTGTTTATACATATATAACATTTGCCAAAGTAGATGAAAGTTCAGTCAGGTGACGATTCAGGGCTGCTTGTCGTTCGGGACTTCGGGAGTGATCAATCTCGGCGTCTTGAAACACTCACAAGCAGTCTTTACGTCAACGACGCGACGTATAGAATACGGCTTTGCAGGCGCTGTTAGTACTGCTTTCTCGATCGCTGTTCATCTGTAGTTTGAACCTAATTTTTTATTCTTTATTTAATTTCTATTAGTTATTATACGACGCTTTATTAACTAGCGTCTGAATGAGATGAAGGTGATAATGCTAGCGAAACGAGTCCTGAGTCCAGCGCCGAAAATTATCCAGCATTTAGAAGAATGGAGCGTGTGAAATGGACAGACAGAATAAGAAACGAAGCTTTGTTGGAAAGAGTGGGTGAAGAAAGAATGATGCTGAAACTGATCAGGAAGAGGAAAAGGAATTGGCTGGGTCACTGATTTAGATGCACTGGAAGAATGGTGAACGGGAGAAGATTTCGGGGCAGAAGAAGATATCAGATGATAGACATAAGGATACAAAGAGGAAGGCAGAAAATAGGAATGATTGGAGAATGCTGGATTTGCAGTGAAAGACCTACCCTTGGGCAGAACACTATGAATGAATGCTCTTCATGGGTTGAGAGAAAACACCGATAACATGTCCCAACCAGAATTTGAACCCGGGCCCGCTCGTTTAACGGTCAGGCATGCTAAGCGTTACTCCACAGCGGTGGACTTGACCCTAATTCAAGAAGAAGAACTTTTAAAAGTTTCATGAAGGAGTAGAGTTAATATGACGTAACACCGTCAAACTTGTTGGTCACTTCTCACGCCCTCTGCATCTCCCGCGGTGGAGCTACATAGAATGCCTCAGGAGAGAGTCATTGAAATACCAGCATTGCTCGTGGTAGTACAGAACTTCTGCAGGATCCACATATCTCCTGCTCCGCCTCTTCGTACTTCATTTACATGTAGCAGAATAATATGAATTGAAACACGAGGCGTGGCCGAGGCGTGTCTTGGATGCCACACACAATAGATGTTGTAAATGAATTACCATGACATTAATTTCTTTAAATTAACCGTATAGAGCATATATTAAACTAGTAATAGATATGACGATTCGAGAAAGTTACAAATTCCACATTGAGAAAACAGATGGTATCCTTTCCCTCCTAAAGGCACACCAAGCGCAAAGATACTATATTCCAAAGCAAAGAGCATCCCTGAGAGGAATGTGACGTTATAATTTAAAGTTCGTGCTGTTACGCAATACACTTCGTAACTAAATTATACTACCCAATCTAAAAACATTTTCCTTCTAGAATGAAAAATTATTAACGGACATAACCTGATACATTTAATTTATAATTTAATTTAAACAAACTTACCCTAAAATAGGGCTGCCCTGAAGGACAAAGTATACCAAATATATAAGCATTAGTAAATGCGCACTATTTTCGTGAGAAATATAATATTTATTGTTGTGCTATTAATTTACTTCATATGTGATTTCTGAGAAGATAGATTGAATATTTTAGAGCTGTTCAAAGAAAGAGTCTTGGCAAAGAGGATTCAAGATTGATATTTTTGTTTTGTAATCGTGCCTCTAGCACCCCCTATTAATCCAATAATTTCAATAGTTTGTAACTTATATATATATTTCATTAATAAGGAATAGTTGGACCATAAATTTGATTCTTCTCATTGTTGACATCTTCCGGTTGAGTTGTATTCAATTCAAAGCGGATAGTAGGATCTATTATATAGCCTGTTATGTTGTTAAAGGCTAAGTATCAACTCACAGACAGCTTCCTGTTTCCGCTAGACCATGTATTTCTTCATAGGTGGTATATCCCTTGTCGCGAAGAGCTTGAGCGATTGCGGACCTGATTTTGTGATGCCTGGCATTGCGTAATGTCTCACCATGCGGGCAAGACCCAAGAACGTGGGCGAGGGTTTCTATCTCGTTGAAGCAGTGACGACAAAGGTTACTATCCATGCATATGCCCGGAATAGCGCGTACAGCCGCGACATTACCGACCATTTTTATAGTATCCTCCATTCACTGCAGCTCAGGCCTTCATGATGAGTGATCCACCGATTTGTGGCAGAATGTTCCGCGAAAAGAGAAACTCCTTTCCCTTTTTTGAGAAAGCGCACTCCATTTTTGAAATTGTAGATCTCTTAGCGTAGTCCTCACTTTCCTTGAATCAAGATATCCGACTCGGGAGTTAGTGAGACTGTCATCGTATGTTAAATTTAGTCTGGTTAAGCAGTATTTGCTTTCATCTATTGGGCTTCTGGTATTTAGAATATAGGGAATCTAACAAACACCACGCAACATGTACTTGACTTCAAATGAATAGAAGAGTCAGAAAACTGCGCTTGAGAAATTATCTAAAAATTGAAGTAACTGAAGAACTGGACATAAAAGCCGGTTAATCTGACATTAGGCAATCTGGCGCGTTATCGGCAACCAATAAGCAAGCACCGAAAGGAATGGTGTACGGCAGAAATGTTCGGTGCAGAAGAAGAAATCAGATGATAGACAACATTAAGATATATGAATCGTATGCGGAGGCTAAGTGGAAGGCAGAAAATAGGAAATATTGGATAATACTGGATTTGCAGTGAAATACCTACTCTTGGGCAGAAAACAGTGAATGTATGAATGAATGGGACAGTATGTGTCCACTTAGTGACGCATGTTTTTTATTCTTCTCTCTCGCTGTTACTCCCCCAACCTATCCTTTTCTATTCTCTCCGGCATCTCTTTCGCTGTATCTTCCTTTCATATCTTTCTTTTCAATTTCCACCTCTTTTTTCTTCTTTATTTTTCTTTCCATTATCCGTCTCCCGTTCCTCTTTTTCCTTTTTATTCTCTTTCCTCCTGTTACTTCGCCCCTCCTCTTTTTCATTTCCACCCTTCACCACTTGTTCCTCTTTTCCTTCTCGCTTATCTTTTATTTCCTCCTCTCCCTTTTCATCTTCCTCTCTCCTTTTCTACTCCTTCTCCTGCTACAATATTTTTTTCAATAACAGTGGTATACACAATTTTTTCTGAATGAAAACTGTTCATATTTTCTGATTCCTTATCACATGGAAGCTCTTAAACCAGCTTTAGTTTTTTTCATCGGGCTACAGTTTTTCATAAATTGGTATTACAGAAAATATTAGTTTTAATTTTTCTTTCGTTGAGCAAATACATAAAATAAATTTTGTGAGAAATTTAAACATAATAAAAATGGTTCACAATTTTCTCTCCGCAGGTATTAGACGGATTACTGACCTGAGCCCAGCATCTTGTTTTCATTATTGGTAGGTCACTTCACTTTGTTCTCAGTAACAAAAGAGAGAGTTGGAATATTCTCCTGTAAAACAGTGATTTCTAAGAAATATCTTAGTTTCGTCTATGACCTGGCTGCAGGTTTGATCTTTTGAATTCCAGTTAGTTCGAATGTAGGCGTGAAATCTGGAACATAAATGGAGTTTCTTGGTGATCTAAAAGTGCTCTCTCTCTATTTTGTTTAGGCCAGCAGTCGGGATTTACTAAATACCTCTGTTTCCTTTGTGAATGGGACAGTAGGGCTAAATCAGACCATTGCACCAGAAAAAAATTGGCAACAAAGGAGCTAATAAATTGGGCCTCATGAAGCAATTTGTAACTGCTCTGAATAAGAACAGTGATTGTTTCAACTTCCTTCTTACAAAATCTCCTCAGAAAACTGAAGCTAAGATAACAGCAGGTATTTTCGACGGACCCCAAATTCGTGGGCTTATGCAGGATGAAACCTTCTCTCAATCGATGTCCGAGTTAGAGAAGTCAGAATGGTTAGCATATAAAAAAGGAGCAGAAAACGTTCTGGGCAACAAGAAATCTGAGAACTATAAGAAAGTTGTGGAGGAAAAGTTACAAAACTTTAAAATCCTAGGGTGGAAAATGAGTGTTAAAGTGCATTTTCTCAACAAACATATTGATTGTTTCCCTCCGAATCGTGATAAAGAACAAGGTGAGCGGTTTCATAAAGACATTAAAACAATGGAAACTCACTATCAAGACCATTGAGATGTGTCAATGATGGCAGATTATTGTTGGTGTTTGAAAAGAGACAATAGTGATGAACACATCAGGGCTTCGAAAAGAAATGAAGATTTCCTCTCTGTAATTGTGAACAAAGTTTTCAGATTCACAATTATTGAAACATAGCTCTCATATTTCAACATATTTATTCATATTTAAGCCAAAATTGAACACATAGGAACAGTTTTGCCTCAGCTTTATGTCTTTAATAGTTGAGGCGTCTAGAACCAAACCCTCCAAGTCCATAAAACAAAACTTGTGGGAAAATGGAAAAAAAACTGTTTCCACATAAATAAACATTCTTGGGATATAAACAATGCTTTCATCAATTATTTTATTATCATTAGATACATTCAAACAAATTACAGGATTGCCCCTTCATTGAAACTAACAAATTCGTGAGGTTAAATTAGCACCTAACTGATTTTGAAACTGAAAAGTGTATTTGGAGGCTTTTGAAAATAAGAGAATTAGTTCTAAGCATAAAAATGAGTCAAAAAGGGAAACAATTTAACTTAAACCTTACAAATTGTGAAGGCAATGAAAACCAGACATGAAATATGATTATGCACATGCTTTAAACATAACAGCAGTATAAGTTTGCATACTTGTTGTACTTTTAAAGTTCATACAAATTTTACACAATACTGTCACATTCCTCTTCCTCCAGATTAACAGTTTCTTCTTCTTCTTCTTCACGTTCAATGGTATTTCTTGAATTTATAATCTCCACATAAAATTTCAATGCTCTTGCCAATCAGGCCCAAAATGCTTCTTCAAACGTTTAGTCACGTCTTTTACTTTAAGTGAGTTCAAAGACACTCCAAGGCTTAGAATATTAGGATCAATCATTTTGAAATTCTATTGTTTTTCCTTGTTACTACCTTTGCAACAACGGTGTCAGTTCTATAGTTAAACTCACCTTGCACTGTTATCTGTTATTTCAATGCAGAGCGCCTTAAAATAAATCTTTTACAGGGACTGAACTTAAAATGGCAGGAGATCTTAAAATTATGTCTGCCTCTTTCTTCCAGTCTTCAAGAGGTAGGCCTACATCTTCACTGCTAAGATTAAAGACTATTCTATGTTTGCCAATAATATCTTTATATTCTTGAGGATCTACAATTACTTCCTTATTTCTTTTTCGATTACTCCAAATATGCGATCGGGAGGGAGAAATGAATGCCCAACCACAGGAAATGTAATTTACACTTTTTTTAATAGTTAGAGATGCTTCAGTGAGTAGTCATTTAGAGCACATTCCAATCATTGTTGCATTTTTACTTTGTGCAATAATAAAATTGTCTTATTGCTGTTTATCTGTTAAAGTGTAGGAAACGGAATGGAACTTCTTTATGTCCAACAAACTTAAACTATTGGATTTCCATTTACTGCATTTATTCATCATATTATGTTTTCCATGTAATGAAAATATAATCTCAACCACACATACCTTTCTTTACTTTTCATTTTTTTTCCATTTCTCCCTATTTAGTGTTTTTACACGAGCTTTTCTTTGTGAACATTTTCGTAACTCGCTGCTCACTCTCTCCACTATTTCACTGAATATTATTAGAGTAGAAATTAAACTTAATACGGTTTAACAAGAGCTTAACCACACAAATAATAAATCAACATCGCACAGCTGAGGAATGTTGGGTAAAGGAGTCCCACAACTTGATTGGCAGAAAGGGACTTGGAGGTTTTTGAAACTAACAATGGCCGAAATTCAGTTGGATCTAGCGGATATTGAAACTAACCCTAACTTTTGTCCAGCATTTTCAGAGGAATCCAGTGGATATTATAGAAAAATAATGCCAGCATCGGATTGGCCATGCGAAGATACACAGAAAAATAACTTTATCTCATTTTTTTCTTCGATGGACTTGGCGGGTTTTGATTCTAGACGCCTCAGTTATAACATTTCATTAAAATGTTAAGTAAAGGGTGCGTCAGAAAGAACGGATGGATTTCAAAGTATCGATACGCAACGAGGAGAGAGATATAGTGAGGGGGACCACGACTGTTGGGTCAGCCATAGAATGCAGTTTTAGTTGAGAACATGGTGTTGGTCTGGTGTACAACGTACTTTCATCGTAGAGACATTTTTGAAAAATGAAGAGTCTGTGATCGCCACTCAGGACTCATTTCGACATCGGATGTCACGCTAGGATTCCAACTCGGAATACAATTTTGCGGTGGGTGGCTTCATTTCGTATCACAGGTTCAACATTAAAGAAGAAATCACCTGGACGAAATTCTATTGCACTGAGATTGTCCGAGGCTACGGTAAGATCTCGCGCCCTGCGACTTCTTTCTTTGGGACCATTTGAAGGCGTAAGTTTGTAAACATCGATCACATACACTGGACGAACTGAAGACGGCGATTCGCGAAGAAATCGTGGCAATTGCACCAGCTATGACTGTGAAAGTGATGGCGAACATCAGAAAACGCCTCGGTGCCTGTATTGAAAGCCAAGGACATCATATGGATAATGTTGTTTTCCATAAATAAACTGCATGTATTGGTGAATATGTTGATAACAATAAATTTTTGATTTGATGAATCTTTACAATTTTCTTGCCATGTGAAATCCATCCGTTCTTTCTGACGCAACCTGTATATTACTATATTTGTTTTGATATTTTTTAAAAACCTAGCCCGATAGAGTAAAACTGAAATCAGATTTGAATTTAAGGCATTCATATTATATATACCCAGGTGGAAAAATTAAAAAAGCACGAAACAAATTGTAGCCCAGTGTAATAGATTAGACATTAGTCCCTGTTCCCCTGTTTCTCTCCTCATTTACCGCATTCATTTGCAGTATCAAAGGCAGAACCAAATTTTATTGGTAAGCTTCACTCTTTATTGTCATCGCTTGCCCACCTAGTCCATTACAGCAACAGCTACATTTTTGCAATAAAGTTGCACGGTGCTAGATCCACTCCCAACAATTAAGTAATCCTGTAACTCTGTTGACCAATCTCGTGACTTGACCCCGTGCGATGTCCATGACACCCATCTGTCTATCCCACGGCACGCACACAAACATATTCTTCATTTAGGTGTTGCCGCTAACCCGGTTGAAGGTTTACCACTAATTCGGCACATCAAAAAGTTCAGCCCTCAAGCGAAAGGAATGTTTAAAATTTGACATTGCCTTCAGCTTCAAGATGTGAGAGATAAACCAGAAAGTGGAGCAGCTCCCAATAGCTTTAGGCCTAGTGTTTATGGCAATTAAAGAATTGCTTCCGGACTTCTGCAGTTGTTTCTCTGGGCGTTTCCTGATAATTATACTTAGACAATTAGATTTACTTTCAGTGTATCGCACACATCCCATTCAAGGCCTTTTAACAGTCTTTGCTAAGTGTAAATCATCAATTTGTTACAATCTGTTTCGAGGGGGTTTTGCATTCTTTGTCTTCGCAATATAGACTTATTCGTCTTTCAAAAATGCCCATACTTCCACAGCTTTTCAGATAAAATTATTTATTATGTCGCTAACGATGATTGAAACTAATATTTATTTATTTATTTACTTGTTTACTTCTTTATTCATCGGTTCATCTATTCATTCATACACTTAGGCCCCTACTTATTTTGGTTCTTCCTTCAAAGTCGATTGCCTGTATAACAAGAATAAATCAATAATATACAGAGATTTTTAGATTTATTTGTTTAGAGAATATCGGAGTGTTGTAAGGAACTGACACTTTGCTTTTTGATAAATTACTCTTAACAGTCATATCCTATAATAGCGGAGCCAATAATTTTCAGGTAAAACCTCTTTATCTCGAAACATATTTCAACCTTCGACTTGAAATACATTTCAAAATTCGTAGATATTGTACTGAAATCTTCATATAACAAAGTGCACACCTGACTGGACAACGCCAGTAGTGCAATAGATGAACACTAATAAAATAATAAT
Source organism: Periplaneta americana (assembly GCA_025594305.2). Lineage (NCBI taxonomy): Eukaryota > Metazoa > Arthropoda > Insecta > Blattodea > Blattidae > Periplaneta > Periplaneta americana. The sequence goes on from JAJSOF020000038.1 coordinate 23,519,979, forward strand.
AATAATAATAATAATAATAATAATAGTAATAATAATAATAATGTTTATTTAACCTGGCAGATCTCACTTTTAAAACAAAGGATAAAAACTGAAAAAACGAAAATTTACAAAGTACACTACAATTTTACACACAAAACTGGATAAGATAATAATAATAAAATGTAAACAACAAGTAAGAAGAAATCAGACATAATATATAACATACAGAAAGAAAGAAAAATCATAATAAAATGTGAACAGCAGGTCAAAATAAATGAGACATACGAAGTATAAAACAATAAGACAATTATTGATAATAATAATAATAATAATAATAATAATAATAATAATACTAGTAATAATAATAAGCCTAATAGTAATAATAATACTAATAGTAGTAATAAAATAGTGCAGTACAAAGCATACAATGAATACAATCGTTCAGTAAGGAAAATTATGATTATATATAGCTTCAACTTATCACATTAGAGATATACCATTATCGAAAATATGAAAACAAAATATAAAATAAGTTAAATATCACTAGAACATAAAAAAATGTAATACAAACATGCAATACAACACTTGTCATAATAGTAAGTTAGTTTGGCAACTCGTCATAAGATAATTTTCTAACTTGGATTTGAAAGATTTCAATGTTCGGCAGCCCTTGACTTCAGGCGGCAGAGAGTTCCAGTGACGAGAGGTAGCAATCAGTGAAAGATGAGGAATACAGAGCTGATTAATTTCTAGCGTGTTATCGCGTTGTGATCGAATTATTTACAATAGCGAATTCGAGCGAATAAATAATTGAAGTGTGCATAATTCGATATAGGAGAGAAAGTGAGTGCAGATTTCTCCTCTTATGTAACCTAAGCCATGATAACTTTTATGATTAGTATCGAACATTACAAATGAAGTTATGAACACGCTGTAGTTTCTGAGCGGAATCAATCCTGAGATCACTCAAAACGTCGCAATAATCGAAGTGAGATAGAATGAGTGTCTGTACCAGCGTCTCTTTTAATTTAAATGGATAATGATAACTTACAATCTTTTTAGTGAATGGAGAATAGAGAATGCCTTCTAATGTATATTTAATATGCGTATCCCAACTGAGATTAGATTCGAAATACATCCCGAGATTTTTACGGTAGATAAAACGGGATGATTGTTTTATTCAGTTTCACAGGTGGAATATTCAGGTCGTTGATTTCAGGAATTAATCTACGGTTCGAACAGAATAGCCTGTGATTTACAAAAACCTTGTTAAGACCAGTAGTAAAACAGTAGTTCTCGAGATCTCACTTTTGAAACAAAATAACTGAAGAACAAGTAAAGGAAATTAATATGTCTATATTTAACTGAAAATAAATGAAAAGAAAACTGCTTTATTTGCCTTAAAAACTCTCATATGTGTTGTCGTTCTTAGTTTTTCGTCTTCATTTCCAAACCTACACGACCTGCAAATTTGAAAATTACGGACATTTAATCAAAACAATAAGTCAATCACGATAGAAAATTACACTACATTTTGAAACGTGGCTGACTAAAAATAATCTAAAATAGTTAATTTTGCTTAAAATTTGAATTCGCGAACAATTTTCCGAATCCAATCTCCCGAAATCTATATATCTCGAAACTTTTCTACAGAGTGTTGCAAAACTCCATACTCAAACTTCTAGGCATGGTAGAGGAGCCCAAAACAAAGATGTTTTGTTATATAACCATAGGTCGGAATAGTTGTGTTAGTCGTCACTTTCGAACGGAGACATTGCTGACAGACATTGAGAATGTGGTAACCATTTAAAATGATTTTGATGACATTTTGCTTACAGGTATTGTTCAAACGTGCGCCTCCTGCTTAATAAATGATGTACAACGACGTGATAATGCGTCTCTGATACATTGAAATACTCCATGTTGGTGTTGTAAGTGATCGGCAGCTACAAGAATCCGAGCAACGAGGTCCTCTTCCGACACAATTGGCGTTTCATACACTAAACAAACAAAATCGAGTGGGGTAAGGTCAGGAGAACGAGCAGGCCATGCAATGGGTCCAGCCCGGCCAATCCAATATTCACTGAATGTGTCAGGTAAATGCTCTCGAACTTGAAGAGATAAATGAGAGGTTGCGCCATCATGCTCACCATGAGACGCTCTGCAGCTCTGGAATTACCATTGGCTGCACCATAAACCAGGTGTGTATCAGCGAGTTCTACAAAACTGTATGCTTTCATCGTCCGTACTCAACAAATAACAACAAAGATCTGTCAAATGTCTCACAGTTTTATTCTGTTCTTAAAAAAAACAAACAGTATTTCACCAACAGCTCTAATGTTATAGCATAATCACTGTTGGACTTTAATTGAGGTTTTTTATTCAAAAGTCGCAATTTCTTCTTCTTATGTAAGTAATTTATTCCATCTTGTCTTCAAAGTTTCAGCAATTACAACATGGGATATTTATTCTATATTCTAATAATTTATTTGAAAATTTTCACCATTACTTTAGAGTTTCGGCGAATAACTTGCAATTTTTATTGCATATTTGAAAACTTCCGCTTGACAGACATCTCTTACCGTCTGTGATGTGCTCGGTGCCAGTGCCTGAACCGAACTGGCATCATCATTGTATAGTGAGGATCACGTAAGAGCAGTTCCTAAAAGGCTAATTTGGCCGTCTCTTCAGTGTTGCCAACAAATACCAGATATCACCAAAGAGGGTAAAATCACAATGACAACAACAACAATAATAATAATAATAATAATAATAATAATAATAATATAATAATAATAATAATATACTACATTCCCGTCGCTCTAATTTCCGGCAGCCAATCGCATTGCAGGTCGGCTACATTTAAACGTGTGCGTCTTGTGATTCGCTTATGAAGACGTTATTCATTTCTTAAGGCTCGATAAATACTTAATATAATCGCCTGCCATTTTCGCTCTTTCGTTGGCGTTCGCAGAAAGCACACGAAGACGTTATTTGCCGCTCAATTATTTGCTGAATTACAGTACGTTTGATTTATTATCATAGGAGCTACGACATGATAATGTTTAACGGTGTGGCAAATAGGTTCCTCGTATGGTAGCTCGGCAACGAAAGGACAAAAATGGCGAACGATATTATCTACCTAGACTTTATAGAGCCTTCACTTCCTAAGACGTAAGCAAAGCGGAGGAGTTACGCCGGGAATAACAGCGTCGCGACTATAGTAAAGAATAACGATTATTTACTTATTTACTACATCTCATCTTTATGTTGGGAGGTATTTTCCAATTGGTTCAATAATTTGTGAAAAAAATTTCTATCTATCACCCAAGTGCATGTATCACACCACACTATCTGACTATAATCTTGAATTGTAACCACAACACAACACATAAAATAACTATTATGTCTTAATATAATTCTGATATTAATTAATTATTAGTATGTTCGAATTTCACTAGCTTCCAGTAATCGGCTCAGAAATCTAGAACAATTTGAATTGTCATGATTTCCCTTACCGACAACAGCTGTTTCTGCTGCCAACATAACAGTTAGAAAATCACTACCAGTTGTAGTATATCTCAGTATCGAAATTCGTAAAGAAGTTGGGAAAAGAAAATTCAACCTTCAAACTAGAAAATCACCATAATCCACTAGCCTATGTAATAATGGGGGAAAAATGGTGAGATTTCCCCTCAGGGTATTAAGTAAGCTGATCCGGACTAAACTAAGCAACGGTACGCTTACAAAGAGTCGCACTGTATTCTTTTCTCTCCTTCAATCTGTACAATCATATCACTTTAATCCTGAATAAAGGTGTATGTGTATGTATGTGTATTTGCATTTTCTAAGTATTCCTGAATTTATAACAGTATTGTAATACTTAACCCATATTTAAAGTTATGTACAGTAAGGAAAGAGTTCTGCTTAATGAAGTAAGATTTTTCATGAAATTAGAAGCGTATATTTCTAAGTTAAATAGTATGTGTGATGTCATGAAATTGTTTGGAGAGTGCAGATGAAGAGTATCAAGATATCTCACTCCTGTCACGTGTTGGCATCGAGATCTGGCCACCTGTTTCCAAGAATGGAAACTTTTAAACCCATTTCCTAGCTCGTAAGCTCTGCTCCAAAAGTCTAAATGAGGCGAAGAGAAAGTTATTTCTTTTCTGCCTAGAGTATCAATCGTTTAACCAACTTATATGAACAACAAAAACAAATTGATACTTACTCAACTATTTGGGGAAAGATAAAAATACGAGTAGAGTTCATATCTGTCCTGACAGTCTTATTAAATAACAAAGTAAAATAGTTGAAGCTTGAATAATCTTATTTGAACTGAATATGTTTCAGTTTTTGTCGATTGATATCATCTCATCTCGTAGGCCTACGATGGGAATCAGCAATAATGCAATTAAACTAGCATAGCACAACTCCTGCAAAGTGTTTATCGCTGTTCCAATCAGTAGTAAGTACCATACAAGGATGTATTACACAATGAAAGCTTGTACGTGGAGGTAGGGTTGTACACAGGCTTGGTCCAACCTCAAAGTGTTAGATTGATAAAAGTAACTAAACGTCTTGTTTATCATATTTTCCAAGTGTATAAGTTACTTCATCATCCAATAAAGCATTTCAAAACATCCAGCTATTATTTATTTGACAATTTGAACTAAAAAAACTGGCTTTCTTCGATTGTACAACAACTGTGACAGAAAGTCCGGTTCTTTGACGAGAAATAAATTGAGATTACAGCACTAAATCAACTTCAATGTACCTGATTCCTATATCAGACATTATATAAAGGAGTTCCGTAAACACTTTTCGTTCAGTCTCTTCTGTTTCCAGTTCTCCATACTTCTAAAAGGAAGCTCCAAATTATCTTCGTTTCAACTTTAACTCTTATCCTCCAATCACAATCTAAACACCAGGTAAGGAGAGCCAAATCCTAGCAATTCCTGCCCACAGAACATCCCACTATTCATCCTCTTTTACTGTCTCAGTCCCCCGTGAATGGAATTCTCTACCTCAGAAGATAAATTTGTGCCAGACAATAACCACTTTCAAAAAAGGCTAAACGATTTCTTACGGGAGTAGTCAAATTGAAGTTATAATTGTGATCGAGTTTAATAATTTAATTTAATTTAGGTATGACTATCATTACTATTATTGTTATTATTATTATTATTATTATTATTATTATTATTATTATTATTATTATTATTATTATTACATAATTATGTTATTGGTGCTGTGAAGATGAAATCATTGTCATTGTATTATATTAATTATGTATTATATTGTCTTGTATTGTAGTATTGTATTGCTTTGAATTGAATTGTATTAATTGTGTTATATTCATAGCATTGTAGCTAATTTTTCATACTGGTTGAATGGAAGGTCCGAATGGCCTTAACTCTGCCAGTTAAAATAAACCTTTATTATTATTATTATTATTATTATTATTATTATTATTATTATCATAATTATTATATTAAAGGAGTTTGTAATTTTTCGTTCAGCACTTGTTTCACATAAAACGATTTTTATATCGAAAAGGAAGCAAAAACGAGCAAAATCGTATTGAACTTTTCTGTCTGAAATATCTCAAGGAATAACCTCCTGAAATTAATGACATTACTTACGGTTCAGCCTGTATTTCAGTTCGAGAATATATTTTACTTGAAAATAACAGAATTTGTATAAGCACGAGTTAAATAATTCTTATAATTTATAATACTTACTTACTTACAAATGGTTTTTAAGGAACCCGGAGGTTCATTGTCGCCCTCACATAAGCCCGCCATCGGTCCCTATCCTGAGCAAGATTAATCCACTCTCTATCAACACATCCCACCTCCCTCAAATCCATTTTAATATTCCCCAAAGGCCTTTTTCCCTCCGGTCTCCTAACTAACACTCTATGTGCATTTCTGGATTCGCCTATACGTGCTACATGCCCTGCCCATCTCAAATCGTCTGGATTGAATGTTCCTAATTATGTCAGGTGAAGAATACAATGAGTGTAGTACTGCGTTCTGTAACTTTCTCCATTCTCCTGTAACTTCATCCCTCTTAGCTCCAAATATTTTCCTAAGAGCCTAAGGCCTTATGGCCTTAACTCTGTCAGCGAAAATAAAATATTCTATTCCAAAACATTCTATTCTCAAACATCCTTAATATCTGTTTCTCTCTCAAAGTGAGAGTCCAAGTTTCACAACCATGCAGAACAACCGGTAATATAACTGTTTTATAGATTCTAAATTTCAAGGAAAGCAGACTAGATGACAAAAGCCCCTCTCTCTCAAAGTGAGAGTCCAAGTTTCACAACTATACAGAACAACCGGTAATATAACTGTTTTATAAATTCTAAATTTCACATTTTTTGAGAGCAGACTAGATGACAAAAGCACCTCTCTCTCAAAATGAGAGTCCAAGTTTCACAACCATACAGAACAACCGGTAATATAACTGTTTTATAGATTCTAAATTTCACATTTTTTAACAGCAGACTAGATGACAAAAGCTTCTCAACCGAATAATAACAGGCATTTTAATATTTATTCTGCGTTTAATGATTCAATCCCGAGTGTCATTTAAATTTGTTACTGTTGCTCCAAGATATTCGAATTTTTCCACCTCTTCGAAGGATAAATCTCCAATTTTTATGTTTCCATTTCGTACATGGTCACGAGACATAATCATATAGGCCTACTTTGTCTTTTCGGATATGTTAGGAGAAAATCCACAAACGATTAGGGAAAACACGGAACAAAACTTGAAGGAAAGATAATGCTATAATAATTTATTATTTATATTTCTGTGACCGGGAGGAAAAAGGTCTTAAGTAAAAATTTTATACTTTTCAAGAGAGCAGCAGAAAGATTGAAATTGTGTGTCAATTATAGAGGTTTTTTACTTAAGATGTTTTTCCTAGATATTATTTGTTTATATTTATTCTAAAATAGGTAATGCTGCTCATTTAAAATTTTCTTGATTATTTTAAAAAAGCCGAACTTAAGCCCTTTTAAGACTAGAATGCAAACTGAGTAGAAGGGACTATGTAAACATAAGACCTTTTTCATGTCAAAATAAATGAGAAATGTAAATTATTAGGAATGCAAAATAGGTCTTAAACAATATAGGATTCTTTACCTAGTGCTTAAAGTTTTAAAAGGAAAGGGCATCAGTATGTGATAAAATAGCTAAAATACAAGTTAGACCTTTTTAATAGGGAAGCATGGAAATTAAACATGTGATGTTTGTAAGAAATAAAGTATTAAATATTCTTAAGTCTTTTATTCTGTGTGTGCTTGACTCAAAAAGTACTTAGGACATTTGGTAACGCTCTATAAATCCAGTCAGGAGTCTTATTTGACTTTAACCGCTTTACAAAATTGTAGAGAATTGTTGCCACTTTCAAAATATATAAAAATCTAATTTTCACAAAAAATTGACTTAAGACCTTTTTCCTCTATATACTGTAATTCATACGATTACTATAATAAATAATCATAACATAATTCACAGGAACTAAAACTTCAAAATAATTTTAAATCATTAAATATATCACATTTCCAAAATTAGCATGTTTACCGAAAGCGTGATGCATAAATCTTAAGTATACTGTAAGAGTATTGCGTGTGTTAAGAGCATTTCGATTATCTCTAATTGCAGAAATATCAAGGGCTTCAGGTTTTTTAACTGGTATGTGCCCTTGTGCCCAACTCTTAGCTCACCCGCTATGACAACATTTCGACTGCACTTAACAAAGCACAGAGGTGTATGTTAAGTTATGTAAATATATACCGATAGCATCTCGTCACGACTACCTGTCACATAAATATTCTCGTTCACTGGATGCTAGTCTCTGTTCGCAATTTGTATCTGGATATCGTGTCATTTTATAAGGTTGTTAAACTACGATTATGGTAACACAGGAATGACGAATTGTTGACTGCCAATTCAAATTGATGTAGTAGTCATAAATTGAGGTAAGGTTTCGTAATGGTATTTCTTCTGACATTATTTGAAGTCCAGTTTGAATCTGTATCTTTATTTCTTCCATACACATATAACTACGCTACTCTGAACTGGCGGTAGATATTCACACATCTGTGTACTCTTAAATAGTCCCCATAGGCTAAACGTCTTGTAATTACCTCAAAATCCAATGTCCACGTGTTCGTTTCCAATCGATGGAGATAAATTTTTTGTTTGAAAAAAAAATCCTAAATGCGATTTCTATCGGAAGAGAAAACAAAGCCATTAGCCCCATGAAAATAATGTCATGTAAAAGATAAGGGAAGATGGTCTGTAGCATATGCTACGCGTGCACATGAGATTTCTCAGCAGGACGATTTTCATTTTCAATGGAAACTATCGCTTACATTGAATCCATTCGACAGGAAAATATAAATATCGAATAACTAATTTCATACTTTTCATTCGATTCCTATTTTTTTTCATTCTGATTTATAAAATGTCATTCATTAAATTTTCCGCATATTGACGAAAATTCGGTATGCCATTAGAAAAATCCAGGAAAACAGAGAGGGTTTGGAATTGAATGGGTACATAAGCTGCATGACGTGAATATGTTAGGAGAAAATCCACAAACTATTAGGGAAAACACGGAAATTTTACTTGAAGCAAGTAAGGAGATAAGTTTGGAAGTAAATCCCGGAAAAAAAAAAACAAAACATATGATTATGTTTCATGACTAGAACACTGTACGAAATAGAAAGTTAGAAATTTATCCTTCCAAAATGTGGAAAAATTCAAATATCTTGGAGAAATAGTAACAAATATAAATGACTCTCGGGAGGAAATTAAACGCAGAATAAATATGAGAAATGCCTGTTATTATTCGGTTGAGAAGCTTTTCTCATTCAGTCTGCTTTCAAAAAAATCTGCAAGTTAGAATTAATAAAACAGTTAACTTACATTACTGGTTGTTCTACATGGATGTGAAACTTGGACTCTCACTTTGAGAGAGGAACTGAGGTTAAGGTGCTTAGGAAAGTATTTGGGGCTAAGAAGTCTGAAATTACAAGATATTGGAAAAAGTTACACAACGCAGAACAGTATAGCTAAATTGTATTCTTCACCTAACATAATTAGGAACATTAAATCCAGACGTTTGAGATGGTCAGGGTATGTAGCACGTAAGGACCAATTCAGAAATGCACATGGAGTGTTAGTTAGAAGACCTGAGGGAAGAAGCCTTTGGGAAGGTTGAGACGTAGATGAGAGGATAAAATGAAAATGGATTTGAGGGAGGTGGGATATGATGATAGAGACTGGATTAATCTTGTTCAGGATAGGGACCGATGGCGGGCTTATGTGAGGACGGCAATGAACCTCCGGGTTCCTTAAATGGCATTTGTAAGTAAACGTTTCTTAAAGTACATACTCTATTTCATGCGAGAACAATGGATTGGACATTAGCGGCAATTACCGCAATTAATGACTTGGGAGACCTAGGACGATATATAGACCATTCGTTACCTCGTGAAACCTACCTGCGCGTGAGAGGAAGGAAAAAAATGGACTGAGATATTTCTTTTCCTCGTCACGTTTCGACTTTGTAGCTAGCTAGCTCGCTTACCCCCACCATAAGGTTCTTACTATGAGCTGCGGTGAACGAATTCATTTGGTTTCACGAGATAACGAATGACCTATAGAATGGGAACATGTCGAATAGTGGTTCAGATCCAATTATATGTGTAGAGCGACGTCATTGAATTACGAAGGAAATTAATGGACATCGAACTTCGAACCAAGTCAGTTATCTACCTGGAATAATCCGAGCGTTCTTGGAATACCCAGGCGGTGTCTAAGAGGGCGCTTTCTTTTGAAGAGATATCATAAGAGTTTGTCTATTAATTAGGCCTTCTCACATGCAGTTCCGATCACAAGAAGCGGAAACATGGTGATGGGTAGCATTTGTATTCGACGTTCTCATATTCATTCATTCATTCATTCATTTATTTTATTCCATAGATCTTACATGAGCAATGAAGCTTTAAGATGTGGAACATGTCAACATTTTACAATATTACAATTACAATTTTTACAAATTTTTATAGTTTTACAATTTAGTAATTTTCTACAATTTTTACAATGTTGTACAATTTTTTTTTTTTACATATCTAGTCCACGTTGATTGCAGGGGAGTACGCAAGGAGATGGGTTACCGGGATTGAACCCTCCCTTAAACTTAAAAAAGAACATATGTTTAGATTTTATTATTTTTAATCCATAAACGTTTTCCCCTTCTCTAACTTTTCACTGTCAGAGTAACGAAATCTACATCGGCATAAGACATAGTCCTCCTATCCCTCCTTCAATATAATCCCTGTGCTTGGTGTTGCGGCACATTCGAATATTATAACAATGCTATCTTTATTATAGAGAGACCTACCGTATAGTACCGACCTTGTAATAAAATGAAGTCGACACTATATGAAATTTAACTTCTTTGTTAAATATTGGATGACTGTCAAAAATTACGTTTCAAAGATTTTATAAGGATATTAAATAAATAGTATACGATACTGTAGCAGTAGCAGTAGGAGTACCAGTAGCATTAGCAGTAGTTGCAGGAGTAGCAGTAGCAGCAGCAGCAGCAGTAGTAGTAGTAGCAGTAGTAGTAGTAGCAGCAGCAGTAGCAGCAGGAGTAGCAGAAGGAGCAGCAGGAGCAGAGCAGTAGCAGTAGTAGTAGTACACAAAATTTAAAATACCAATAACGTAAATTGTAAACAATTTCAATAATAACCACTCCCTGACAAAATTCTGCGTACGTCACTGACGTTGAATAAAAAGCACTGTTACCGTCTCTGGAATTGGTTGGACAGAAAGGTTAATAATTTTAATTTCAATATTAAATCTAGTAGAGGAATAACAATTTTGAATGAGGAATTATAAAAACTTATCAAAGACAAGAAGAGTGTCTACTTAAAATTACTAAGTAATAGAAATATATCTGACAAGATCGAATATAAAAGATTATCAACTGTAACAAAGAGAGAAATAAGGAAATTAAAAAGATTACATTGGGATTCCTATGTTGCGAATCTGGACTCCGATGTACATGGATATCAAACAATTACATATAAAGCTTTAAAAGAGTTGAATAATTCAGACAAAATAAAGCACAATTAAATCCCATAGCATTTAGAACATGGGAACATTTTTACACAAATCTGTGGACAGATAATCAGAATATGGACTCCCTTGATTTTAAGGAGCTATTAGAAGCCATTAATAACATTCAAGGGAGGAAGACACCAGAAGTAGATGGTATTAACGGAGAACTATTTAAAAATGCTCTAACCTGTTTTCTTTTAAAGTTACTAGCATTGCTAAATTTATGTTGGAAAAGTTGCACAGTTCCGGAGGAATGGAACTCAGCTATTGTAGTACCCATCTTCAAAAAAGGAGACAACAAAAGATGTGAGAATTACAGAGGGATAAGTCTTCTAACTACTATATATAAGATATATGCTAAGATCATAAATGAACAATATTTATTAGAAGAAGAAGATTCCGTAAAGGACATTCATGTACAGACTGTATCTTTTCAATGAAGCAGTTAATAGCAAAAAGGAAAGAGTTCAATCTTCCTACTTGCATCTGTTTTATTGATAATATTAAAGTGTTTGACATGGTCAGAAGAAAACTTTTAAGGGAAATTTTACATAATAAAGGCTTCCCACAATATCTTATAAGAGCCATTCAAAGTCTATATAAGGGAACCAATATTACAGTATTGTACCAACTGGGAAAGAAAGCAGTAAAAATAAAAATGTTATAAATCAAAGAGTTAGACAAGGTTGCCCTCTATCTCCCATTTTATTTAATATATATTTAGACCATGCCATCAGAGATTGGTAGGATAACTTACCTTTTGATGAGGGGACACATTTGTTGAACTTCTTTTCGCAGATTATCAAGCAATACCAGCCTACAACAAAGATTATCTTGATATAGCAATATACATTTTATCTAAAACAATGAAGAGATATAATCTAAATATATCAAAGTAAAAATCTAAAATACTGACATTCTGCAGGAAAAAAACAATAAGAACTAAAATAATAATGAATGACTCTGATGAAGACTAAGTTTTAAATTTTAAATATTTAGGCTATAATATGTGCACCCTCAAACAGTTAGCCATTGAAACAAAAATTGCATCATTTCAAGCATTATGTGATATTTCAAAATTACTCTTCTTCATAAAACAAGGAAGGAGACATTACTAAAATTTTATAAAGTAATGTAGTCCCAAATCTGCTATATGGATCCGAATGTTGGGCCTTAATAAAGAAACTAAGAGAAAGAAATGAGGTTGCCAAAATGAAATTTTTTCGTTCAGTTGCAGGTAAAAACTCACACACAAAAAACTAACGAAGATAAACCACCATACGTAACATTTTCAATTTGAATGACAAGATTTTAAAGAAACAAGATGAATATTTAAATTATGTTTTAATGATGGATGAAACTAGGTTGCCACATGTCCTATTCCAGTACAACACAAGAGGAAAAAGGAGTAGAGGACGCCCATAAAAACGATGGAGCTCCAGTTCAATAATTAGTTTGGAAACGGAACGGGCCAACTGGGCCCAAAGCCATGAAGTTGATGATGATGATGATGATGATGATGATGATGATATTAATTAAAAGTAATCTTACATACATACATACATAGGCCTACGTTCCACCCAATGGAAGGTATTTCACTGCAAACCCAGTATTCTCCAGTCTTCCCTATTTTCTGCCTTCCTATTAGTCTCCTCATATGATCCATATAAGTTATCTTAATGTCGTCTATCATCTGATATCTTCTTCTGCTCCGAATTTTTCTTTTAACGTTCGACCCTTCAACTTCCAGGTTATTTAGCATCCTTGGAATGTAGGCAGTTTCTTCTCAGCCAGATGACCCAATTCCCAAATTACATGACTTTTCCTCTTGGTTGAAAACCTCAGTTTCAGCATTATTATTTCTTATCCACTCCTTCTACCACAGCTTCATAATGTCTGTCCATTTCACACGATCCATTCTTCTCCATATCCACATTTCAAATGCTTCTAGTCGCTTCTCTTCACTTCGTCGTAATGTCTTATAGCTTAAAATTTATTCACTGCGGATGGTGATTGTATAAATCAATGTACTGATTTCAGATAAAAATAATTGTAACCAGGAGTTATCTTTGTCAACGAAAATGTGAAAACCGCTCTATATTTGAAGTGTTGATGCGGACAACAAATCTTATATCCAACACGAAGTCTTCCTCTGATTATAATATATAGAGCGTCTCTAAATTTGATCGACAAGCGTTGGGATCGGATAGATAATATTTTTAAACCACTTTTTGTTAAGGAACAAATGAGTTATATACGACGTTTCGTTTTAGTGCAACAAGGTTTTATGTCATTCATAGGGCAATCTTACAGAGATAGAGGTATTTAACAATTTAAAAATTAATTACTTGATTTAATAAACAAACTATTAATGTTACAGGTACTCATTTAACCCTAAAATACACAAAAATTCAAATAATAAAAAAAAAACACCGCAGCCTGAATTCTATACACTGTTGCCCATTCCTTGCTCATCAAAAGAGTTATTAAAAGTTTATCCATGTACATATCACTTGGGATAACCCATTTCTAGCATACTAGCAGAAATATTCATACAGCAACATAGAACAGACATTATATACTAAACAAAGACAACAACAAACACACAGACAGCATCATATATTGGCACAGATACGTAGATGACATACTAATACTATACAAAGGAAACAAAAGATAGATGCAAAACGTGCATCAACACTTAAACAAAATACATCCAACGCTACACACTGCACGTTAGAAATTGAAAACAACAAATCCATAAATTTTCTGGACATCACAACTAAATTCGGCAACAAACACACATTCAAAATCTACAGAAAACTTATAACAATAACAGCAACAACAACAACAACAACAACAACACACATACACAACACATCCAACCACCATCACAAACAAGTCGCATTCCGAACAATGGTACACAGAATACTCAACATACCAATAAGCCAACAAGACTACAAAAAAGAGCTAAACACAAATACATAGCACAAGAAAACGGATACAACCCTAACATAATAGACAACATAATAAGAAAGTCAAAACATAATAATAAAAAAAACATAAGAATACAACACAAACACAAGAACACAAAAAATACATCACACTAACATACGAAAACAAAAACACACACAAGATTGCAACCTCATTCAAGAAATTAAATTACAACATTGAATACAGAACAAATAATACTCTACAAAAACATCTCAACACACAAAGAACACAAACAAATACAACCACACAGGCGTATACAAACTCAAATGCAACAACTTCTACATAGGACAGACAGGCATATCATTTCAAAAACGTTACAAAGAACACATCACAGCCATAACAAAACTACAAAACACTTCCACATATGCAGAACACATCACAAATGCTAACGACACCTACAGAGACATAAAGACAGACATGGAAATTCTACATACTCAAACAAAAAACCAGAAACTAAACACACTAGAACAATACAAAATATATGAAGGGTTCATAGCCATAGTGGGCTATTTATTAAAAACGGAGGAAACAAGAGTTAAAATTAAGTGATTACCAAAATTTAACGAAACATATAACAAGTAAGAAAAAGTATGCACATTAAAATTAAAATGATATGTCAATCTTCATTAAATTATGGTATTTACTTAACTTTAACCCTTGCTTTCTCCGTTTTTAATAAATGGCGCTTGACCCGCTATGGTTCTGAACCCTTCACATAGACACAAAAAATACATCCAAATGAAATTCTCAACACACAATTCAATTTTAGAACACACATAGTCTTTTACTCCACATTACACTACACAAACACACCCCCACAGGAAACACAAAAAAGGCGCCAAGACCAGCACCAACCAGTTCTGAAGATGGCCGATGACAGGTTGAAACATGTACGGTAAAAAATTAACACGAGAAAGACATATAATACATATTCCGAAATTAAAAGTTTATCTATCCGATTCCAACTTTGTCGGTGCAATTTAGAGACACCCTCTCCTTGCCTTCAGGTAAAGGAAGTGAACTGAATACCTTCCCGTCATTTGTGTTCTGTACAGTGACTATGGAATAAGAAGCCTGTATTATAAGTAATGTTTATTTTTGGACGTGTGTGGAATTAAATATCCTTTCCACATATATCCCAAACATGAGAATATGTAATTCATGTATCTATTTCGGGTGGCGGTAAGAAAAATGCGGAGTCAAGAAGTGTTTATTTTAAAAATGGCACTGAAACTGACAACTGGCAAATATTTTGTCCTTGGTTTATCCGTGGTAATGAAGGGGGTGGGCTGAACGGTTAATCGAAAAAATGCCCTAAAAAGTTTTCGTAATATGAATAATAGGAATTAAATTTCCTCTATGGCCTTTCCAAATATGAGACTGGATCACAATTTATTAATTTAAATTTCATTGTCAACGACGGGTTTTAAGGCTAGGGAAGCTCCTTGTAGGCTAAAAAGATATGAATAGTAGAGTTGTCTCGTGTTGTAGAATCCATTTTAGTAAACTCATATCCTGTTGTGAGATGATTTTCTCTTTCCCAAACCACTCAATTGTTGATACTTAGACAACAAGATTTCTTTTGACACCCGTAGAAGACATTTTATATAGAAGTAACTTACAACTTGTTAATTGAATAAAGAGGACAATTGGGAGGACAAATTAAAAGAAAAACGCGTCCTTGCAACGACAAATATTTCCATATAAAATTACTGAAGGAGTTCTTTTTGAAGGAAAACCGAAAATAAAAATTACACATAAATGGAAATGTGATCAAAGTGATCAAGGACGGGACGAGGAAGAAATGAAATCTGGCAAAATAACTTTTGTCCTTCGACCATACTTGAAAGATTGTTACGATGAAAACATTAAGAATAAAGGAAGGGGAGAAATACATATGAAAGAAGGAAGACGAAGGATTAACACAAAATGAAAGAAAGGAAGAAGAAGACAAGGATTAAGGAAGAAAAGAAAGAGAAAACCGCAAAGAAAGAATTATCAACGTGGTTTTTATTATTGCGATGTACCGAAGTGTATTGTGATATTTCCGTGCAGGATTTCTGCGTCATCACATGATGAAGGATCGGTGGAGCGGAGAAAAATTCTCTCCGGCACCGAGATTCTAACCCGGGTTTTCAGCTCTACGTGCTAACACTCTATTCACTAAGCCACACCAGATTCCAATTCCGATATTGAATTGAATCCTCTCAGTTTAAGCTCCACCTCTTAGTTTCTCTTTAGTGGTCAACACTCATATGTACATCGGTACATCGGAATAATATGATATACGTATATAATCACTTAGTGATTTAAGACGACGCTCATTCCGTCGGATCCCAGCCACTTAGTGACTCGTAATGAGTGCACCTCTGCACATTAGTGTGTTGGACATTGTGCCATTGTTACACATCTGTGACACAAAACATGGGGTTGGCCACTAAAGGGAAACTAAAAGGTGGATTTTAAACTAAGAGGATTCAATCCGATATCGGAAATGGAATCTGGTGTGGCTTAGTGGATAGAGCGTCAGTACGTAGAGCTGAAAACCCGGGTTCGAATCCCGGTGCCGGAGAGAATTTTTCTCCGCTTCACCGATCCTTCATCATACGTGATTTTTATTCATGAACTCTTTCATATATGTGTGTAGTTGTTCAACAAGTTGTAAGAATGATTTTATGTATCTTTCTTTTGATTTTTTATCCATTTGAACCAATATACCGTTACAAGTGCTAAACTGGCAGTCAGAATACTGAAATACCCAGGAATGGAGAAAACTTCGGCAAGGAAGGTAAATTTCTTTCAAACAACCATTTGTAAAAAAAATGTTAAACACGAAATCATAAAATTAATTACAAACACGCGAAATGAAAATAATTTTCCTTTCAGAGGTTAATTAAATAAGTAGTTTATGTTACAGATTTATTCCATACATGCATGTATTACTAAAGAATGTAACCTCTCTTCAGCACAGTGATGTGTTTTGCAATTTCGTTGATTAATATTAATCGCACATCTTTCCACATGGCTGCTCGCTTTACTTATGCACTTGTCTATCTCTGTCCTGTACCATACATGTGCGCACTTCGAGGTGGTCACGCAACTAATTAAGGTAATGGATAATAGGCTTAAGTGAACTGACTATATCACTGAATCACGTAACTATTTGCTTCATGCACTTTCCAAATGGAATTATTTCGTTTCATTGAATATGTTCCTATACTGTTACTCTTCCAGTATCAACAGATCAGTAGTCTGTTCAAACTGAATCCTGTGGAAACTAAAAGTGAATAATAATCCACGTATCCTTCAAGTAAGGGATATTTTCATTAATTTTAACAATTTATTCATGTTATAGCTTGAAATAAGTGTTGACAACAAAGAAATAACTTATTGACTGACTGTATGTATGTATGTTTTTTGTATTTTATGTATTATTTATGTATGTTTATCAACATCTTAGGTTATTTATGTATGAATGATGATGTATGTATAATGTATGTATGAAATGAGTATGTGTCCAACACCGAAAGTTGCATGCATGCATGCATGTATTAACCGGGAATCGAACCCGGTGCACCTGGTATGCATGGCCAGACGCGCATGCCGTTATGCATGTGGATGTATGTATGTATGTATGTATATTTGTATGTATTTATTTATTTAACCTGGTAGGGATAAGGCCGTCATATTCTGCCCTTACCAGAATTTATTCCAACTTTACTGAAGAAAAAAGGTTTTAGTATTAAACTTTACCACAAAATAAAATTACAATTAGTAAAAATTCTTCCTTAAAATTACAATAAAAATCAAAAATTTTCGAAAATAATTATTACAAATTACCAACCTTTAATTTATGCTGAATAACCAAATTTTGACTTTACTACAAAATAAAACTCGGACAACTTACTATTACAGCATTGAAGAAAGTGCGAAATGTCGAAGCTGAAATCTAGCGGAGAGGTATGCTATTACGATCAAAATACAATTTAACATAGCGGAAATCGGACTATTGTTTAAAACGTGAGGTACTAATGTGGAATAATATATGAAACACTTACGATTAAGAAATGTTGAATAGTATTTACTGTAACGTTATTATTTCATATCAAAGCTGCATATTTTGATAAATATTGCATATTTCGTATTTTTCCGTAATAAATTGTTACATTTTTTGTTTGGACATTTAGTGACAGAAAATTTTCAATAAATCTAAAATTAAAGCTGAATTTGACTATAACGCTCATATACAAAGTGTTTCAAAAATATATACAAATTTAGAAAAGTTTTATTTAACGACATGTAAAAATAAAAAATAATTTTAAAAGGAATAATTATTGAATGTAAATTTTCAAATTTGAATGTTTGGTGGTTCAATTGATGTTATATTGAAATTCAATAGAAGTGGAACGTTTTTAGGCTTTCCGCAGGTCGTTTCAACTTATTCAGAAGATGTTCAATAATTTTAAAAGGAATAATTATTGAATGTACAAATTTCAAATCGATGTCTCATTGACCAATTGATGAACACGATCCCAAACTCCAGGAGTGGAACTGCGTATGTCCTCAGAACATTCCACGATTCGATTCCGAATGGGATTCCAAATCAAATCGGCATTTCCGGAGACGAATAAACCAATGATTTTTAAATGGCCCCACTGAATGAAATCGAGTCATATTTGAAACTGCTGTGATCGACTGGAGGGTTTGAAATTTTATGTATGTATATATATTTTTGACGATCGACCAGCGCAAAATGTTGGCAAACAAAGAAACAAAATGCTAGCGCGATAAAACTAAACAAATGCAGGAGCGCCATCAAATGCGATAAGAAGCCATGATTGTGTTGAAATTGTCAGTGGACCGTTTTATTGGTCAAAATGTAGGTATGACGTAGTTTTCCAGAGTTTGTACGCCTGAAAAACAAAGTCTTTTATATTTACTGAATTCAAATTAAATCACCAATGATAACAAAATTGTATGAGGAGAAATTACCTGGTGATGATTGGAACATATTTTTGATAGATTAATGCTATTTACAAGAAATTTGTTACTGACCATCTCGTGTAACTTTGCTTTCTGAAATTAAGTTCGGATTTACACCACACTGCTGCAAGAACCACTGACAGAGCCTAACTCTTGCAGGGTAATCTGCTGGTGACAGGGCCTGTACACGTTGCAAATGATAAGAATACAATTGATACTTTTGCAACAGTCTCCAGACAGTCGTATGAAGAACATTGAGTTGCAAGCTACCCGACAGGTGCTGAAGGAATAGTCATGTTCAAGATAGAATGTATGTCCTGTACTTCTGGTAGTTGGTAATATTCTGATAGTTCTTTTCAGAATTTATTACAAACCAGGAGAGTTAAATTTCCCAGGAACTTGACCAGACATTAATGGAATACGTTAACGCAAAAACCGTTCTTCTTCTGGCTCATTGTAAAATTGTAATAAATTCTCAAAAGAACTACAAATATTACTAACCAGCGCAGCAGTATAACCAAATCCTTTACTATACATGAAGCTATATACTAGCAGCATTGTCGTGAATGCAAATGTCGCGGAGCTGACATCTCGGAATGCCTAATACAACACAAATGTTATTTAACCTAGCGGAAATCGAACTATTGTTTAAAACGTGCCCTATTAATGTCTCCTATTATGGCAACGACCTGCGGAATAGGAAAATGTTCATTAATTTCAATATCAAAGGCTGCATAACTGAGAAATAAAGCATTTTCGGATCACATTTCCATAATTAATTGTTTTGATTTCCTTTAGTGACAAAAATTAATTTTATTCTGCCATTAAGGCTGAATTTACAATAACCCTTTTATCCATTCCTGAGAACTGCAAAGATAAATTTGATAGTAATCTGGTACTTGTAATAATTAGTAAAGGCATGTGGACAACAATAAAAATTAATTTACTAAGCCCTTAAAATGTCCAATACATTTTAACGTCTATTCATTTATTAGGCCTAAATAAAGAAGCTAATTTTTATTGTTCTATCAACACGGAGACGAAGGCATTAGGCCTACTAAAGAATGTTGTTGGCTCACGTTTTATGATCGCTCGGAAATCAAAGTACGATTTGGAGGAGTTTGTAATGCTGTAATTGTAGCAATTAAAACAGCACATATACATTCTGACATTTTAACACAGCACTAATTAATAATAAAACTATTTACTAGCCCAGCAGAAATCTACATTACAGATTGCTTCGCAGGTTTCAGCGAGATCGGACGGAATAAGCGCCGTCTTAAATCAGTCACACCTAATGAGTTCATCTCTGCACATTAGTGTGTTGAACTTGTGCCACTGTCACACATCTGTGACACAGTGCATGAGGGTTATCACTAAAGGGAAACTAAGAGGTGGGGCTTAAACTGAGAGGATTCAATCCGGCATCGAAATTGGAAATTCGGTGTGGCTTAGTGGATAGGGCGTTAGCAAGTACAGCTGAAAATTCAGGTTCAAATCCCGGTGCCGGAGAGAATTTTTCTCCACTCCACCGATCCGTCATCATACGATAACGCAGAATTCCTGCATGGAAATATCATATATACTTCGGTACATCGCTGTAAGTCAAAATCGAAATGACGTCGTTCCATGTTAAAATTCTGCCAAATTCAGGCAAAGTTAGATGAACGATGCTTCTTTTTCACTCACTAGAGATCAAGATAAACTTGCAATTTGTTTACCAGCCCAGAATTGTGTTTCTTTTAACCCTTATTACCCAAATTCTCCCTTACCCACTTTGAGTAACTGTAATTGAATTCGTAATCACAGTAATTGCTTCACAAGGAAGAGCCGTTGATTTAATGTCCTCCATCCTATCAGTGACTAAAACAAAATGTCGTTCCAGCTGGCCAACTCAATCGGGAATAAAGATGAACATCTGCGAATCACTTGAAGGGGAATCCAGTTGCTTGCAATGAAAACTGGTCATTATTGAATTTCCATCCGAATAAATAAAGAATTTTCAATATTTGCTGTAGGCCCTTTGAGCAGCTGTATGCTGATTCTCCGAATCCAGATTACCTTCTGTAATCAAACCTTCGATTGTAGAGCGTGCTGTTCTTCGTTCGAAGCTCGACGGATGACTGCGAAAGACAATTCAACTACTTAGTAAATGTACGATTTTTATTTTTTTATTTTGTTTGTTATTTTACGACGCTTTTCAACTGCTATGGTTATATACTCTGAATGAGATGAAAGTGATAATTCCAACGAAATAAATACAGAATTTTCAACATTTGCCGAAAGACCTAGAGCATTTGTTCTTATTCTTGACTCCCGAAACGTTCTGTAAAAACCGTCAAAGGTAAGCGTGCTGTTCCTCGAACTCAGGATGAACCCGGGTCCGCACTTTCATGACTAGACGTAAACATACGAACATTACGGGACAATGACACAATCAAAACCTTGTGTAACAAAACAAATATTCCGTATAGTGTGGGAGGAAGACTATTTTTGTTGTATGTTCGGTGAAAACGTGAAGTGTTTACTATGTTGTAAGGTACTGTCAGGAATATTACTGAGCAACATAAGACGAAATTATAGGCTCTGCCATCCAGAACATGCCGAAGTGATAGGGAAGCTGTTTTCTGTAATATGTATTCATATACCAACGTTATTATTATTATTATTAGCCTATTATTACAATTATTATTATTACTATTATTATGATTATTGCCAACGTTTTTATTATTAGTTATTATTATTATTATTAATATTCTTATTATTACTATTATTAGGCCTATTACAATTATTATTATTATTATTATTATTATTATTATTATTACTTATTATTTATTTTACTGATTTTACTGTTATTAGCCATTACAATTGTTATTATTATTATTATTATTATTATTATTATTATTATTGTTATTTTATTGAACAGGAATAAAAATAATTTTTTTTTCAGGGCTGCAAAGTGCACTACACTTTCAAGAATTGAAAGCACTTCATGAAAGGCCAAAGATTGAAGAGAATCGAACAATTAGTGCCTGAACAAAATATATTTAATTACATCTCCGTACTGGCAGAGCTAAATGTGGTTTTAGTGTTTAAGATGGAGAGTGATATTAATATTTTTGTTAATCCTTTAATAGTAAATGTACAATCCGTCAGAGTGCAGTTCCAGGATGCGTTAATTGATATACAAAGTGAATTCGTAGAATTGCAGAGAATATGACTTACAAAATAAAAATGAAAAACCAAATATCCCAAGATGAGCTTATTCGCCGCCACTATGTTAGCTACCTTCACCTCGACATATGTGTGCGAACAATTAATTTCAAGAATAAAGATTGCTAAACCCAAACATATATCCCGATTAACAGATGAGTATCTTTTGAGCCAGTTGTGCATTGCAGTAAATTCGTTGGAAATAGATTTCATATTACTTGCAGAAAAGAATGCACATGCTGAATAGACCACAATATATGGTGGAATATGAAAATAACACTACCTATGATATAATAACATCACAACTATATTAAACATAATAAATAATGTAATAACTGAATATTACAGTGTATACTCTTTCCTTTTTTAAAAAATTCAGTTTATTATTCAGTATTTGTAAGAATATGTGAGCCATAACACGGGCTGTGCTGCAAAGTAGTTGCGGAGCCCAGTCCGTACACTGTGTGTGTTACAGTGCAGCACCATTCGTGTAATCGGTGCTTTTACAATAATTTTGAACATACCTGGCCTAGAGGTTAGTAATCTCCCAAAGATACTCCACATTTTAGGTATAAAAAGTATCATTATTCTTCAAAGAGGAAACTGCTTTTCTAATTTTTCCTCGTGAAATCTCTGCGTCCAGCTCCAGAACCTCCGGAAATTCCAATAATTCTTCCGGTCCTATCACTAACCCCCCACATCTCTCCTTCCCCATAAACGCCCCTAAAATATTCCCGCCATACTTCTGGTGTAATTTCGTTCCTCACTCCCCCCCCCCCC
Organism: Periplaneta americana; assembly: GCA_025594305.2. Taxonomy (NCBI): domain Eukaryota; kingdom Metazoa; phylum Arthropoda; class Insecta; order Blattodea; family Blattidae; genus Periplaneta; species Periplaneta americana. The sequence continues at coordinate 23,543,076 of JAJSOF020000038.1, forward strand.
ACCTCTTATTCTTTTAATAGTGTGCCACATTTCAGATATATCCCCGTTCTCTACCACTCTAGTCAGCTCACCTGCTTTCCTGAGTTGCCAGTCAGTCTTTTTGAGCTGAGTGATATCTTTGTAATTTCTTCTCAATTGAACATATCTTATCCTACTAGCAACATTCCCTACCCGTCTAAATATTCTTAGGGCTTCTTCAGCCATCTTCTTAGCTACCCTACATTCGTCGTCATACCAGTCATCCCGTTTGCTCCCCTTATTCTTTCTTCGTTCCACCATATTACCCCCTGCCGTTCTTAAAATATTTGTCAGCGTCTCCGCCGATTCCCTTCGCCCTCCCTGAAGCTGTTCATTAAGTTAGTGAGAAATGTGTCCTGTAGCTCCCTCTTCCATTTATATCTGTCAATAGTTCTACCCTGGTTATCCACCCACACTCTTATCTCTTCCTTATTTTTGTTAGTTGACTGAACATGAATCTGCAAAACCACAGGTGGTTAGCATCATTCGTTTTGAAATAAACAAAGATATGTGTTAGTTCCATATAAATCATTCTGTATTTTTTGTAATAATTTTAAAATATCTGTCCATAAATGTACTTATTACCTCTTCAAATGTGTCTATTGCCTGCATTGCGAATATGGTATCATTGAAAAATAATCCAGACCTAAGTAATTTACACATTCTTAAGTTCAAAAATAAAGTGAAAATGTTTGTATGAAATTTGATAAATTTTATTATAATTTTTTAAGTGTTACTAGCATTATATGGTACTAATTTTTATTGTATTTATCTGATGCATGTAACCTATAAGATAAGACATTGTAATAAATATAAATAGATCCTTTTCTTAATTAATAACAGTGTATATCTCCAAGAAATGATTCCTTAGCATCGCCACAGATACACTTGATTGTACTTGTCACTATCTCTACCACTAGAGAGTTCTTGAAATTTATATTTTCCCCACCATTCATAAAATATTTTGATATGATACCTCTTGCACAAAAGGAGAGATATATTACTGAAACTCGATTAATATATTTCAGTATTATTTGTATTTATCCTGGTAATAATGAACAGTTTGACTTGTATACATTTTGTTTTTACAGCATTAACTTCCCATGATTGTACGAGAAGATTCAAAAGAACGGCAGTTACGTAGACTTTCGGCTCCCCCCTACTACCATTAATGCACAACACAATGTCAATACGGCGGTTGCTGTCGTCTGCGATACAATGAACTTTTCTGTTGATTTTCGAGTTCGTCATTTTCTTCCTGGTTATTATATGCTTATTTAAGTTGTGTTAACTGTGGCTAAGTGGTTTATATTTTATTTTAACCGTCTTAGTATTTACTTTATTATTGTAAATATTCTTGTTTTATTACTATTATTATTATTATTATTATTATTACTATTATTATTATTATTATTATTATTATTATTATTAATGAATTAATTTGTATTACTATCTTTGTACCATCTCCGTCACGGTTATTCTATTATTATTATTATTATTATTATTATTATTACTATTATTTCTATCATCAACATTATTATTGATCTCTGTAAAATTTATGTAGACTACTGGATTGTACCCGAGCACGAGCATATACTCATTTCGGGCAGGGGCGGCCCGTCCTTATGTGCTACAGTGCTACAGCACAATGATAATTTTTGCTCAAATAAAGTGTTTGCAATACCATAGTATTTGATCTGCCATTTGACAATTTCCCGTTGTTATGTTCATGACGCGTTATAGAGTGTTTAGTCTTCGCTCTTCGCTCTTCGGTGCCTCAGGGGGTTCGTTGTGCTACTCAAAACTTACATGAGAATGTAGACAGTTAATGCGCATGTGCGAAGCTGAAATAATTGCTCTGATTGGCTATTTTTACGCGGGGAAGTGCTAGTCAGCTTCAGCACAACACAGCTTGGAGATTGCAAAAGTAAAGCGTAAGGAAAGAATGCTTGTTTGTGGAGGAACTCGGAACTATGTACAATGTATTTGGTAATTCAAATGTTCGACTGCTGCTGCCATCTACCAGTTTTTTGAGGTTCCTCCTGAATCAATCAGCAAGCGACGGAAAATTGAATCCCAGAAAATTGATGCCAAGGAGGTATGTAACCGTATAATTCAGGAAACTACTCATCGTTTCCAATCTTTAAGCTACCTAGACGCAACAAAATTGTTAAACAGCGAATTTTTTGACAATTTTTTGCATAATTTTCCTGAACGCGATCTTGAAGTTGCTGTCAACAGCTATACTGTACTGAACAAAAGAATGTTAAAGACACGACTTGGAGTTCTATACGGAAGATCCGACTTCCGAAATATAGATGGCTGTTCAATTGTTACAAAACATAGTCTCTAACAATTCACGGGATCCATTCTGTGAAGTAACGAAGTTGTTAAATATTTTGGTTACAACACCAATGACCACTGCTGAGCCAGAAAGATGTTTTTCTTGCTTGAAACGCATAAAAACGTTTTTAAGGAACACTATGTCCCAGGATCGCCTCACTGCTCTTGCAATACTGTCAATAGAAAAGAGTATAATGTCCAGGATGGAGGGATTTAACGTTTAACACCAGAGTAATTGACAAGTTCTGCAGTAGGAAGGAACTCCATATTTCGTCACTAGGCAAGTCTCAAATTAAGATAAATGCATATAAGTGTATACAGTAGGCCGATATAGAGATTGTAGCACACTCATTATTTTGACCACCAGCCGCTACTGATTTCGGGTATCTATTCATATGTATTTCATTTAAAATGTAAATTGTGAATAAATTTAAATTGGTAATAGTCGAATTGGTAATAGTCATCAATAACTCTTCAAGAAAGTAATATTTTAGGTTAACTTTCCCAAAGTAAAGTCTGTTGTCTCCCGTTTCTTAAAGATTGACAAACACTTGGTGCAAGACTTATTACGTGAGGTCGGCAACACTTTGAAGCTGAACTTAAATAACATAGAACAATATACGTAAGACACATGCACTCATGTTCCGACCGAGATTAGAACCTACGGCCTTGTATTAAATTTTGCTTGTCTCTCATGCATAAAACAGCGATCAGTTTTTTCGATGTTATCACATACGATTATTAAGCATGGGCAGACCAATCGAATATCGGTTTCAAGGATTTTTACAGTCTAAATAATTAGTTTACTCGACCGATATCTCGTGACCTGAATATTACTTGCATTTGTAATGCAATGAATACATTTTGCTGGTAGCTGTAGCATTCTGTTTCTTCATTCTCAGCGTACGAGATTAGTCAATCGGGGTATATTTTGATGTCAATAGTAAATTTAATCAAATCAAAAGTAAAGAAAAAAACTAAAAAATGTTACCCAATTGATTTCATAAGAAAGGAAATTGACACATCTTCTTAAATTTCTGGTCATAAGAAATAACGACAAAATACATTCTTCCTACTTTAATATTAATACAGAACCAATACTCTTGTTGTTAGAAGAGGTACAGGGACATCACTTTATTTTTACTTCAACTTTTATTCTACCTGAGTTTTTTAATGTACTTCACTCCCATCCCTTCTACTAACGAAGTTCCAACTGTCCACACAGAACCAAGGCCGCAGTACTGAGTTAGTGATTATAGTACGTTTCAGAAATATGTTCGCGTTTTCCAGTGACGAAAACTTCCAATATTGAATCATATTTTCGCACAGGTACTGTCGTCCGTTTGCCTACGTCGCATCCCGATTTCCCCTACCTGTTTCTGCTCGCTCCACTGTAAAGACTAGTGGCTGGGCTTTCTTAGTTCTCTTCTGAAAACATTAATTTCTGTTAGGAATTAATTCGACTTATACGTAATATTATGCAACTGTTTAAAGTAACTTAAATAAAAGGGCCTCGTTAAGTAATTAACTATCACGTGATTCTCCCCCCTTTTCTACGATCCTGCGACATAACCACTTGGATGGACAGTAGATAGCATGTTTGAGTAATTTTATCTGTGCGGGTCTGGCAGAAGTGAAGACTGAATTTACAGTACGTAAGGTACTCTTTTATAGAGTAGGTACAGAATTATTTCAACATGAGTTACTAAGTATGAAGGACGAAACTGGTAATTGGAATTAGATGCAATAGTCTATAGTGCGATAATAGGCACAAAAGATCTGAAGCCTGTATCGAAATGAACGGCCACCATTTTCAAAAATATGTTTAAATTTCCATATTATGATTATTTTTCATTTTAACTTCATTCTCTATATCGTACGCTAATGTCCTGTAGACAGTATAATATACACTGCATAATGAATACGTTCGCATGGATAACTCAGTTCGTGAGTAAAAACACTTATTGTTAATACTGTACCTACTGTATTTTGATTAAACAAAACCCAATGAAAATTATCACACTCAAAATCGCGATATTTCCTACTTTACGTAAATGGATGAACTACTTTTATTCCCTCCTGTACCTAGTAAAGTGATTTGTTTGTATTTTAAGCCAGTATCATCGAACCCCAGTCGTGGAAGGAGATAGCAAACGTTTTTCCGGGTCTCAATCATTAATCCAAAGGTATAGACAGATTAATATTAAAAATGTTAGTAAAAATAAAATGATGTCCCTGTATAAGATGGGGATTAAATGATACCTTGGAAGATCTGGATTTCGCTGATGATATCTGTTTGCTCTCCCATAGTTTTGGTGATATGCAAATAAAGTTAATACTTTATTAGAAGTAATAAAAGGGGCTCATATGAAAATAAACGTAAAGAAAACTAAAGAAATGAGATTAAATAGTAAAAAGACAGATAAAGTTATAATAAATGATAATAACATTGATACTGTTCAAGAATTTAAATATTTGGGTAGTATAATTGACAAGGATGGTGGAGCCTTTGAGGATGTAGAGAACCGAATAAAAAATGCAAATAGTGCATTTGTCCAGTTGTACCCAGTATGGAAATCTTATATTAGTCTATATCTAGATCTACAAATATTAAAATCTTTAACAGTAATGTGAAATCAGTCTTATTATATGGCTGTGAGATATGGAAAACAAGTAAAATTATACAAAATAAACTACCAACATTTGTTAATAGATGTTTACGAAGAATTTTAAAAATTAGATGGCCAGATATAATCACAAACTCAGAACTATGGAAGATAACAAATCAGAAAGAAATCACAATAGAAATCAAAGAAGAAAGTGGAATTGGATAGAGCACACAATCAGGAAAGAAGATGGAGCAGTAGATTTTTTGGATTGGAACCCCCAGGGTAGTAGAACAAGAGGAAGGCCAAAAAATATAAGGAAGAGAACAGTTTTGGAGGAAATTGCTAGGGAGGGGAAAACATGGAGCGAAGTGAAGAAGTTGGCTACAAATAGGGTCCGATGGAGGCACTTTGTCAATGCCCTATGCTCCTCATGAGGAGATACAGGAGTTTGATTGAATACTCTTGTTCGAGTACTATGTTAAGTACATAATGAATATGGCCTGCGAGATCCCCTCATCTCAATGTTTGCGATTTCTTTCTGTGGGGACATCTTAAAAGCAATGTGTACCGCACACGTCCTACAACCATCGCTGAACTAAAACAGAGGACTGAAGACGAAATCACTGGCATTCCTCCAGACATGATACACCGAGCATTCCAGAGTTTCTACATCAGGCTATCGGAATGTGTACTCCGAAATGGAGCACATCTTTCCGATGTTATCTTCAAGAAGTAACATGACAAGTGAGATTGTGTAATAATGGCAATATAAATGACATATTATGTACATGCACTTCTATCAATAAATAATTTTCGTACTGTATTGATTCGTGCCATTTACTTTAATTCAAAATTTCCCGTTTCCCTGCGCCATCCTGTACAATGCAATGCAAAGAACGGCAATATTTTCATTTTTATAACTAACATAATAAAAAATGTTGAACGAAATCTGTAGAAAATATCCTAATTATCTTCATATTTATACGGATGGTTCCAAAACTGAAGACGGCACTGCATGTGCAATAGTTTATCCTACTCACATTATGCTACATACCTTACCAACATTTTATACAGTTTACTCTTCTGAACTATATGCAATTAAAAAGGCCTTTGAGAATGTACTGAAACATCCTGATAGCGATCGGTATCTGCTCTTTACGGATTCTTAATCTGCCATAAAAGCCCTACGTAACTCATCCTCTAAATCTCCACTGATCAACAAAATTCAACATTATTACACTGAGATCTACAATCAATCAAAGCAAATTATCGTAATCTGGATTCCTTCCCATCAAGGTCTGCATGGAAATGAACAGGCCGATACGGCAGCAAAAGAAGCAACTCGTCTTCCTATACAGGATATGGACATTGACATTTGGAATGATGATATAGCCACTCACCTTAAAACAAAGTTAAATGATCTATGGTACTGCAATTGGCTTCAAACATCTACTAGCAAACTCAGGGAAATTAGAACTGCTTCCAGTTTATCCTATATAACTAAACATCTATCACACAGGAATCAAGTTCTCATCAACCGACTACGTACGTACTGGACATACCAAACTCACACATGGTTATTTATTAAAGAAGAAACCTTCTCCAGTTTGTAGCACTTGCAGTGAAACCCTTTCTGTGAAGCACATCATCCACGACTGTCCTCAATACAATCAGTTACAACAACTAAAAATCCCCAACGACATAGCAAGATCTCTTGGTGAACCTTCTTACTGCAATAGTGTCGTAAAATTTATCAAGTTAACTGGATTGTTTGATAAAATTGTGTAATGTTTATTGTAACTCGCTAAATGTTATGTTATTGTTAAAATTAATTCGTGTCGCGATATGACTTTAGTTATAAGTTAAAGCGACAATAAATACATAAATGAAAAAATAAAATAAAATAAAAATGTGGTCAGCATATTTGACAAAATATTGCGTATTAATCAATACCTAAATTCTTTTTAAAAGATTGTAAACGTTAAAACTGAACCAATTAATCCTTTCTGATCTGAATTTGTTTTTGTGGAGACACCACGGAGAAACAAAAAAACAAAGTAATCCCTTTCCTAATAACAGCTGGTCAAAAAACTGGCGGATGCTGCATTCCATCGGTAGAGAACGAAACTACTTCTGAGGATACCAAATGGAATCATCAGGCAAATCATATGAGTCAGAGATTACAGAAATGTTACTGATTCCAAAAGTACTCACTCAAGCGGAAAGGGTTAAGATGTAATCATTAAAATTAATAATAACAAACAGTAATTCATCGTGTATTATGACATTAATGGCCTCATTCACATGCTCAAAGTCGCATCAGTTGAGCACAAGTGCGCAGGCTTCCTTCAAGACGGTTTGGGTTCGATCTCTGGCTTGATCGCTGTGGAATTTGAGGTAGACAAAGCTTATATTATAAACAGTGTCCGGGGTACTTTCGTTTCCTTCGTTCATTACTTCAACATTTTCCACATTCTCCTTATTTTTTCATCTTTCGCTTGCGACAGTTATAAATAGGATGAGATTAAGTTTTTATTTTATTTTACCCGGCAGAATTAAAGCCTTGAGGTCTTCTCTTCACTCAACCAGGTCTACAATGAATAACAATACATAATAATAATAATAATAATAATAATAATAATAATAATAATAATAATAATATTTATTTATTTATTTATTATTTACTTATTCTGGTGTAGTTAAGGCCATCAGGCATTCTCTTCCACGTCACCAGAAATACAAATACAATAATAGAAATAAAAAGAAAAATCAAACTATAAACAAAGTAAAACCACACAAAAATATACACATGTTGCAGTCACACAAACTTTAGATGAGTGATTAAGTATCATAATTAATTATATCTTACCTAATTAACTAACATGAACAAGAAACTTGCAATTTTAATCTAGAGTAAAAAACATAAATCAACACTTCTAGTATACCTAAAACCCATTAAACAGGATAAAATTTTCCAATCTAATTTTGAATTTTGATAAAGTTCGACAGTCCATGACGTCATTAGGTAACGAATTCCAGAGTCGAGATATTTATACAGTGTAGGAGGGTAAGTATAAAGACATTCTGTGTTGAGGCATAGAAAGAAGTACTTGATGCCGGTTTCTAAGAGTTGTAAGAAATTGAAAGCGTGATAGCAGATAATTCAGAGTAGAAATATGCATGCTTCTAAATAGAAGAGACAGTAAATGTACTGTTCTTCACGCAGCCATGAAAGTAGCACGAGGGAAGACGTAATATGGTCAAATTCACATTATGAACACGTTTTGGTCTCTCAGCTAAGAGTGAACTTACATTAGTTAGCCAGAAATCGCAATAATCCAAATGGGACATTACAAACGTCTGAATAAGATTATGTTTTAGACTAAGTGGCAGAAATTATTTCATACGATACAAGGAATGAAATAGAGAAAATATTTTTTGCAAGTGTGTGTTACCTGAATGTTCCAATTTAGATCGCTATCCATAAAAATGCCAAGGTTTTTAACTGTATCACTGTATTTAACAATAATCCCATTCAATATTATATGTCGTATAGTACTACTATCAAGAGTGCTTCGTAGACGATTATGTCCCATTACGATTGCTTGCGTTTTCTCTGGATTTAACCTTAATAATAATAATAATAATAATAATAATAATAATAATAATAGATACGTGATGAAAGAATATTATTGCAATTTATCTTAGTTACTAGTTAAATTGAATACATTAGAAATGTAAAGGAAATTACATAGATCTGTAATTTATAAAGTAAAATTACTGAGATATTTAAATATAATCACTGTATTACATAAAAAATAAAATCATTTCTGTAAACTAGTCTGAAAATGAAACTCAAATTTTGTTTCACATGTCCAACTTGAAAACGATTTCTCTTTTAATTCAACAAATAATTGCATAAAGTTAGTATGTAACACACACACGCATGCATTTTTGTTATAAATTATATACTATAACCAGGACGAATAGAAGAAATAGTTTACACGGATCCGCCGCAACGCGGCGCTGTTACTGCTATGAGCCTGACTCGGAAGGAGTTCACAGTACTTGTTATGTTGAATGTAGTCCTTTTTAAAAGCAAATTTCTTCCATTTAACCGGGCTATTCGTAACTTAAGAAATACCTTTAGAGACTTTTATTCACAATTAATAGTCTTCTATCAGGTAATACTATCATGAACATTCGTAACAGAAAGTACAATGGGATCTGAAACGTTGTAAAAGCAATATTATAAGTTCAGCATTTAAATAATCTTTTCGTAACAAGCTGCGAATTCAGGGACAGAAAAACCTACAAAATGTTAGTAAATAAAGAGTTGAATGATATTTTACGTGCCTATAAATGAATTAAATTACTCACCATGATTAGTTGCCTGCTACCTTTGAGAGTTTGCGAGATGACTTGACGGATTTACGAGCTTGTAATTATCTTCGAATTTACTTTGTCCTGAAGACCCGCACATTCAGATAAGTCTTCCTTAAAAAGTCTCCTATAAAAACTGAAATTGATATTTTTCTCTTTGCAAGAGAGTTCAATTTTATCATGGAAATAATTATTTCTTATGCATTTCAGTATGTGCACAATATCTGAGAATGCCTGTATCTTTCTTCTTTACAGTATAGTCGAACGAATTAGGAATATACATTGTATTATGCTTAAAATTTTTTCCACTGATTTCTAAGACTTCCAGGCCTTTCTATTTGTTTGACTGCCATCACAAGTGAAACCGACTACTCTCGTCTCAACTGCTTCTAATTGTAGTATATATAACTTGTATAAGAATTTAGCGCGAATATCACCTGGAGTAGCGTTTCTGCCAGAGTAAATAGCAAATACGTCCATTTTAAGGGATTAATTATTAAATTGAATGTCTACTCTGAGTTTGACATCATCGAATATTAAGGTAAAGTACCCTAATAAGAGACACTTTTTTTAACTGCTTATAAATGAGGATGGGAACATACATTTTTAATCTGAATGAATGGAATACATACAGCATTTCGTCTATTTTTAGAATTGGCAATACAAATTTTATCAGTTTTTATTATTACTTTAAATTATGAAAACAAGTAAAACTGGGCAATAATGATGTTTTGAAAAGGGGTTCCAAATAAGAGATACGTGTGTTATTTAAGTTTATTTTTGAACATGGACAAAAATTATCATCATTTGGCTGAAAATTGAAGGAATATATATCATTGTGAAGTTATACAGATACTTCAATAAATTCAGGAACATTTTAAAATTGAAAATATCAGTGCAACAGTGGTCTAACTCCTCTCAACAGAAATTCTGTTGTTTATTTGGCATTTTTCCAAGTGGAATTAAGCTGGGTTACGAAAAGAACACAAAGTCGGTCAAAACGGACATTAATGTACTAATCTTATTTAGGCTACTATTGCTAACGTTAATATTTTGCTAGAGAAATAAAAATGATACAATATCAAATTTCGATCTCCATATTTTAACTTTCAGTTGATTGCACTTATTTTGCCGACCCCTTTAATTGACACAATTCTTATTTCGCTGTATTGAGTAAGTTGGACAAACGAAAGGTTCATCATCAGTGCTGCAGTCTTCGTGTGCCCAACGACGACATTTTGAACACTGAATCTATTTCTCCCTCCTCAGCCCTGGTGTCCTTTGAAAAAAATTCAGTGCAAAACAAGCACTCTCCATCACCATAATTTCCTCCATATTCCGAGTCACTAGAGTTAATTAATTCCATTTTCACATCGGATTCGTCATCACTGGAGGAACTCAAACAGTGCTTCTTGGACTGAGTTTTTCTGTGATTTTTCTTGTTTTTCGAACAACTTCTTGCGAGCTCCGTCTTTTCTTTGATTTTCCTTATCTAAACTCTCATTTTTATCTGATCAGAACTGATATTATGATAGCTCTTTTTCCTGCCCTGGATGACTTTACATGCGACTACCCATTGGTTGAAGTTTACGGCTCTTGAGGTGGTGGTTGTTGTTGCTGCTGTTGCTGCTGCTTTTGTAGGCTTAACTGTGGTATGACCATTTCTGGCGCGTGAAATAAGTAATGAGAACGTTGAGCGCGAGTATCTTATCTTTGCCATAGTCTGTGGGGATTAAAGCTGACAACTGTGACACGCAGATTGCTTACGTCACATCTGTTTAGGAGGTGGTACCACTCTCAGTCGAAGTGGCAACAGATGCCACTGATACTTAAGTACACTGACCAGTCAGTGGACTGGTCAGTGTACTCAAGGACACATCCCAGAAACGCAAAGTGCGAGTGTCTTACCTTTGACTCAGTCAGTGGGCAATAAGACTGACAACTGTGATTGGTAGATTTCTTACGTGAAGTGTTGGATGTTACTGTTCTCAGCTACACTGAGAAGTGCTGGCACTGGCTGTAGTGACGATATTTACACAGGTCCAACGAAATTTTCGAAATCAGGAATCACAATTAAATATAATAGTTTTAATAATTAAACAAGATTTTTATTTGAAATGTATAGAGAATATTTTACGAAATAAGCACTTATGTTTTGATCTGTAAGTAAGGTAAATATTGTCAGACTAGCTGATTTTAATTGACTTTAGCTATTGATATTATTGTCATCTCAATGAATAATTAATTTTAGTCATTAATAATGATAACTTAATCATTTAAATTAGTAATTTTTGTAATGAATAATTGAGGAAAATGGATAATTAATGATTGACCTAATTAGTAATTAAGTTTAATTAATATTTCAATTAATCTTTCATTGGTTGTTATGTAGTTGCTGGCAGACAAACTGACATGACTAGAAGCATTAAAGCTTTCCGTAAACTCTCGGTGAGCATCATAATAATACCAAATAAGGGTTCTAAATAAGAGATACTATCTCTTAATAGGACCCCTAGGTATCTCTTATTAGGGAAACGGAGTAAATAAAAATGAAATAGCCACCCAAGGTCATAAATTATTATCTTCCTTATTAGCAATCTACGTTATTATATGCAACATTTTGCTAGCAATTTTATAAAATTAATAATAAATTTGTTGTAGCTTACATTACCTGCTGTTCTCTTCCTCAACAAAGACCAGTAGAAAGTTTAAAGTGTGAAAAACTACTTTTCTTGCTCTCAGCTTCGTTACACAAACTCCGTGTGACTTAAATTGTTTTGTCTACCACAATTTAAGTCACACGGAATTAGTGTGCAATCGAAGTTGTTTGCTTGACGGTTGTCAGCCCACTTTGAGGTCTGTGGATATAGAGGGAAAAATTGGATCGGTGTCGGTTAAAGTTCCCGAGTAGCTCAGTGGTAGAGTGTTGGTACGTTAAACCAAAGGTCCCGGGTTCGATACCCGGCTCCGGACCAATTTTTCCCTTGAAATTATTCAAATCAATTTCACAGGGAGTTATACCTGAAATCTTGGTTTGCATAATACACGTCACTGTTCGTTACAGAAAACCACAATTTAAGTCACACGGAGTTAGTGTGCATTCGAAATTGGTTGCTTGACGGTTGTCAGACCACTTTGAGGTCTGTGGATATAGAGGGAAAAATTGGATCGGTGTCGGTTAGAGTTCCCCAGTAGCTCAGTGGTAGAGCGTTGGTACGTTAAACCAAAGGTCCCGGGTTCGATACCCGGCTCCGGAACAATTTTTCCCTTGAAATTATTCAAATCAACTTTACAGGGAGTTATACCTGAAATCTAGGTTTGCAAGAGATACCTTGTTAACTTCTCCGCTATAATTTTCCATCTCTCGATAACTATGGTAAATCAATGTTTGTGCTTCTAAGGCATCGTGTTCTTTGTCTAACTTCAGTTGAAAGTAAGCAACGAAGCTGAGAGCAGGAAAAGTAATTTTTCAAAGTTTGAACTTTTTACTAGTCTTTGTTGAGGAAGAGAACAGCAGGTAATGTAAGCTACAACAAATTTATTATTAATTTTATAAAATTGCTGGCAAAATGTTGCATATAATAAGGTAGATTGCTAATAAGGAAGATAATAATTTTTGATCTTGGGTAGCTATTTCATGTTTATTTACTTCGTTCACTAATAAGAGATACCTAGGGGTCCTATTAAGAGATAGTATCTCTTATTTGGAACCCTTATTTGGTATTAATATGGTGGTCATCTTTGAGAGTTTACGAAAAGTTTTAATGCTTCTAGTCATGTCAGTTTGTCTGCCAGCAACTACATAAGAACCAGTGAAAGAGTAATTGAACTATTAATTAAAATTAATTGCGAATTAGGTCAATCATTAATTATCCATTGTCCTCAATTATTCATTACAAAAATTACTAATTGAAATGATTAAGTTATCATTATTAATGACTAAAATTAACTATTCATTAAGATGACAATAATATCAATAGCTAAAGTCAATTAAAATCAGCTAGTCCGAAAATATTTACCTTACTTAAAGATCAAAACATAAGTGCTTAATTAGTAAAATATTCTCTATACATTTCAAATAAAAATCTTGTCTAATTATTAAAACTATTAAATTTAATTGTGATTCCTGATTTCGAAAATTTCGTTGGACCTGTGTAAATATTGCCACTACAGCCAGTGCCAGAGTTTGTGGCGCGTGTTCTTGAGTAAAAAGCCAGCCAGTGAGAACTTGTTGCCAGTGTAGCTGAGAACGGTAACATGCAACACGTCACGTAAGCAATCTGTCTTGCTGCCCACTGACTGCGTCAAAGGCAAGACACTCGCACTTTGCGTTTCTGGGATGTGTCCTTGAGTATACTGACCAATCCACTGACTGGTCAGTGTACTCAAGGATCAGCGGCATCTGTTGCCACTTCGACTGAGAGTGGTACCACCTCCTAAACAGATGTGACGTAAGCAATCTGCGAGTTACAGTTGTCAGCTTTAATGCCCACAAACTATGGCAAAGATAAGTTACTCGCGTTCAACGTTCTCATTACTTATTTCACGCGCCAGAAACGGTGACTGGTTATACCACAGTTAGGCCTACAGAAGCAGCAGCAGCAACCACGACCTCAAGAGCCGTAAGCTTCAACCAGTGGGTATTCGCATGTAAAATCATCCAGGGCAGGAAAAGGAGCTATCATAATATCAGTTCTGATAAAAAAAAATTGGAGTTAGATAAGGAAAATCAAAGAAAAGACGAAGCTCGCAAGAAGTTGTTCGAAAAACAACAAAAATCACAGAAAAATTCAGTCCAAGAAGCACTGCTTGAGTTCGTCCAGTGATGAAGAATCCGATGTGGAAATGCAATTAATTAACTCTAGTGGCTCGGAATATGGAGAAAATTATGATGATGGAGAGTGTTTGTTTTGCACTGAATTTTTTTTCAGAGGACACCATGGCTCAGGGGGGAGAAATAGATTCATTTGTCAAAATGTCGTCGTTGGGCACACGAAGACTGCAGCACTGGTGATGAACCTTTCGTTTGTCCAACTTGCTCAATTCAGCGAAATGAGAATTATGTCAATTAAAGGGGTCGGCTAAATAAGTGCAATCAACTTAAAATTAAAATATTGAAATCGAAATGTAATATTCTATGATTTTTCTTTCTCTAGCAAAATATTAACGTTAGCAATAATAGCATAAATAAGATTGGTACAATCATGTCCGATTTGACCGACTCTGTGTTCTTTTCGTAAACCATCTTAATTCCACTTGGAAAAATGCCAAATAAACACCAGAATTTCTGTTGAGAGGAGTTAGACCACTGTTGCACTGACCTCTTCAATTTTAAAATGTTCCTGAATTTATTAAAGTATCTATATGACTTCAGAATGTTATATATTGCTTCAATTTTATCAGCCAAATGATAATTTTTGTCCATGTTTAAAAATAAACTTAAATAACACACGTATCTCTTATTTGGAACCCCTTTTCAAAACATCATTATTTCCCAGTTTTACTTTTGTTTATATTTTAAAGTAATAATAAAAACTGACTAAAATTTGTATTGTCAATTCTATAAATAGACGAAATGCTGTATGTATTCCACTCATTCAGATTAAAAATGTCTATTCCCATCATCATTTATAAGCAGTTAAAAAAAAGTGTCTCTTATTTGGGTACTTTCCCTTACTGTTACTATTGAAGAAACAAAGATTCGACGTTGAAGGCCAAGCATTCTTGCGTCGAATTGTCGCTATTGATGAAATTTACTTAGAGACTTTGAGTCGGAGTTGAAATCACAGTTCAACGAGTGGAGAGGTTCAGTTTCCCCATGCCCATAAAAAAATTTCGACCACCTCAATCAAAGGTGAAGCAAATGATGATCTTTGCTTGATAGCCAAGGAATCATCATGACAGATAGAGTCCCATCTGGAATAAGTGCCACAGTAGTATATTATAGTAACTTCATGAAAAATCTCAGCAGAAAAATGCATAAAAACGACCTCAATAATTGTTCAAGGCTGGGCCACTGATTCTCCACGACAATGCTGGTCAGCACATCGGGAATGTTGTAAGCCAAAAGCTGCGCAAATACGGATGTGAATAAACAATGACTACTGAAAATACTCTACGACGTTCTTCTAAGCTGTTCCATTAACCGAAAATTAATTAAAATCGCCACCATCATAATTATCATTTCGTACAGGTGGCATTTGTACCTTTACTTTGGATTTGGTCCTAAAGTTTCAGAGTTGATTTAAACTCAATTTTTTGCTTCCCTTGTAAAATTTTCTGTTTGGCGGTTAGCAGGTTTACACTCTAAGCCGACGATTTGATGGAGTATTAGACTTCCTGGTTTGTTGCGGTCTCATTCAAACTTCTTGAAGGTTCCCCTATAATGTAAAAGAAGACAAATTTAAACATTTTCTGTAGTACCCCGCTGTTATTCATTCGGAATTGTTTCTGCCTTCGTATAGCCTATACATAGGCCTTTGTATTAAATAATAGGATCTATATGGGGCTCTTGTAAAATATATTTTTATTTTTCTTATTTAGCATAATCTGTCCTTGTTGCTGTGTATTATCGTATTTGGCACTTGGTGATCTTGTTTCACAACTTACATTGTGAAACGTCCATCTCTCACTTCCATAAATAACAGTGCATTGGATTAGTATTTAAGTAGAACCAGAACATTTTGATAACTAAGATACTGTTCTGTTTTGTCTTTTTGTCTCATTTAAACATTTATGTTATTTATTTAAATTAAACTCTAAAACAAATTTTGAAAGCACATGAGATCAAATTGGTAATGGAGTTCATTACCATTCTGCATTAAATACTTATTGTCTCCTTTATACGAGGAGATTGAAAATGATAGGGAAGAGTCGGGTAGGTCCGGACACTTAAGGTTTTTCTCTCATATTGACTTGGTTTTATGTTAACGAAAAGAACAAAATCTTTAATAACACTATTCAAGAATCATAAAAC